>OY992876.1:298644589-298967089 GCA_963921405.1 Cepaea hortensis
TCTGCATAAGGCACAAAATTCAGTCAATGCTGGGACATAGCCAGCCGCCATTGGTCTCAACACGCAGTTCACGCTCCACAACCTCGGGCAGATTTAAAAGCATTTCACAAGAAATGCACAGCTCACAGCGTCGCGCCACGCACTCAACTCAGTAGCAGGGCGACGGAACGATACACTACCAGTCCAACAAGAGGAAAATGCGAATGCAAACGGTAGCCACGAGCATAAACACTCCAGAGACATTAACCTTTTCACTGCCTATCCTCCATGTTCGTGACCGGAAGTCACGAAAGTCACTGTGTATGTGTATGTATGTACGTATGTGTGTATGTTTGTGTGTATGTGTGTATATGTACGTGTAAGTGTGTATGTTTGTATATCTGTATGTTTGTGTATGTGTATGTGTGTTTATGTATACATGTGTTTATATGGGTGTGTATATGTGTTTGTGTGAGTGTATATGTGCGGTGTATGTATGTGTGTATGTGCGTGTGTGTAAGTGTGTGTGTGTGTGTGTATGCGTGTGTATGTTCGTGTGTGTATGTATGTGTATATGCTTGTGTGGCTGTGTGCATTCTGCTGTGTATGCGAGGGGGTGTGTATTTGTATGTTATTGAGTGTGTGCATAAATATGAGAGTTTGGCAACTGACGTCAGTATGTATTCAGATATGTATGAGTTTGTGTGTGTTTATGAATGTGCGTGTGTACGTGTGTCTGCCCATCTCATACCATGGTAATATGCATTATTTATATTTACAAAATCCATTTGACAATGTTTTTTTTTTCCCTATGTAAATGCAACATGCACAATTGATGAATGAAAGATGTGTGATGGAAATGCCGAATGTAAGACGGGTCTGCGTGACCAATTTGTTATCCCTTGAAAATAAAGTTTGTTCCTTCGTTCGTTCTTTCATTCTCTCTCTCTCTCTCTCTCTCTCTCTCTCTCTATATATATATATATATATATATATATATATATATATATATATATATATATATATATATATATATATATATATATATATATCGTGGGCGAGAAAACACCATACATACCTATTTGCAATGCATTTTGTAAATTGGGACGCTTTGTGCAATGATTAATGTATGATTCATTCAGTGATACTGTTAAACTTATTTAAATAATCCTAAGTGTGAATGAGAATACTTGGAGTATGAAATAATTTATATTGATCGTTTTTAGTGTGCATGAGAGTAAATGATCACTGCACTATCATCACTAACAAGTGATGCGTAGGTAATTACACCATGCCATGAATGTAATATTATCATGTGTATATGAATGTATATGTTGTATTCGCAAATGTAAAAGCAAACATACACACACCCAACACACCTTGTAAATACATAGTTTTTACAAAATTAAATATTTTAAACAAACATTTATGCAGTGGCGTGCAGGGGGGGGGGGGTGCAGGTGGCGCAACTGCCCCTGGAATCGGGGGGAGGGGGGGGCATCCAATTAGGCGGTTGGCGTTGGCCCAGTCACATCTCTTGCGCTTGTATTGACGGACTAATTTCGTATCATTCGAATCGTATGCCGTAGTTTAAGTACTAGTAATTGTAATAATACGGGTGAAGTACCACAATGTAATATACAAGTAAATGGGAATATTCTTCAACAAGTGAATCGGTACAATTATCTCGGAACAGTCATAACATCTGATGGGAGATGCCTTGAAGAGATTAGTACAAGAATTGCCATTGCGTAAGTAGCGTTTAGCAAGATGAAAAACATTCTGACCAATAAAAAGATCAGGACTTCTCACTGGCAAGGAACACCAGGCCTCCTAAATCCAGTGAGCAATAATCAATTAATTATGTGGTTGTTTCGGGATTTAGGAGGCCTGGTGTTCCTTGCCAGTGAGAAGTCCTGATCGTTCGGGTCCCATCGATTGACGGACGTCGGTCGCGGCGATTGGGCAATCTTGAGCATAGCCTACGATGGGTAGCGTTGTGATGTTCTGTTATGATAATTTGGTGTGTCCAGTGTGTGCCGCGTGGTTACACACCCGCTTCACACGCGTGATCCGGGACTGTTTCCGGATCCGGTCAGGGATATGCACTACTGACGAGCTCAAATGAGGGCGAAACTCGAGTATAGTGCTTCCATATTGACGTGGATGGGCCTTAGGTTCATACCAGAATGTGATCGGCGTTGCCAGTAGTGGGTTGTGCTCAATATTTAAATTTCAAATCCCGAAACAACCACATAATCAATAAAAAGATGTCAATTGAAACGAGAAAATGAGTGTTGAAGGGATACATAGAGCCTGTTCTTTTGTATGGATGTGAAACTTGGACAATATGCAGTAAAGCTGAAAAACATCTGATGGCTGCAGAAATGTGGTTTCTGAGGAAAATGCAAAGAATACCATGGACGAACAGAAACACCAATGACCAAGTACTACAGGAGACAAATGAAAATCGTAAATTGATTAGAGAAATTAGACGAAGACATTCAAAATTTTTTGGACATATGAGAAGAAATGGATTGGAGAACTTAGTGACAACTGAGAAGATCGAAGGGAACAGACTAAGAGGAAGACCGAGAGGAAAATACCTGGATAGCTTGGCCACATGGCATGGACGAGACAGGAACACTGAGCTGATTCACGACGCTGGTGATCGAGTGAAATGGCGAGTCACGACAGCCCACGCTTTCCGGCATGGCACATGATTGATTGAATAGTATCTAATGCATTGCGAACTCTTTTAGTAGGTACTACGGTTATATTTGCCCTATTTTACCGGATATTTTTGTCTGTTAATTTTCGTGTTCTTGTTTTGGTGTCTCCATTAAAAGGATATATAGAGTACTCGTTATGTTAAATTCCCCGATTATTTCAAGATCGCACTAAAACAGAAACCGATTACAGGATATTATGTTTCCCTCCACAAGCTAGAATCTATACTTTTCGTCTTCTCAAATCCGTGTCCTTTACAGAAGTACATACTGACTTTATAAGAAGTAAGTACACCGGTAAATTCCGTTTTAACTAGACTTTGTGCAATGTTCTAGTATATATTTTTTTTAAAACTTTATCATCCATTTTTACTTATGATTATGTAGTTTTCAACTATTAGAGTTGGCAATCCCATATCAAACTGAAATTATAAAGAAGGCATGCTGTATTTTGTTGTATTTCAATGGCGGGACCGAGAAACAGAAGTGGTTCGAATCACATCGGTAACTTACGGGGTATGTGAGCCGGCCGCTCAGAAAGCAATGGCAAAAAACTACTGAGCCTAATCTTGCCAAGAAATCAACATAGAGCTGAAAGATGCTGGTGTTGACAGCGATGTCTTGGAAATGATATTCCAAAAAAAAAACAATGGCCGCCAGAGCCCGCCAAACCCTATAATGTTTTGAATATATTGATAGAATGCTGCACATCGGCTTGTAACGTATTGTACAAATATTAACGAGCGTACATGAATCAGAGTGTTGTATCTCCTCCAGTCTCATTCACAAAGTGTTCCTGTTTCGCTCTTTTGGTCCCTGTTGCACAGCTCTTGATTACCTCCAGCTGATCTGTCTTTTCTTGCCAAGCTTTCTCCATTTCCTCTTGTGAGCTTTGGGGTGTCCGCCACACTTTCTATATCTGTTTAACTGTCGCTCTCTTGGATTCCCATGCCCGTTCTACCTCGGAGGTCCACCATGGAGGCTGCACATAAGTAGGTTTGCTAGTGACACTGCATGCCCTCTGTCTGAGTAGTCCCATAAGGGTGTTTTACCTCGAATATATAAAGTGCTTAGGTGCTCTCACAGACTTGGTCTTGTTGGACTTTGAAATCAATACTGAACAGGGTAGATGGTCATTTCCATGATCACCAAGGACAGTCCATTTTACATCCAATATTGCAGATTTGGTAACAAATGCCAGGTTAATAGTCGTGTCCACATCACCAGGCCGCATCCCCATTCTCGTTGAACTCCCATCGTTTATGCAGACTTCTTTTGAATCCGCTATGACTTCTGCAAGAGCATTTCCCTGTCGGGTTTCTCCAATATTGTCCCACTCTCTGTTTCGTACATTAAAGTCACCACAAATGAGCAGCCTACTGCCTGGGATCTCCTCCAACTCCTTAAGCTAGTCCCGTCGTTCCTTTATACCAAAAGAATCATCCGCGGCATATACATTAGAGACCCTGCGTAGAACCATCATCAGAGAATGCTCATTCAACGGCAAAGTAAACATCCAAGATCTATAACAGGTAGCAGCGAATCGACAGGCATGGAGAGCCATGACTTCTTCCCTATGAGCCGCCTTGGGCTCAAGAAAAAAGACTAACTAACTAAGAAGAAGGAAAGACTAACTAACTAATATACATTATTAAGTTCCAACTCAGACCCCCAAATGTCTTCTGTTGCTCACTGGACAATAGGATTGTTAAAGCTCTCCCAAACTTCTCGATAAATGGTAGAAATATGAATAGAGAAAGCAGATTGCGGTACCTGGGAATCACCTTTGATAGAAGCCTATCCTTTAGGGATCAACTCTCTCAACTCCCACATAATTTCCAGATTATTCTAAATAAATGTTGGTACTTATTTTAATTAGGCAGGGTCGGCCACAGAAAAACCGGACCGCTGTCTTTGAAGGCAAGCATACTAACAACGTTGTGATTTATTCAAAGGGAGGCAACCTTCTCTTTTATAGATGTTTGGTTCTATAGAGCCTAAATATTTCATTTTCAAAGCATCATGTTATAGTTGGAAATACTTTGATTTCTTAAAATCTGCGATCAGATTCTAGATAAAACTGTTTGAATATAAGTAAAATTGATAGAATGCTGCACATCTGCTTGTAACGTATTGTACAAATATAAACGAGCTTACACCACTTTCCTTGTAGTTAAAATATTAATGTTTAATTTTTACTTTAAGCCACGTTTAATGTCAGTCAAAACTTTCTCTTGAAGGGGAAGTGGCATGGCCGCCAGAGCCTGCCACACCCTATAATGTTCTGAATATATTGTATGAGTGCGGATGTCCAAGAAAGAAGGCATGTCACAAACTTTGCACTGAACAGATTATAGATTTTTTTTTCTCTAGCTGAGTAGAAGATAGAGAACACATCAGGCAATACAAAAGCTGAAAGTTATAATGCGATGCCAGAGACGCCGATTGTTTAAACACTTTAAGTGTGCCCCAAACTACAACAGATGGCAACAGGTTGTACATACACGATTTCCAATAAACAAGTTTTTCTTCTTCTTATAGTCCCTGCTGTGTGGCGTTGGTGATCATGTCTGTCCACATTCTTCTGTCTCTCATGCTTCCAATCATTTCTGATGCCTAATTTCCTCATTGCCATGATCTCAAACTGTTCAGCATTTTCTCTCTGTCTCCCCCTGCCTCTCTTCCCCTCCAACCTTCTTGTTGTGACGACATACTCCAGCTTTCCCCTTCTCAAGATACTCCCCAAACATGTGGACTGTCTTCTTCTGATATGAGTAACCAGTTCTCTTTGCGATTTACAGTTCCTTGTGCAATGAGGATGATATGGTAACTAACTAACTAACTAACCAACCAACCAACCAACTAAACAACCAACCAACCAACCAACTAACTAACTAACTAATGAACAAACGAACGAGCCAACTAGCCAACCAACCAAACAACCAACAAACCAATCCACCAGCTATCTGACGCGTGTCCATAATGGCCCAGATTGATCGCCGATGAATTTATATAGGTTTCACCCCATCACTAACCAAAAGACGGATAACAGAACGCTGTTCCTCTTTGGTCGATGTCATGAAATGGGCGGACATCTTTCAACTGTCTGTATAATGTCACAGTGTTCGCCCTGACATGCTTAAGAAAAATATTGACAGGATACAAGACAGTAGCATGATTATTGTAATGTCTGTCACACTTTTCAGGTATTCATTTCAACCCCCTGGTTATACATACCAATCGGCTTATTTTCTTGTCTGTCCTATGGTGTTCATACCGACATGCATATTTACCTAGTTGTCTGAATATTTAACTGCTTACCTGTCTGTCTGTCTGTCTGTCTGTCTGTCTGTCTGTCTGTCTGTCTGACTGTCTGTCTCTCTGTCTGTCTATCTATCTATCTATCTATCTATCTATCTATCTATCTATCTATCTATCTATCTTGCCATAATCTCCCCCAGTTATGCCGCGTCGTCTTTAACGGCGCCTGGCTATTACGGCCAGATTCAAACTATGAGCAATAGTAACCACGATGTGACAGAGAGGGCCAGTTGGTGTAAGCGTGGAAAATGTATGCCACGAAGGGACACCACTCCGAATAGCGTGTGCTCACAAGGGTTAACCTTCAGACGGCTGGGGTTTGTGGTACAGGACGGACGTTTGAATGGTGCTCCGCTTGTGTGTCTGAAAGCGTATCGATAGAACGCCTGTGTGAATAGGAGACCGTGCGCCTGGGTTGTAGGATTGTGAGTTGTATTGTATTTATATATATTCATCGAGTGTATTGTAACATCGCTGTTGTAATTGTGCGATGTATGTAATTGTTGTGATGAAAGAGCTGCGAGAATAAAGTGTTTGAAATTGTAGTTGTATCGTGTCACGTCAAGTCATTCTGTGACTGTGTTTTTGTATCACATTTGTCTACGAATACGAGCCTGAGTACTTGCTGAATGCAAGATCATGACAAGTGTGAACGTGGTGGCATTGTCCGTGTTTATGAACCAAATGTAAAGATGCATGGAGGAAAGGCACTGAACGTGTGAAGTGCGAACGCAGGTTTTGAACAACTGAGATAAAAGTGTGAACGAAAGTTGCTCGACTCTGTTGAATTTGTTTGAACCATAAGTGTAAGCTTAAAGGTGTGTACAGTTTTGAACATGGAAAGTAAGTTGTTGATTGTGTTGAACGGACGACAGAACGACTAACAAACATACTTGACAGCACACACAAACCTACAAAACTTAGTTGACATCGCATACACCACATAAACGTACGTGTCCTAATTTTTCTTCTTCCAAAGCAACAGGTTGTTGTACCATCCATAACCGTTGGCTAGTAAAGTCCACATTTTTCCGGGCAGTAACAAGCAGCCATTTTCTCCGGACTCACTTAAGTATTATTCATTTTTTCCTTAGATACTTTTGGTAAGCAGGCTTAAGCACAAGCTGTATCGAATCAGCATTATACAAATTGTTGTAATTGATTTACTAACACCATACTGTTTGTCGTATATTTATTGTATTTGACATATTTCATCATGTCTACATTGAATGATTTCATCGAATCTGGTTTGAAACTAAATTTAACTGGTGATTAGTTGACAAAATAGGGTGAGGCAAAGTATTCAGAGCATCTCCTATTACAGGAAAAAGCTTGGGAACGCGAAGACAGAGCTGCCGAAAGAGAGTTGAAAATGGCAGAATTAGAAGCCGCTATGAAACAGGCTGAATTGGCCGCCAAAACTAAACAGACAGAATGATATACTGCGTTGAAACAATCTGAGTTAGCGGCCAATGCCGAAGTAAAGAAAGCTGAAATTCTAGCCAAAAGTAAGAGGGAAGAACTGGAGATCCAGCTAAAAATTAAACAGCTAGAAGCTGAAACATCAGATAAAGAGTCTAGAAAGTCAGAAAGACTAGACAAAGAAAACCAATACAAAAATTACCAAGGGATCGTGAAAAATTTCACCACTGGCGACTGTATTGCAGCCTTCACCCAAAATTTTGAATGCTTAATGGAGCATCATCAGATCCTAGAGACTGAATGGAATATAATATATATGAGAAGTCTTTCAAGGGAATCTCTGAAAGTAATAGAGACCATTCCCAAAGATCTTACGAAAGACTACCAATATATTAAGTCTAAAATTATGTCTCATTTTCTGTTAGATGAAGCAGGCTACAGAGAACAATTTAGGAAATTATCTCCAAAACCTACTCAAACGTTCTCTGACTACATCTCAGTAGTACAGGATATTTTTTGTAAGTGGCTTTCAGCAGCCAAAGTGAATGACAATTTTGATAGCTTGAAAGATCTTATACTTAGAGATAAATTTATTACATCTCTACCACCACCATTTTCTAAATTTTTACAAGAATGCGGGTGTGAGAGTGTACAACACATTGAGAAACGTGGTTCGGCTTACTTCACAGCCAACAAGCAGTGCTTTACTAGTGGTGTGACTGACATAGACTTTGTAGCAGCTGCTAACTATGACAGAATGAAGTAAGGTCCCTACAGTAAACAAAAGCCATTTAAACAATCTGCTGAGAAATTTTACCAATGCAGATATTTCCATCTTCCACACAATGAAAGTGATATGTGCGATAAACACCCAGGCTACCTTACATACTTGCAAAACTTTATAGATAAGCAAGATAAGGAAAGAAAGAGCTATAAACGACTAACAAAATGCTTCCTTTGTAAAGCATATGGCCACTGGCGCCATTCATGTAGAGGCAAACAAATGACCAGTAAGGCGAATGCAGCCTTGTTTGATAGCTCTTCCTCAGATGAGGAACAGGTAGAAGATCATCCTGTGAATTCAGCACAATCCATTGATGTGTTTCATCTTGATAAATGTACCATCTGTGATCGTTTTCATGAGAATGGTCTATTAACATGCGGCCACTCAGTACCGATTACCAGTGAAGAAGTTAATCTGGTAATTAACTTCAAAGGTAAATTAAACATCAACAATGGGTTTGTTAATGGCAGAGCTGCCACCGTTTTACGGGATAGTGGATGTACTCTTATTGGTCTAAGGAGAGACTTTATTTTACCATCAGATTATACAGGCAAACATGTTACATGCAGAACTTTCTCAGGTAACATCGAGAAATACCCGCTTGCATGGGCATACATTGATACACCATTTCTTACAGGAAAGGTTAAATGTGCAGCATTATCCAACCCTTGTTACGACATTGTTGTTGGTAACCTTCCTGAGGTAAATGATATGCCACATGATAGCATAACATCTACTGTCACATGTATTGTTGATAATACGATATCATCGTCATCTGATTTCACTATTGACAATGTATTATCACCATTGAATGAATGTATGTTTGCAAACTCATTAACTTCATCACATGAGTATAATGATTTGAATGTAACACCTTGCAATGTTATTGAAATTACTAACACAGTAACGAGATCTACTGCAAAGGTGCAAGATGAAATCAATCAAACATAAGCCTTACAAATGTTACACCCAGTTATAGTACCTCCTGAAACCATGAGGGAAACATTTATAACATCCCAAAAGGCCGATTCATCTCTGCACAAGTATTTTAACTTAATAGGCCAAAAGCCAAAAGTAACCAAAAATGCCAAATGGCATTTTGCTCTAAAAAGGGGTATCCTCACACGGTTCTACACCAGAGGTACCAACATCACTGAGCAAACGGTGCTACCAACAGAACACCGTAAACAGGCATTACATCTTGCTCATGACATACCCTTTGCAGGGCATATGGCTTACGCAAAAACTAGGGCTAGGCTACTTACTCAATTCTACTGGCCTAAATTCTGCAGTGAAACCAAGCAATATTGCAGAACTTGTGACATCTGCCAAAAGCTTGTCAAAAAGGGTAAACACAATTAAGTAGTTAATGGGCTGAGTTTCTCTGCATTAGAGTTTCTTGTACAAACCGTGCTAGAAATTGGAAATTTAGTGTGCCAAGTTGTCCTGTCTTGAGAAATAACATAGTTACTCCAGGGCGATAAAGTGGTGTTACTTTTGAATAAAGTATCCACAAATAGCTGATCTACTCCTATCAAATCGACCTGACTGAAGGGTAGATTGAGTCCTAAGAGTGTTGATTCCAAACCACTCTTGACTTCTGTTACTTCAGGTCCCTGTTGCTGGAATTCCCTGATAACTTCAGCTAATGAGATGATAGGCGTTTCTTCCTCCATCTTGTGCAAAGAATTTTCTTCTTTAGCAACTACAGACAATGTTGTCTGCACAATATCAGAGTCCTTATTCTGGCTCCTAACAATTCCCTGTGTTTCCTGAGTCTCCGCACTGGTATACTCCGTGATAACAACTGGAAATGTTTCCTTGTCTGGATGTTCCTCTCTGGTCGTGCTTTCATGGGCTAAGTCCAGTTGAGGTAAATCCTGTGGTGGGCTGTCTAAGCAATCCATCACAATAGGTAAATGATTTGAACTGAGATCTAGTGTCTTTTCCTGAGCTGCAGCCTCAAAGATCACAAGGGGTTCCGGATCGTCCTTCATCCCACTGTCAGTCAAATTTAATCCCACGTCTTGCTTGCCTAAGCTGAAGGGAATAATAAGGTCGGTTACCTCTCCATCTCTGACCTCTTTAAAAGATGTCCTCAGGTCCTCTTATTCTTGAGTTTCACCCCTCGTTGAAGTAAAATGAGATTCCTGGGAGTCTTGTACTGGCGGACCAGTTAAATTATCTGAACTGATAATTAGTGATTCTTCCCGCGTTGCAGTACTGAAATTCACCTGTGATTCCGTTTCTTCCTTACTCCCTATTTCAGTCAGATGTAATTCCACTTCGTGATTCTGTGAACAGAAGGGAATGTGAGAATCGGCTAGGTCTCCGCCTGCGACCTCCTCAAAGGTTGTCTTCAGTTCCTCTTTCTCTCGAGATTCATTCCTCGCAGAAGTTAAGTGGTTTCCCTGAAGGTCCTGTACTGGCGAACCAGTGAGACCACAATTTCCGTGGTACAAACAGTTATCACGTTTGTGACTGCTTGAAGTGCCCTTGGCACGTTTCTTCTTCCCTCTTTTCCGTTTAGGACTGGGTCGAATGAGAACCTGTAGTTCCCGGTCCACTAACTCTGATTCCGCGGTGGTTGGCAAAGATGTCCCTTCCTTCCTGGTTGGGTGAGCATCCATATCTCCTACCATATGTTCCACTAGAAAGGTTAGCTTCTCTGCATTGACTCCTTCCATATGCTTTTTCTTAATCTCCGCTTCTTCAGTTTTGCTACGCTCTTTTGCTTCAAATAACTCATCAATTGTTTTATTCATCTGTTCCTCCGCCATGTCCCACTCTTTCATCTCGTCTCTGATGTATATTTCTAACTGTTCTCCTGTTAAGCCCTCTATTATGCCTAACCTTCTCGTGGACTCTAAGTAATCTGTTCGCGCCTTTAGATAATCTAGATCCTGGGAAGGTGAGTCCATATTTGCTAATGGCTAAATTCAGGTAAGCTCCTATGTATCTATCAAAAATCAGAGCTAAGCTAGAAAGACAAGAGTGAACCAATGACAGCAGAACCTAAACCAATGTGTAGAGTTAACCTCAGCAATGAAAGACAACTGAAAGTAATATTCAAGTAGTTTCTGGCGACCGCAGTGAAGTAAGTGTGAGAGATATACTACACAGTAATCAATACTATTATTTACCTAAATAAATATTAAAATGCACTGCATACATGTCATAATGAAAATGGCATAAGTAAGCATAAAATGGCAAATCAGTCAAGCAGTTAAATGATCAAACACATCAATGTAATTATGATTAAAGTGATCAGTTATCATTAAATGATGAATGATACACTAACTGATAAGAATTAAAATACTTATCCATAAATGATAGATGAGGTAGTTTTCTCATAAGTTCTTATCTGTTATACACTTTTGAAAAGTTATATCTATACTCTGTAACTTCCTCAACTAAAATTAGCTACATCTGATGATAGTCTATTTTGATGACTGAAGATTACAAGAGTTAACTTTTAAAATCGTATGTCTAGGGTCTAGTAGAATCACTATGATTACTACAATCCTGGTTCTGGATCGAGGACTGGACCTCAATCTGTCAGAAGTCGGGGTGCCCCACCGGTTAGATGAAAGTATTTTTCACTGGCGAGCAACCCCAAATAGTCAGAAACTGACTAGGGACAAAAACTATATGGCTGAACTATAGATTAAGCCCTGAATATCCAACGTACAGCTCAAAGTGGCTCGTTACAAAATGAAATGAACTGTGCTGAATATTCGCCAAGGAAAGGGAAAGAGAAGGTTAGCTAAGATAAATGTTTAAGTCTAAATATATAAGTATAGACGACTATCTCAGTACAGGTTTTTCTCCCTGACTGATCCCTTCCTTGGTGTCTAAGTGAACCCCCACCAATGTACACAACAACACGTATGCACAATTGGAATTAATATATAACGAGAGAACTATGAGTTACAATACTACAACATTTATTTACTAATCATATTACACATGTAAAGTTTTTCCAGACGATGATGGATGCGTATGAGTTTCTGTACTACAGTAATCATGAAGCTGAAATGATTAATATACAATACGTAACTCTGAATCATGTCTGGATCAGTGAGAGATCAGCAACTCTCCAGTGGAAACAAAAAAGAAACAGCTTGCCGGTATTCTGACAATCCTGTCAGTCCTGACACGACCTAGTCTTCACTCGTCCTTGAGATCTACAACATAGGTGCTCCTTGTGAGAGCTTGAAAGAAAGTCAAGAATGTGTTATATCTTGTTCTACATCAGCACAATCTTAAGTATAACATATCATAACACAAACATATACAATGACCAGTCTGGCAAAGTTTATCTTCCAGCTCTACTGCGTTCACCATCCTCCTTCTCCCTCCTACTGTCTTACTCGGGGACGGGCTTTTCAATTGTCTCACACGCCTGTAATGATTACATTTCCGCCGCCCCATGTCCATGTCGCTAATACAGAAATTCTGTGTCGTACAGCCGCTCCGTCCAAAGTTGGTTTAGCAGCTCACAGGATCGGTAATGGTATTATAATAATGACTGATCATCCGGGCTTACAAGCCGTGCCCAGTATCTGTGCCAGACTTCCGTGAATTACCCTCCACCATATGATGAAAAAGGTTTAGCACCATATACCCTATACCAATTGTGGGTAATGTCTGTACCATTACACCTCTGCTTCCAACACAATCGTTGGCCAATGTGCCAATGCGCAGACAATAGCATAACACTTCATATTGGTAGGTTTGCATATGACAAATCAATATATCAAACATCCAATACACATAAACATATTGATTAAACTAGACATATTATGATACTTTAACATCATAGCATAATGCACTAGTTAGTTTGTATGTATACGAAATGAGACGTATATACACAAAAAGAATATGTACGAAGCACATTCCTAGCATCGTATATTCATATGAAATTACACATACATACATCCAACATATCCGTAAACATTATATTACTTCAAGATGGACATATAATGATACTTAACATAATAGCATCTGGCATTATTAATGAGTGCTACTATTTTATAGCTACAAAATGAGATATACAACAAGTCTAATTGAAGTGACCACACAGACCAGCCATATTTGCTGATCTGCCCGGTTTAATCACCACTTAGTTACTGCTGTTGTAAGAATTAAATAAATAGTCAGTTGACTATATTCTGTACAACAAATGCACACACCAAAAGGCAACTAGGATAGTGTACAAAGAAATGACAAGCATCTACCAAGACACCTCATGTATACTTAGACAATGATATTTATTGAAATAACCTACGTCCGATATAGACTGACTAGTTACTAAGAAATAATTCTTGTAATGAAATCTAACAACATAAGAATCATACATATGACTACAAACATTGAGCTGGCTGCCTACCTGTTCTGAAGTCAGACTTAATCTAAATGGAACAGGTCTAGTGTGGGTTTTTATACCTAGCCTAGCAGTAGACACTTATCTCCCAGGAATTCCATTCATAAATTCTTCTTATCTCCCCCTGACGTTAATTGCAATCCTAACTGCAACTTGCTATCACTCTCATTCCTCCAGTCTTGCTCTAATAAAATGTTTCACACATTCCTACAGTGCAGACTCCCCTCTGTCTGGTACAAAGTCTACAGGCCCAGTGTTAATTGCCTTATCAGATCTGTTTTCCCACATTCCTGAGTTTGCCAGTAAGAAGTGGACGCGGCTTGTTTACAGCCCTGGGGCTATTATCTCTCCCTGGGTCAATGTTGTTCACACCTGGGCGATTTCCTACCTATGTTTATCAGGTGTCATGCCTGGTCGGTTTTAATTACACTGTCCATTTTACTTGCCATCTGCAAGCTTACATCATGGCTAGAGGCTTTTTGTGAATAATCTTACCTCACGACTAGATAGCCGTGGAGCAGCGCGATTAATTCATTCTTTCTCAATTTGGCCTCTCAAATTATGAGACCGAGAAAATATTCTGGGATGTTAAGGCGGCATTTCATGACAAGCAGATGGCCAGAAGCGATTGCGCTTAAAAACATAACTGCCAAAGATGTGATGGAAGTTTTCTTCCATATTTTTTCTAGGGTAGGTTTTCCCGACACTATTCTTTCAGATCGGGGGAGTCAGTTCATAGCTGCAGCCACCCAAGCCTTTTCGAGAATGTTAGGGGTAAAGCAATGCTTTAACAGCCCGAACCACCCGCACTCGACGGGAATCATAGAGAAGATTAATGGCGATCTTAAGCATATGTTATCAAAAGTTACCCACGAACACCCTGAAGACTGGGATACTTATTTGCCTGCCATACTATTTGCATATCGCGAAGTACCTCATTCCAGTACAGGTTTCTCACCATTTGAACTTGTATATGGTGCCAAACCACGCGGCCCATTATCTATGTACCATTCCATGTTAACTGAAAATGTAACCATACATAAACCAGTATCATCATATGAGCATGTAACATCATTGCGTGATAAGATAATGAAATCTTGTGTGTTAGCTAAAGAAGCACTGAAACTATCAGGTGCTATTTATCGACAGTACGCAAACAAAGGAAACAAGACGATAACATTGACACCTGGACAGGACGTATTACTTCTGTTACCTAGCGACAGACATTTACTAACTGTCAGCAACCGATGCGTCAGGCATTACAGGATTAACTTCTCCCGTACCACACAAAAATATTGCAAGTCGTACGAGAGGTATGGATGATGCATTTTATTGTCACTGGCTCTTTAACAATAGATTACTGCACACAAATGGTCGCTATTAAATCACACATAAAGACACAGAATTCCCTATACAGTCATATCCTATCCCTACAGCTAACTCTATCTACTTGGCTAAGGAACGCGCATCGACACTAATCGATGCGCTCACTATGAAAGTCAGTCCCCGTCTGACTATTCTACACGCGTGGCTACACAGCCCGCGGAAGGACCTTGTGCGTCCTTCGGCTTTTTGCGAGCTGCCCCACTCAGCACGCTTAGAGTAGCCGTTTACTCTTGAGTGGCAATCCACTTATCCGTGGCTATCCCGTAGACGTGATTCTGCCGTGACCAGAGTGCTTACTCTCTGTGGTTGACATCTCCGTGTCTCATGAGAGAACTAGTTAATAGTTCCCTTCCCTATCACCTACCCTCCCCCATGTAGGGGCACTGAGTTACCGTTAATCTACTGGAGGTAGACCACTCATTCAGGGTGGTCTTCCTCCTCTATACTCTAGTCTTTGACACACACCCTCCCCTCCTGTGTTGCGTTACAAACTTTGACTCATGGTTGTGACGCAAGAGGTTTCTAAAAAATTAGTGTCTCTAATTTATTTTGTCAAAGACTATTGATAACCTGGTTCTGGGTAACTAAATAGACTCCTACTGACTATTATCACAATGTAGTCTCACTTTACTTGGCTACTTGTGATCGCCACAAACTTGTCTTGTTGGCGTGAGCCCTCTTCTCAATCGCAATATTATATAATTAGAGGTTTGTCTGAACCGGACCGTTGTCTTATAAGACCTGCCCTCAAATAGTAAATTAAATCACTACCCATACAAAGTTGACTTTCTTAGGGTCAACCCATGAATTGCTTCATGTCCCCCATTTAATATTAAACAACCTTTACACAAGTTGTGTGCGACAGGCTTTACCTATATCGCTTCCGCGTGTAAAGTTATCTTCCACTGTTAAGATAGTGTTTCGTTGTCTATTGTGTCCCCTGACCCGGAGTTATCCCTCTTTGTTTTAAAAAATGTATGTAATTTACCTGTTTGTTTTCCTGGTTGTTTGTGTGTTTTCATGTAACTATTAATCTACTTTAATTTCTACCATATGTGTCTATCTATAATATGTATGTAAGTTAGTTTTCAAGTGCCATAATTCGGTTAAATGTGGCCACAAACAAGTGTATAACACTAATTCGTGGCCACGTTTCCGTCTTATGAGACTTAAAATACTTTATCTAAGATCTATACTAAACTACACTAAACTATACACACCACATTGAAGACAATACATTTTCATTATCGAAAGCAAACGCTTGACGCAGACAAAAAATAAAAAAGTCGCGTTGAGCGGCAGAAAAAATCCGCTGGCTGTCCTCATTCTCTCTTGTATATTTTCCATTTTCTCTCACTTTCACCCTTCTGTCACACATCTTTTATGCTCGCACTGTTTAAAAACCTTGAAGTGACACTGTACAAGTTTGGCTCAGTTTGAAAAAGTTGAGCTTAATGACTGTGCCTAACTTACTGCACGAGTCATGTATTTACAAAATATGTACATGGATGAAATAGGGTTGATAGAATTGTACCCTGATATTACTAACTCTATATTCTAATGACATACTAATACTAATTCTATATCTATATATTCTAACTTGTTGTACAAAATCAATTTAATTTAAGGGAAGTAATGTAACTATATAAAAAAAATGAAAATGATGTGAGATGAGTTATGTACCTTTCTGAAATGGGTGATGTGAAATGTAACAAACTTCTAAATAATGTTTTAATGCAAAAATATATATGATTGATATATTTATTCTAAATGGTGTAAATAATGTATGTTATTTGTATACTTTTATCCTATAAGGTGTAAACTACATTTAATATTAAATGATGATGTTGTTGAAGTTTTCATTAAGATGGAATGACATAAAGTGAAATGAAATGAACTAAATGGTGTTATTCCTATCTACACTAAATAATCTTGGTCTTATCTAAACTTTCTATCCTGGTTTTTTAATTAGTTATTATTAAGTGTAAATACTGTCCTAATCTAATTTTATCCTACGTAAGTGGGTAAATTAATGATTTATTAATACTACAAAAAAAATCTATTTATATTCTCTAAATCTAATCTACTCTATCTTAAAGTAACTAATCTAACTATAATTTAACACTATATTAAAACTGTTATAATACATATCACAATATTAGGTATATATACATGGTATCTATTTACCTCAGGTTATTGGTTGCCATAGTGTTCAGAAATTGTTTTCGTTGGCATAGTTTATATATACATAATTATCCTGGGTATACTAAATACATTACACAGTCATACTTGTGTCCTATGGGTCTTATTTCGCTCGTAGATTCCGCACGTGACGTAGACCCGTAAATTCGTGTCTGTTATTTATGCAATGTTCTGACACTGTTCTTCCATGATTAACACAGGTGATTCACCGGAACACAAATGGAGCATAGTAAGTAACGAGCTGTCTATGTACACACGGTGATACACTTGTTCCTGGAGCATAGTTCTTATTTTGCTGTCTACGGACACATGGTAGTTCAATGTTCTTAGTACAGTCCTGAAAATCATGTCTATGTAATAAATAGGATATTTTACACAGGATCCTATAAGAGTACTAATTAACCTTTCTTATACTAACTACTCATGTGGAATATCAGGTATTTCTACCTCAGATGGTCGACTCAGGGTATCTGCCAGAATGTTATCCCTACCCTTAATATGTTCTATACTAAAAGTATAATTCTGTAATATCAATGACCACCTGTAGATGCGGTCATTGCGATGTACTCCACTTTGTATGACCGTGATCGGGGAGTTGTCAGTCTGGACCACAAAGTGAACACTCGCCAGAAATCGATGCAACTTCCTCACCGCATAGATGACGCTTAGGGCTTCCAACTCTGATATGGAATATCTGGACTCAGTAGGTGTGATCTTGCGGCTCACGTAGCAAATTGGATGGAAGATGCCATCATAAAACTGGCCTAGTACTGCAGCGATGGAAATCCTGCTGGCATCTGTCCTAAGATAATAAATGAGCCTAGGATTAGGCAAACGGAGGATTGGTACATTACAAAATAGAATTTTCAATTTTGACAATGCAGAAATTAATAATGCATCTTTGACATCTAATTTTACTGATGCTTTTAACACATTTGAAAATACACTTGTAATTTCAGCAAAGTTCGGTATGAACTTACTATAGTAATTTACTAAACCCAAAAGACTCCTGACCTGCTTTTTCGTTGTAGGCATGGTCAGGTTCATAATTTTAGTAATAATTCTATTGTCAGTTTTTAGTTGTCCTTGTGAAATGACATGACCCAAAAAATCAATTTCTTGTAGGCCCAATTCGACTTTGCTCGGTTTGACCGTGAGACCGAAGAGTCGCAACCTATCGAAGACATGTCTGAGTTTCAGTAAGTGTGTTGTCCAGTCATCTGTATGGACACAAATATCATCTATATATGTCACTGTATTCGTCACTCCATGAAGTAAATCTCTAGTTAAGCGTACGAAAGTGGCAGGAGCGTTGCGAAGTCCGAAAGGAAGAAAACGCCACTCGTAAAGACCTAAAGGTGTTGAGAAAGCAGTAAGATGTATAGATTCAGTCTGCATAGGGACCTGCCAATATCCCTTAGTAAGGTCTAGTTTAGAGATGATTTTGGAAGTGGACATGTCCAGAATAAGATCTTCGCAGGAAGGAATTGGTTCTGCGTCGATCTTAGTGACATTATTGAGCTTTCTATAGTCCACACAAAGACGAATGGTGGAATCTTTTTTCTTGACAAGCACGATTGGAAAGGAGTACTCAGATGTAGATTTCTGAATGATCCCACTAGCTTCTAAATTAAGAATTTCCTTATTTAGACTTTCTCTATAGCTGAGTGGGATAGAGTACGGCCTGCATTTGATAGGCTTAGAGTCCGAAAGAAGGATGGAGTGTTCGATTCTGTCCGTCCTACCTGGAATGTCGGAAAATATGTCCTTATATTCCGTTACTAACTCTATTATCTGTCGTCGTTGCTCGTCTGCTAGTCCCTGTTCTACTCGTATAGAATCTAATGTCGCAGTCTTGTCGACAATTGGAACAGGTAGTTCCATCCCGTCGTCGTCTACCTGATTCAGTACAGTTGTGGTGCTAAGTGCGTTTTCTGTAAACTCACTAGGTGTATGGATATCGTCGGATTTGCCAGTCTCGCTAACTAGTGTAGTTGCGTTGTGTATGTCCGTCGTCTCATCAATAGGTGTGGATGCATTGTGTTCGTCTGTCTCTAATTCTGTCTCTTGTCGTGAAAAGTAAGGTTTCAACATGTTGACATGAAATATCTTTAAGTGTCCGTTTATTGATATTTCATAGTCGACATCTGAAATTTTACGTACCGCCTTGAATGGCCCTTGCCATGAGGTCAATAATAAATTTCGTTTGTCTGGAAGTAAAAGCAGTATGTCTTGATCTGGTTCAAGATTAATAGTTCTCGCACCTTTATTTGCGTACTGGCGGTAGATTTGACCCTTCCTCTCCAAAGCTGCCTTGGCTATGATACACGATGTCATAATCTTGTCTCGTGTCTCTGTTACAATTTCATAAGGTGTTTTAGGGGTTGGAATTCCAATGGAATTAGTTACTACCTGATGATAAATTGTTAGGGGTCCACGTGGGTTAGCCCCGTACACTAATTCAAACGGTGAGAAACCCGTGCTTGAATGGGGAATCTCCCGATAGGCGAACAGCACTGTTGGTAACCGTGTATCCCAATCAGCTGGGTCTTCTGCTGTCACCTTAGCCAGCATATGTTTCAGATCTCCGTTAAGTTTTTCTACGATTCCATTGCTGGCTGGATGATACGCTGTTGTAAACTGTTGTTTAATCCCTAACATTTTAGTAAGGGCTTGCGTTGCAGCCGATATGAATTGGGTTCCACGGTCGGATAAGATGGTACGAGGGAATCCGAATCGTGAAAACAAGTGTAGAAAAACATTGGCAACGTCTTTGGAGGTGATGTATTTCAAAGCTACTGCCTCAACCCACCTTGAACATAGGTCCACCATCGTTAAAATGAAGCGATTTCCTTTGCTGGACACCTGGTTTTGGGGTCCAACAATATCGACCGCCACACTCTCAAATGGCCTAGAGGCCAGTGTTGAAGGCTGCACTTCAGCTGTAGGATGTTTACCCTTACGTACTAGTTGTTGACAGACATTACATGAACGACAAAATAGTTTTTTGTCGTTACAAAAACCCGGCCAATAAAAATGAGCCTGAATTCTGGCCCTGGTTTTGTCGTATAGATTACTGCACAAAAATGGTCGCTATTAAATCACACATAAAGACACAGAATTCCCTATCCAGTCATATCCTATCCCTACAGCTAACTCTATCTACTTGGCTAAGGAACCCGCATCGACACTAATCGATGCGCTCACTATGAAAGTCAGTCCCCGTCTGACTATTCTACACGCGTGGCTACACAGCCCGCGGAAGGACCTTGTGCGTCCTTCGGCTTTTTGCGTGCTGCCCAACTCAGCACGCTTAGAGTAGCCGTTTACTCTTGAGTGGCAATCCACTTATCCGTGGCTATCCCGTAGGCGTGATTCTGCCGTGACGAGAGTGCTTACTCTCTGTGGTTGACATCTCCGTGTCTCATGAGAGAACTAGTTAATAGTTCCCCTCCCTATCACCTACCCTGCCCCCATGTAGGGGCACTGAGTTACCGTTAATCTACTGGAGGTAGACCACTCATTCAGGGTGGTCTTCCTCCTCTATACTCTAGTCTTTGGCACTAACAGACTCATGGCAAGGACCTTTCAAAGTTCTAAGACAGATCTCACCTGTAGACTATGAGATTGCAATCAAAGACAAACATAAAATATTTCACATAAACATGCTCAAACCATACTACAACAGAGATGAGGACCGAGACGAAACAGTAGCAAGCACAACGATACTGGACCACCCATACGACGACGAGACCGACGAAATACCTACCCCATCACTTGGCACGACAGACAATCTGCAAGACATCAGAATAAATCCTAAACTTACTGCGACAGAGACCGACAGTTGCAGACAACTGATACAGGAATGCAGCAGCATCTTCTCCAATCAGCCAGGACAGACAGACCTAGTGCATCACTACATTATTCTAACATCTGACGCACCCATAAAATGCAGACCATATTCCATTCCCATACATTACAAGGACAAACTTCATCAGGAAATCATAGACTTAGAGAAGAACAACATCATTAGACGGTCACAATCAAATTTTTTTTCACCGATTGTGATTGTGAAAAAAGGACGACACGATAAGACTCTGTATTGACTATCGCAGATTAAACAACATCACACAGTAGGATTTAGAACCAATGAGCAACTGTGAAGACATATTGACTGAACTGACAGACTCACGTTACTTTACAAAACTGGACATGACAAAAGGTTATTGGCAAATACCGATACATTGTGACAGCATACATCTGACAGCATTTGCAACGCCCTGGGGACTATACGAATGGTGCAAGCTTTCATTCTGGCTAGTAAATGCCCCAGCAACTTTTGTACGGATGACGAGACTTCTTCTGACGGACATAACTAATATTATTTCATACATGGACGACATATGTGTATATACAAGCAATATGACAGATCATATGACAACATTACAGTAGACATTTGACCGTATCAGACAGCACGGACTGACACTCACACCATCTAAAGTCGACATAGCCGACCAAGAAATATCATTTTTGGGCTATAAGATCTCCAATTGCTTTGTCGCAACTGACGATAACATCGTATCAAGAATTCTGAAATTGTCACTTCCGACAACCAAGAAAGAGTTGCGAAGTGTATTAGGTCTTTTGAATTACTATAGACAATTTATACACTATACGAATGGTGCAAGCTTTCATTCTGGCTAGTAAATGCCCCAGCAACTTTTGTACGGATGACGAGACTTCTTCTGAGGGACATAACTAATATTATTTCATACATGGACGACATATGTGTATATACAAGCAATATGACAGATCATATGACAACATTACAGCAGACATTTGACCGTATCAGACAGCACGGACTGACAGTCACACCATCTAAAGTCGACATAGCCGACCAAGAAATATCATTTTTGGGCTATAAGATCTCCAATTGCTTTGTCGCAACTGACGATAACATCGTATCAAGAATTCTGAAATTGTCACTTCCGACAACCAAGAAAGAATTGCGAAGTGTATTAGGTCTTTTGAATTACTATAGATAATTTATACCAAATTTTGCCATTTTGACCGAATGTTTCACTAATTTACTAACAAAGAACCAACCTAACAAAATTGTACACAGCAAATGCTTAAGACCTGCATTTACAAAAGTGTTATCTTATTTTTTAAGTCACCCTATTCTTAGATTAACAAATTTGAATATTGATTTCAGATTACGAACAGATGCGAGCTCCGTAGCGATTGGAGCAGTATTGCTTCAAGAATACGACCATATTCTCTACCCGGTCTATTATGTAAGCCGCAAACTGAATCCCAGAGAAAGGAATTGGAGTACGCCGGAAAAAGTGGCGTTGGCTCTTGTTTATTCGGTAAGAAAACTGTCCCGATTTCTCCTTGGCAGACATTTTATAGTTGAAACTGACAATAGTTCGTTAACTATAATCACGACGGGAACTCCGACCAACCACAGGGTTGCAAGATGGTCACTGATATTGCAGGACTACAGTTTTGAAATTAGACACATACGTGGCACACAAAATTCATTGGCAGACCTTCTTTCGAGATGTCCTTGTGACACACCCATAAGACAAATGGTGTCTGAGCGCACACAAGCAGACCACTTAGGTATCTGCTAAGTAATAAAACGCTCAGCAACACAGCGAAAGAATGTACTTAGTACAGGAACGCTGTGGGTAAAAATGTGATAAGGACAATGTCCCAGTGTAAATAGATTGTATATTTTATAATTATTGGAATAAATGTGACGAATACGTGTGTTGAATGTGATAGAAAGGATAAATATTTATATTTATTACAATAAGTGCGTTTAATACTTGAGTGGTACGTGTTAGAAAGTGTATATTGTTTTAATTACTTATGAACAGTGTTACAAACAGTGCCACTGGTGTTCAAGACTCACCCAAAGTTGAACTGCTGAGTATCCAGAGAACCGGCGGTTATGGAATGTTCCTACTTATTTTAATCCGTGCAAAAGGAACTGTGACATCTGAACTCTACACTAACACTAGTAATCCACATCGGGAAACAGAAAAGCGATCTAACAGCTGTTTTCAAAAACCAAGTACACCGTGTCGCTACAGAACATCCAGACGGGAAAATATTGTGTTAATTGCAACTGAAAATAACAACTTTGTATTTCCGGTGTTTATGTAAATTAGTCTGAAAACTAGCAGACGATAGTTTAAATCTCACAAAGAGGTGACGCTTTATACAAACTTTGTGAGTTCAAATTTTCCATATACGGAATTGTATGTGAGGATATCGGTAGATGTAATCTTAAGATCGTAAATTGATTTAATTGTTCACAACAGGAACATTTAATTCACTTTTGTCAATAAGTATCAAACTATGACACTAAGAAATGAATTTACGAATGTAATTTATTTTGTTTGAAAGCATGTTAAAATTATTTCCCTTAAATTTTGATTTTTTTCTCTGATTACACCAAGGGAGACAATTGAAATTGTTTGTAATGTGTAACAAGTATACAAATTATCACCATGTTGCCAGAAGCGTAACACGTCAGGATGACGTCAATTATGTATGGAGAGTATTGCTAAAGCTGTAAACCGTCATAAGACTGTCCGATCATATAAGGTTGGGTTCAAGTGATGGAGTCATCTCATTAAGAGACGTCTCTCGGTCTGACCTGTTACTTTAGTATTTTTGTTTTGGTTGAGATGTAGTTGCGTATGTCGATGATAGCTACCGGACTGGCTGTGTCAGATTACAGCTAAGGTAAAAAAAAATCCATCTATGGGATTGTACTTGAGGAGTTGCCAGATGGCAACACTGAAGAATGTATGTATATAACTTGCAATTGCCTACATATTTCAATGTAAACCAATGTCAGATGACTTACAATGGGTCGATTCTGACAGGTTGAGTAAAATGTTTATAATGTACATGACAGGATTTCCCTGTCATAAAAAGGAGGGCGGGGAGAGTGTCATAATCTCCCCCAGTTATGCCGCGTCGTCTTTAACGGCGCCTGGCTATCACGGCCAGATTCAAACTATGAGCAATAGTAACCACGATGTGACAGAGAGGGTCAGTTGGTGTAAGTGTGGAACATGTAGGCCACGAAGGGACACCACTCGGAATAGCGCAAGGGTTAACCTTCAGACGGCAGGGGTTTGTGGTATAGGACGGACGTTTGAATGGTGCTCCGCTTGTGTGTCTGAAAGCGTATCGATAGAACGCCTGTGTGAATAGGAGACCGTGCGCCTGGGTTGTAGGATTGTGAGTTGTATTGTATTTATATATATTCATCGAGTGTATTGTAACATCGCTGTTGTAATTGTGCGATGTATGTAATTGTTGTGATGAAAGAGCTGCGAGAATAAAGTGTTTGAAATTGTAATTGTATCGTGTCACGTCAAGTCATTCTGTGACTGTGTTTTTGTATCACATTTGTCTACGAATACGAGACTGAGTACTTGCTGAATGCAAGATCATGACAATCTATCTATCTATCTATCTATCTATCTATCTATCTATCTATCTATCTATCTATCTGTCTATCTATCTATCTATCTATCTATCTATCTATCTATCTATCTAACTATCTATCTATCTATCTATCTATCTATCTATCTATCTATCTATCTATCTACCTTCCCATCTATCTATGTACCTAACTACCAACCTACCTTCCTATCTATCTATCTATCTATCTATCTATCTATCTATCTATCTATCTATCTATCTATCTATCTATCTATCTATCTATCTATCTATCTATTATAATTGTAATCAAAAATTAGAGACAGGTATTGCTGTATACATTTCCAATTCTCTCAACTGTTCCCGTAGAAGTGATCTCGAGTCAGTAGAGATAGAATGTGTTTGGTTAGAGGTGAAGCCAGCCAGTCAGCAACCGTTTCTAATTGGATACTTATATCGGAACCCGTGTGATGGATACAATTGGTATGACTGTTTCACTACAATGATGGATATAGTGTTTACAGAAGGTAGAGAAGTCATGATATTAGGTGACTTTAACATGGATATTACTAAATCCAACCAGACATGGGACGATATCATTCTATCTTACGATTTGAAACAACTAATAAACCGTCCCACACGGGTTACAGGCACCTCCTCAACTATAATTGATCATATATATGTTACTTGTCCAGTTAATATTATCGAATGTTCTGTTCCTGTTAGTGCAGTTAGTGACCATTACCCAATATGTTGTACGTGGTCGAAAACTGGGTTCAAATCTCCTAAAAATAAACATTTAATCATCAAATTTAGAAATCTAAAAGCTCTCAACCAAAGTTTATTTTTAGATGACTTAAAAAATGCAGCCCTTGAACATGTTTACCAACTTCCTGATCCGGATGATGCACTAGCTTACTGGACAAAGACAGTCTACAGTGTGTTTGATAAACATGTGCCAGTTAAAGAAGTTCGAGTGAAGAATCAACATAAATCTCCATGGGTGACTCGTGAAGTTCTCGAAATCATGAGAGAACGAGATACAGCGCACAAAAATACAGATTTTATCAATTACCGCAGACTAAGAAATAAAGTTAAATATGAAATTCGTAGGATAAAGAAAGATCATTTCAAAAATTTGATTGTAGATAAATCAAATAACGCAAATATATGGAAGGCTATTAACTCGCTAACCAACAAGAAACACTCTTCAGAGTCAGCAATACCGAGCACTATAACATGCGAGGATTTCAGTTGCTTCTTTCAATCAGAAATAGAGAATCTAAAGTCCACAATACCAGACTCAGCTTGTAATTTAAGCTCACTGTCATCATTCTGTGAAGGGAAGTGCTCTAGAAATATTCCCCCTGAAATTCCCTTGATGTCTGTTGCAGAAGTATATAAATATCTCTCGAATCTCAAAGCAACAAGTTCAGAAGGCCTAGATGGTATCAGTAATAGAATTCTTCGGTGTGCTGCACCTATTATTAGTGAGTCCTTAACGTTCATATATAACCAGTGCCTATCCAAAAACTACTTTCCATCTGCCTTTAAAGTTGCTAAAGTGTATCCTTTACTTAAAAATGGCTCAACTGATATTAGCGTCTTGGGTAATTATAGACCTATTTCCTTACTATCGTCGCTATCAAAGCCATTAGAAAAACACATGCATAAAATAACACTACATCATTTAATTAACAACGATCTAATAATTGACAGTCAATCTGGGTTTCGACCAAAATATTCTTGCCATAGTGCCCTTACAAAAATGACCGATAACTGGCATCTTTGTATCAACAATGGCAACATTTGTGGAGCAGTATTTGTAGACTTTTAAAAAGCCTTTGATATGGTAGATCATGATATTTTAATTAGAAAATTAAAACACATGAAGACTAGCACCAACATGGTGAACCTAATTACGTCATTTTTATCTGACAGACAACAAGTAGTGTCCTTCAATAACTGTCTATCAAGACCCACACAACATAATTTTGGGGTGCCTCAGGGCTCAATACTAGCTCCGCTGCTTTTTGCAGTGTATATTAACGATCTTCCTTTATACCTCAATACTTCGTGTGACCTATTTGCGGACGACTGTACTATTTACATAAGTCAAGAGAGCCTTAGTGACTTAGAGAGCTCTTTACAAAACGAACTTGACAACCTTAGTAGATGGAGCAATGAAAATCGCATGTTAATTAACATCGACAAAACCAAATCCATGCTAATAACGACCAGACAAAAACTACAGACCCTAGCCATAACTGGGACACCGCTCGAGCTCCACGTGGACGCGTTACCTATAATTAATGTAAATGAACATAAAACATTAGGTCTTTTAATTGACAGACATTTAAACTGGAGCCCTCATGTTCACGCCCTTACCAAGAGAATAGCACAAAAAGTTTACCAACTTGCTAAAATTCAACACTTTTTGGATGAAAGCACACGAAAAATATTCTATGCATCCTATATCCAATCACCTCTCGATTATTGTTCCACAGTCTGGGATGGTTGCCCTAAATCTAATATGAAACGATTGTGTTCGCTTCAAAACCGCGCTATACGTCTGGTTTCAAGCATAAAGCACGTTGAAAGTAATAAATTATACAGCCATCTAAGACTTCTACCACTTCAAAAGCGCTTCCTTTTTAACAAAGCCAAATTAGTGAATACAATTATATCTGAAAATACCCCAGAGTATCTTCTACCGTTAATTCAATCTAATGCTATGAACAGTAAGCGCTTAAATTTATTACAGCTTCCTAAGCCTAGATTGGACTTATACAAAACTTGTTTCGCATATTCTGGTGCTCCCTTGTGGAATAGCCTTCCATCAGAACTGAAAACACCAATGAGTCCCTACACATTCAACCGAAAACTCTTTCAATACTTACTTCATACCGACTATATGCCTCCATAAGTTACCTACTAATATCATTTTTCATGAGTGAGAGTGAGTGAGTATACATGCGCATGTGCCTGAGTGAGTGTAAAAGTGAGTGGGTGTGTGTGGACATATGTGTGAGAGATTTAGTTAGAGAATGAGTGAATCTGAGAGTGGGTGTGTTGTGTGTCTGCCTGTCTGTGTGATAGAGTGTGAAAGTTAGTGAGTGAGTGTGAGTTAGAGAGTCAGCGAGTAAATGAGTGAGTAAGGAAGCGTGAGTGAGTGAGAGAGAATTTGTGGGTATGCGTGTATGTGCTCGAATGAGTGAGTGTGAGAGCGAGTGAGTGTGTAAAAGAGAGAGCGTGGGTGAATGAGAGAGTGCATGAGGAAGTGTGATGTATGTGTGTGCATGTCTGGATGGGTGTACATGTGTGTGTACATGTGTGTATCTGCGTGTGCCTCTGTGGGTATGTCTGTACGTGTGTTAAGGTGTGCGTTCATGTGTTTATATGCGTTTATATGCATGTGCGTGTGCATATGTGTGCATGGATGAGTGTGTGTGTGTGTGCTCGTGTATCGTATATCTTTGTATGTGTAAGTGTGCATGCATGCAGTGTATGCGAGGGAGTGTATATTCGGGTGTTATGTGAGTACGTGTGAGTAAGTATATAGATGTGTGTGGGTGTGTGTATGTACATGTGTGTGAGAGAAGAGAGAGAAAGAGAGAGAGAGAGAGAAAAAAAAAAAAGAGAGAGAGAGAGAGAGAGAGAGAGAGAGAGAGAGAGAGAGAGAGAGAGAGAGTTGAGCGCACGCATTTCATGTAACATGCTATTCCATATTTTTTTTATGTATTCTCATCTTTCATATTACGAGGTATCGTTTAATGCCACCTGATTGTCCTGTAACATGCCATTCCATATATATAAATGTATATATATATATATATATATATATATATATATATATATATATATATATATATATATATATATATATATATATATATATATATATATATATATATATTGAGTTTATTCTCATCTTATCATTTTGTATGCCATTTGATTTTATCATGTATAATATAACATTACTGTGATGTGAGTGAGAGAGAGAGAGAGAGAGAGAGAGAGAGAGAGAGAGAGAGAGAGAGAGAGAGAGAGAGAGAGAGAGAGCAAGAGAGAGAGCAAGAGAGAGAGAGAGAGAGCGAGAGTTGAATTGCATCACTAATTTTTACGCTTTTTTTTTTGTTTGGGTGGGTGAATGGGTGTGTAGGAGATTGTGTGGGTTGGGGGATGAGTGTGTAATGGGTGTGGGGGTGAGTGTGGGGGTGTCTGTGAATGGGATATGTCTTCGTGGGTGGGAGTTTGTGAGTGTGGATGGGGTAAATGTGAGTGGGTGGAAAATGTATGTGTGGGTGTTGAGAATGTTTGTAGGTGGAGGATGTGTGAATTGGTGGAGAGATGGGTGGGCGGGGATGTGTATGGGGAAGGTATGTGGGTGTGTGGGGGGAATGTGTTTATGGGTGGAGATTTGTGTGGGAGGGGAGATGTGTGAGAGGTGGGGAGGTGTGGGATGTGCAGGTGATTGAAGGGTGAGAAAGAGAGAGAGAGTGGGTGAAGGTGTGTGTGTCTGTGTACTTGTCTGTGCTTGTAAGAGAGTGAGTTAGTATGGTTTAGAGAGTAAATGAGTGAGTGAGAGGGTGAGATTATGTGAGGCAGCGTGTATGTGTGAGTACGTGTGTGGGTGGATGGGTTAGTGTGTACGTGTGTCCATATGTGTGTATGCGTGTGTTTATGTGTGTGTATGTGTGTGCACGTCTGAATGTGGGTGTGTATGTGTAAGTGTGTGTAAATGTGTGTTTGTATGTGTGCTTGTGTGTGTAAGTATGTTTATATGTGTGCGTAAATGTATGCATGTGTTTATATGTATGTGCGGGTGTATATGTGTGTATGTGCGTATATATATATATATATATATATATATATATATATATATATATATATATATATATATATGTGTGTGTGTGTGTGTTCGTGTATGTGAGTGCATGATTGTGTGAATGTGCTCATGCATGCAATGTATGCGAGGGAGTGTATTTGTGTGTGTGTGTGTGTAAGTATGTGTATATGGGTGTGTGTGTGTGCGTGGGGATATGTGTGTATTTGCGTGTGTATATTGTGTGTATGCTAGTGTGTGTATGTGTATATGCTTTCTTGCGCACGCGAGGGAGTGTGTATTTGATTGCGAGAGGGTGTGTGTCTGTCTGTGTGTGAGTTAGAGTGAAAGAGAGTGATATTGAGTAAATGAAAGATGGAGAGAGTGACTTAATGGGTGAAATAGTGATTGCGAGTGAGAGAGAGAGAGAGAGAGAGAGAGAGAGAGAGAGAGAGAGAGAGAGAGAGAGAGAGAGAGAGAGAGAGAGAGAGAGAAGTGAGCGAACGAGAGAAGACAGTGGAAGAATGGTATTGTTAATATGTGTATGTGTGCGGCCATTATTTGTGAGTGTCTATGGCGTGTGTTAGTGAGAAGAGAGCGAGAAAGAGAGAGAAAGAGAGAGAGAGAGAGAGAGAGAGAGAGAGAGAGAGAGAGAGATTTAAGCGCACGCATATCATGTAACATGCTATTCCATATATGTTGTGTATTCTCATGTTCATATTACCATTTTGAATGCCAACTGATGTTATAATTTATAACATGAACACATGTACATCACTGTGGAGTGGGTGAGAGAATTAGAGAGTATGAGAGAGAGAGAGAGAGAGAGAGACAGAGAGAGAGAGAGAGAGAGAGAGAGAGAGAGAGAGAGAGAGAGAGAGAGAGTTGAATTGCATCACTAATTTTTAAGTTACAAAATGTATATGTACAATTTTTCTCCATTTTCTTTACAATTTTGCGACAATGCTCACGACAATCGTCACTGTGTGTGTGTGTAAAGTGTGGGAGTTTGATCATAATAGTAGGTTAGGGGATGGGGGGATGTGTGTGTGGGTGGGCGGGGTGGGATTGTGTGGGTGGGTGGGGGATTTGTGTGTGGGTACGTGCGGGATGTATGGGTTGGCGGGGAGATGTGTGTGTGGGTGGGGATGGAGGAGGATATGTTGGTGGATGATTGATGATGGGTTATGGGATGGGTGGGGGTATAAGTATGGGTGGGTAGATGTGGGTGTGGGGATATGTGGTGGGTGGGAGATGTGTGCAGGTGGGGGTAGTAGGGGGTGTGGGTGAGGGATGTGTATGGGTGTGGGATGTTTGGGTGGATGGGTGGGGAGTGTGTGTGGGTGAGATATGTGTGGGGGATGTATGTGGGTTGGGGAGGGGTGCATGATGGGTGTGGGTGATGGATTTGGAGATGTGTGTGTGGGTGGGGGATATGTCTGGCTGGGTGGGGGTGTGTGGCTGGATGGAAGATATATGTGTGGGTAGTGAGGGTGATTGTAGTTGGGGGATGTGTGGATGGGTAGGAGATGTGTGGGGAGATGTGTGTGTGGGTGAGGGATGTGTCTTTGGGATGTGTGTGGGTGTGGTGTTGTGTGGGAGGGGAGCTGGTTGTGGATAAATGGTGTGTGGGTGGGTGAAGGTGTGGTTGGGTTTTCGGGTGGGTGAAGGATGTGTGTGAGGGTGGGGATGTGTGCTTAGATGGGTGGTTGGGGTGTGTGAGTGTGGGTGGGTAGATAGGAGATGTATGTGTTGATGAGTGGGTAAGAGATGTGTGGGTGTTAGTGGTTGAGGGATAAGTACGTGTGTCTGGGGATGAGTGTATGAGTTGGGGATGTGTGTGTGGATTGTGTGTGCGTGGATGGGAGGTGTGTGTTTGTGAATGGGGGATGTGTTGGTGGGTGGGGATGTGTGGGAGGGATGTGTGTATGGGTGGGGAGATTGTGTGTGGGTGGGGATGTGTGTGTATATGGGTAGGGGTGTGTGGTTAAGGGATGGGTGGCTGGGGGATGGATGGATGAAGGATGTGTGGTTGGGTAGAGGATGTGTGGATGGGTGATTGTATATGAGTAAGGGTGTGTGGTTAAGGGATGTTTGGTTGGGGGATGGGTGGGTAGAGGATGTGTGGGTGGGTAGAGGATATGTTGGTGGGTGAGTGTGTGCAGGTTAGGAGATGGTAGGGGATGTTTGTAGGCGTGGGCTCGGGATCTGTGAATGGGCTGGGGGAGATGGGAGATTATGTGAGTGGGTGCGGAATTTGTGTGTGGATAGGTGCGGAATATGTGAGTTGACGGGGAGATGTGTGTGTGGCTGAGGAATGTGTGTTTGGCTGGATGGGTGGAAGTGTGTTGGTGGAGGAGGATATGTGGGTGAGGATTGTTGGTGGGTAATGGGACGGGTAGAGGATATGTGAGTGGGTGGGGAGATGTGTGTAGGTGGGGGGTGTGTGGGTTATTGAATGTATGTGTGCTTGGTGTGTGGGTGGATGGGATGTGTGGTGGGTGAGAGGTGTGTGTGGGTGGGGAGATGTGTAGGTGTAGGGATGTGGTGGATGGGTGGGGGAATGTATGTGTGTGTGGGTTATGTGTGTGGTTGGGTGGGGGAGTTGGAGTGAATGGGGGATGTGTCGGTGGGTGGTGGATGTGTCTCATAACATAGTAATATGCATTGTTTATGTTTACAAAATTCATGTGACAATGTTTTTTTCCTATGCACTGTTGATGAAAGAAAGCTGAGTGGGTGGAAGGGCCGAATGTAAGACGGGCCTGCGTGCCCAATTTGTTACCCTTTGAAAATAAAGTCTGTTCGTTCGTTCGTTCGTTCTATCTATCTGTCTGTCTGTCTGTCGCTCGGTCGGTCGGTCGGTCGGTCGGTCGGTCGCTCGGTCGGTCGGTCGGTCGGTCGGTCGGTCGGTCGGTCGGTGGGTGGGTGGGTGGATGGGTGGGTGGGTGGGTGGGTGTCGGTCGGTCGATTGTAACAAAAGAATCAACCGACTTTCCTCATTGCCATGATCTCAAACTGTTCGCCGATGAATTTCTATAGGTTTCACCCCTTCACTGACCTAATAGTGCAGTGGTTCTCAACCGGTGGGGAGTTCTCCCCCCCCCCCTCCACCCCCGGGGGCGGATTTTAGGGTTTCCAGGGGGAGGGAGAAATGAAGATTATTTCAAGATCTCTTTAATACAAGAACCGATTACTTGAAAATGGTTTTCCCTCCATACTTTACGGTTCTGAACTCCTCCCCCTATCTGATGTGTGTTTAGATGGGTGGTTGGGATGTGTGAGTGTGGGTGGGTAGATAGGTAATGTATGTGTATGATATCATCACAAGGAACTGTAAATCGCAAAGAGAACTGGTTACTCATATCAGAAGAAGACAGTCCACATGTTTGGGGAGTATCTTGAGAAGGGGAAAGCTGGAGTATGTCGTCACAACAAGAAGGTTGGAGGGGAAGAGAGGCAGGGGGAGACAGAGAGAAAATGCTGAACAGTTTGAGATCATGGCAATGAGGAAATTAAATGTTTTGCGTATCCTTTTACAGGACTTAGCTGTCAACAGCAGCATCTTTCAGCTGTCTGTTGATCTCTTGGCAAGATTACGCTCAGTAGTTTGCCATTGCTTTCTGAGCGGTCGGCTCAGTATCCGCAAGTCACGAGCGGGGGTCGAACCACCTCAGTTCTCGCTCCGCTGCGAGACTCTGCGTGATAAACGGGATTACAGAGAGAAAGTGTTGTAACCCCACAGCCAGAGAGACCGGCATGAGGAAATTAGGCATCAACGCCACACAGCAGGGACTATAAGAAGAAGAAATTTGTTCATTGGAAATCGTGTATGTACAACCTGTTGCCATCTGTTGTGGTTTGGGGCACACTTAAAGTGTTTAAACAATCGGGGTCTCTGGCATCGCATTATAACTTTTAGCTTTTGTATTGCCTGATGTGTTCTCTATCTTCTACTCAGCTAGAGAAAAAAAAATCTATAATCTGTTCAGTGCAAAGTTTGTGACATGCCTTCTTTCTTGGACATCCGCACTCATACAATATATTCAGAACATTATAGGGTGTGGTAGGCTCTGGCGGCCATGCCACTTCCCCTTCAAGAGAAAGTTTTGACTGACATTAAACGTGGCTTAAAGTAAAAATTAAACATTAATATTTTTACTACAAGGAAAGTGGTGTACGCTCGTTTATATTTGTACAATACGTTACAAGCAGATGTGCAGCATTCTATCAATTTTACTTATATTCAAACAGTTTTATCTAGAATCTGATCGCAGATTTTAAGAAATCAAAGTATTTCCAACTATAACATGATGCTTTGAAAATGAAATATTTAGGCTCTATAGAACCAAACATCTATAAAAGAGAAGGTTGCCTCCCTTTGAATAAATCACAACGTTGTTGGTATGCTTGCCTTCAAAGACAGCGGTCCGGTTTTTCTGTGGCCGACCCTGCCTAATTAAAATAAGTACCTAAGTACCAACATTTATTTAGAATAATCTGGAAATTATGTGGGAGTTGAGAGAGTTGATCCCTAAAGGATAGGCTTCTATCAAAGGTGATTCCCAGGTACTGCAATCTGCTTTCTCTATTCATATTTCTACCATTTATCGAGAGGTTTGGGAGAGCTTTAACAATCCTATTGTCCAGTGAGCAACAGAAGACATTTGGGGGTCTGAGTTGGAACTTAATAATGTATATTAGTTAGTTAGTCTTTCCTTCTTCTTAGTTAGTTAGTCTTTTTTCTTGAGCCCAAGGCGGCTCATGGGGAAGAAGTCATGGCTCTCCATGCCTGTCGATTCGCTGCTACCTGTTATAGATCTTGGATGTTTACTTTGCCGTTGAATGAGCATTCTCTGATGATGGTTCTACGCAGGGTCTCTAATGTATATGCCGCGGATGATTCTTTTGGTATAAAGGAACGACGGGACTAGCTTAAGGAGTTGGAGGAGATCCCAGGCAGTAGGCTGCTCATTTGTGGTGACTTTAATGTACGAAACAGAGAGTGGGACAATATTGGAGAAACCCGACAGGGAAATGCTCTTGCAGAAGCCATAGCGGATTCAAAAGAAGTCTGCATAAACGATGGGAGGTCAACGAGAATGGGGATGCGGCCTGGTGATGTGGACACGACTATTAACCTGGCATTTTTTACCAAATCTGCAATATTGGATGTAAAATGGACTGTCCTTGGTGATCATGGAAATGACCATCTACCCTGTTCAGTATTGATTTCAAAGTCCAACAAGACCAAGCCTGTGAGAGCACCTAAGCACTTTATATATTCGAGGTAAAACACCCTTATGGGACTACTCAGACAGAGGGCATGCAGTGTCACTAGCAAACCTACTTATGTGCAGCCTCCATGGTGGACCTCCGAGGTAGAACGGGCATGGGAATCCAAGAGAGCGACAGTTAAACAGGTATAGAAAGTGCGGCGGACACCCCAAAGCAGACAGACAGACAGACAGACAGACAGACAGACAGACAGACAGACAGACAGACAGACAGACAGACAGACAGACAGACAGACAGACAGACAGACAGACAGACAGACAGACAGACAGACAGACAGACAGACAGACAGGCAGGCAGGCAGGCAGGCAGGCAGGCAGGCAGGCAGGCAGGCAGGCAGGCAGGCAGGCAGACAGACAGACAGACAGACAGACAGACAGACAGACAGACAGACAGGCAGGCAGGCAGGCAGGCAGGCAGGCAGGCAGGCAGGCAGGCAGGCAGACAGGCAGGCAGGCAGGCAGGCAGGCAGGCAGGCAGGCAGGCAGGCAGGCAGACAGACAGACAGACAGACAGACAGACAGACAGACAGACAGACAGACAGACAGACAGACAGACAGACAGACAGACAGACAGGCAGGCAGGCAGGCAGGCAGGCAGACAGACAGACAGAGAATGCTGAACAGTTTGAGATCATGGCAATGAGGAAAGTCGGTTGATTCTTTTGTTAGAATCGACCGACCGACACCCACCCACCCACCGACCGACCGACCGACCGACCGACCGACCGACCGACCGACCGACCGACCGATTGACCGACCGACCGACCGACCGACCGACCGACCGACCGACCGACCGATAGATAGATAGATAGATAGATAGATAGATAGATAGATAGATAGATAGATAGTTAGATAGATAGATAGATAGATAGATAGATAGATAGATAGATAGATAGATAGATAGATAGATAGATAGATAGATAGATATATAGATAGATAGATAGGAAGGTAGGTCGGTCGGTAGTTAGGTACATAGATAGATGGGAAGGTAGGTCGGTAGTTAGGTAGATAGATAGATAGATAGATAGAACGAACTAACGAACACACTTTATTTTCAAAGGGTTAAGAATTGGGCACGCAGGCCCGTCTAACATTCTGCCCTTCTATTACTCTCTTTCATACATTATTTCATTCACACATCATTCAAGGCTAACAGAGAACAGCAACAATAAAAAGATATGCATTATAAAGGTATGGGCAAAATGCGAACATCAAAACTACACGACACAGTAAAATTAGATAATGGTCTGACACTTGTTATTAGCCATGTGGAATATACTGGCCTACCAAAAGGGGACTGGCTGTTATACTAGGGTTTTCTTATTATTATTATTATCTCTATTATTAAGGGGGAAGATAATCCGTACTGAGATAGTGTTCGAGTAATTTGCGATTATATGAATAGGGATTGGTGATGTCTTTGATGTCTTGTGGAAGATTGTTCCACAGCTGAGCTGCAGAGTACGTTAAGCTTGTTTTGTATAAGTCAATCCTAGGCTTCGGAATGTGTAATATATTTAAACGTTTACTGTAATTTGGTAATTTGGGGCATTCCGATGCAGGATTTTGTGAATTAGTTTAGCTTTATTGAAAAGCAGGCGTTTGCGGAGTGGTAGTAACTGAAGGCGTTTATACAGGCTAGGATTGTCAGATAAATGTTTGTTATAAATTAGACTCATGGCCCGTTTCTGGAGTGAGTAAAGTCGCTTGGTGTTTGAATTAGAACAACCGTCCCAGATTGTAGAGCAGTAGTCAAAGTGTGTCTGTATATGAGAAGTATAGAATAGTTTCCTTGTGTCCTCATCAAGGAAGTTTTTAATTTTGGCGAGTTGGTAGAATTGTTTCGCTGTTTGTTTAATAAGCGCTTGAACGTGGGAATTAAAGGTTAGGTTTCTATCAATGATTATGCCTAATGTTTTGTGCTCAATTACACTTTCTACTGGCATGTTATCGATGTGAAGTTGAAGTGATGTGTGTGAGCTTAGAGTTTGAAGTCTTTGTCTGGTTGTTAGTAACATTGATTTTGTTTTAGTGATGTTAATTTGCATACGGTTTGAATAGCTCCACCTAACTACATTATTTAATTCTTGTTGTAAAGACGACTCCAATAAAATACAGTTTTCAGCATTTGTGTACACTGTACAGTCGTCTGTAAATAGATCGCAGGACGACGAAAGATGTAAAGGTAGATCGTTAATATATATGGCAAACAATAGAGGGCCAAGAATAGAGCCTTGCGGTACTCCAATATTGAAGGTAGTGGTATGAGACAGACATTTATTATGTGATACTACTTGCTTTCTGTTTGATAGAAAAGATGATATTAGAGTGACTACATTAGGGCCAATTTTCATTGTCTGAAGTTTTTTAATTAAAATAACATGGTCTATCATATCAAATGCTTTCTTGAAATCAATAAGCACAGTTCCACATAGACTGTTGTTGTTTATATTCTGGTGCCAATTTTCTATCATGTTTGTTAGGGCCGTATGGCAAGAATATTTTGGTCGATGATCCTGATTGGTTGTCAACAATAAGCTTGTTGCGAACTAAATACTGTAATGTTACTTTATGGATGTGTTTTTCTAGTGGCTTAGATAGTGATGATAGTAAGGAAATGGGTCTGTAATTGTTCGGGAGATCATTGTCCAATGAACCAGATTTAAGAAGAGGGTACACTTTAGCGATTTTGAGAGCTGATAGATAGATAGATAGATAGATAGATAGATAGATAGATAGATAGATAGATAGATAGATAGATAGATAGATAGATAGATAGATAGATAGATAGATAGATAGATAGATAGATAGATAGATAGATAGATAGATAGATAGATAGATAGATAGATAGATAGATAGATAGATAGATAGATAGATAGATAGATAGATAGATAGATAGATAGATAGATAGATAGATAGATAGATAGATAGATAGATAGATAGATAGATAGATAGATAGATAGATAGATAGATAGATAGATAGATAGATAGATAGATAGATAGATAGATAGATAGATAGATAGATAGATAGATAGATAGATAGATAGATAGATAGATAGATAGATAGATAGATAGATAGATAGATAGATAGAAAGTGATCTTTCTCATTATTACTTCGTGTGACAAGGTTGATTATGATACATTGACAGATAGAAGTGGTTGTGGTTGTCTAGTGGTATATCTGTGTGAATACTCTGTAGATTTCTTTCTGCACAGCTATAGCAACTGGAAAAACACAATGTTTCGCGAACATTCTTTATTAATGACACAGGTATACGATGAAACACACATGATAAAATGTCCAGGCACTGTCTCACCATAGATACATGTACACACATAATTACTGATAGTGTTTGGCAGCAGTTATCTACTAAGCCTAAGGCTGACTCTACTCGACTGTCCGTTAAGTCCCCTGACTTAGCTGAAACTCAACACTACTAGGTCAGACCTCCGCTGTCTGGCTCAAAACTCCACTATATCCTCACTAGCTTGGCTGGTGTCTCACACACCTCAGCCCAAGACTCAATACTCCGAGCTCAGACCTCCATTGTCTGGCTCACAACTCAACTATATCCTCACTAGCTTGGCTGGTGTCTCACACACCTCAGCCCAAGAATCAATACTCCGAGCTCAGACCTCCACTGTCTGGCTCACATCTCCACTATATCCTCACTAGCTTGGCTGGTGTCTCTCACACCTCAGCCCAAGACTCAATACTCCGAGCTCAGACCTCCACTGTCTGGCTCAAAACTCTACTCCCCCTCATTTTCCGGACTTGCGTATTTATTCATTCTTGCCAGCCCTCCCAGGGAGTGCCCTTTAACCCCGTGATCACACTTATCAGTTCCCATGAAAATTACATTTAGAATCTTCCTTGTTTCTAGGTTTTCCTGTCACATATACGCATCTCACATTACTGAACTATTCCGTTGATTTCTATGCATACCTGACTTCGAATGACATCTACTGTGATATATCTTAACCACCTGTTTAGGGGCTTGTCCCATTTGGGGACAATTTATGTGATGCATACGTGTATTTACCCAACACTTAGTCTGGTGTTACCCTAGTTTGTAGCCGGTTGTGATCTACCCTCCTGACCTCACATCTGCAAATTGATTTTCTGACCCAATTACTCTTTCTAGTCTAATCAGATTCCCAGCCAGGTCATTCGCTCCAGTCGGGTGCAAACGTTCGATACACTTCGCTATATAGGGAGAAGAGATCGGGTGACAAGACACACCCCTGTCATACTCCTAGTGTTATCTGTTCGTAACTACTCTCTTTATATCCCATTGTAATTGCTGCTACTTGGTTTCAGTATATATTCTTTAATATTCTCAAATCTTTGCCATCAATGTTGGTATCTTCCAACATTTTAATCAGCTCCTCATGTGTGTGTGTGTGTGTGTGTGTGTGTGTGTGTGTGTGTGTGTGAGTATATGTGTGTATGTGTGTGTGTATATGTGTGTGTGTGTGAGTGTGTGTGTGTATGTGTGTGTGTATGTATTGCATTTTTCGTATCAAGTATTTAGCCTGTTCCTTCTCCATGGCGAAGATGTTACGGGCGCAGTTTTTAATCTCACATATCTGTGGCTAAGGGCTTGCGAACGCGGTTTGTGAGCCCGTATACCCGGGTTCGAAACACAGCGCTGCTGGTTTTTTCGAAAAAGGTATAGGAGCCGGTCGTTCAGAAAGCAATGGCAAACTACTGAACGTAAAATTTGCCCAGGAATCACGAACAGCGGAAATGCTGGGGTTGACTGCTACGTCCTGTGAAGGACATGCAACTTAATTAATAAAACCCACATTCGAAACATAGCTGCGGGCGCTTTGGCAGCAGATCGCCTTGCATTGTTTATTTTAACAAACTGATATCGGTGCTGGTCGTTCAGAAAACAATGGCAACCTACTAAAGGTAAACTTGTAAAAATATCACAAACACCAAAACAATGCTGGGGTTTGACTGCGACGTCCTAAATATGATATGCAACTAACTTTCTGTTCATAAATTTGGCCTGTAAAACAAACAAACCGGGGAAAAATTTCTAAAGAGCATCAACTAGCTATATTGCCAATGAGATGATAAAAACCAAGAAATGTTATATCGAAGAGAAATAGAAATATGCATTAGGAAATTCTCACGTATCTAATATAGATCCAATATTTTTAGAAAATCTTTAAAGATACCTTAACATTTTTATCATTTTGTTTATAAGGCATACAACTCTAAATAAGTTCTTTAAATATTTTATAAAGTATTAAGATAAATACCCAATTAAATAAATTACATAACATAGCAATGTCACTTTTAATAATGTCCCTTTAAATAACTTCTGTTGTTAAGTCCCTTTGCAATATTTTATTTACTTGTCTTTCTGTTTTAATGCGGTTGTATTTCGTACAAAAGTGTGTTGTCACAAGGTCCGTTGTGCCTTTTCTTTTACATTTACTAAATACAACAAGACCTCCAGACGTCAAATGCACTAACATTCTCTAATTGTGTGTGTGTAATAACTTAGTTAGTCTTTCCTCTTGAGCCCAAGGCGGCGCATAGGGCAGAAGTTATGGCTCTCCATGTCTGGCGGTTCGCTGGCTGCTACCTGTTGTAGATCTTGAATGTTTACTTGGCCGTTGAATGAGCCTTTTCTGATGATGGCTTTAATCAAGGTCTCTCTTGGTCTTCCCCGTTTTCCTTTCCCTACCGGTGACCATATGAGGGCTCGGTATGGGAGTCTTGTATTGTCCATTCTGAGTGTAATGAGTGCATACTATTTATTACTTTACATACTTTTATTCCTCGCAGACATTAAATGCGGTTTGCATTCAAAAGTTGCAAATAAATTGGAAATGTTGGTATCCTTTTACAACATTAATTGTTATTGTCAAAACCAAAACCTACAAACAAGCGTTTCTCGTAATATTCTGTGAGTACATGGAGCCATGGGCGTGGTCTGTATGTCAGGCTTGGACCAATGGAGAACGGACCCTGCAATGATTATTGCATGATACCCCTAAACTTGTCTAAAAAAGTCAGAGTAAATGATAGTATTTAGAGTATGAAAGAATTCATATTGAAAGTGTGTAATAAGCATTAGTGCAAATTATTACTCCATCATCATTTTCAACAAGTAATGTCTATCTAATTACACCATGCTATGAATGTAATATGATCATGTGCATATGAGTTTACATGTTGTATTCGTAAATATAACACACACACACACACACACACACACACACACACACACACACACACACAACCACACACACACACACGTACACAACGCATCTTGTAAATACACAGTTTTGTACGCCATGAAAGTTTAAAGAAAAATGGAAAAATGTTGATGGGCCTCCTTCCTTCCTTATGCAAGGAATGCGTGTATACATGCCATACATGTTATAGCATATTATGTATCAATCAATCAATCATGTGCCATGCCGGAAAGCGTGGGCGGTCATGACTCGCCATTTCACTCGATCACCAGAGTCGTGGATCAGCTCAGTGTTCCTGTCTCGTCCATGCCATGTAGCCAAGCCATCCAGGTATTTTCGTCTCGGTCATCCTCTTGGTCTGTTCCCTTCAATCTTGCCAGTTGTCACCAAGTTCTCCAATCCATTTCTTCTCATAACATGTCCAAAAAATTTTGACTGTCTACGTCTAATCTCTCCAATCAGCTTACGATGTTCATTTGTCTCCTATAGTACTTGGTCATTGGTTTTTCTGTCTGTCCATGGTATTCTTTGCATTTTCCTCAGAAACCACATTTCTTCAGCCATCAAATGTTTTTCAGCTTGACTGCTCATTGTCCAAGTTTCACATCCATACAAAAGAACAGGCTCTATGTATCCCCTCAACACTCTTTTTCTCGTTTCAATTGACATCTTTTTATTGGTCAGAATGTTTTTCATCTTGCTAAAGGCTACTTTCGCCATGGCGATTCTTGTTCTAATCTCTTCAAGGCATCTCCCATCAGATGTTATGACTGTTCCAAGATAATTGTACCGATTCACTTGTTGAAGAATATTTCCATTTACTTGTATATTACATTGTGGCACTTCTTTCTTCCTAGTGACGACCATAACCTGAGTCTTTTTACAATTTAATTCTAACCCCAGTTGCTCACTGTGTACAACAACCGCATCTACTAATTTTTGCACGTCCTGCGCATTGTCTGCAATTAATACTGTATCATCTGCATATCTAATGTTATTGATGTTTCTTCCACCAATGCTGATTCCATTTATATCCTCTACATTTCTGAAAATATTTTCACTGTATAGGGAAAAAAGATCTGGAGGCATCACACATCCCTGCCTAACACCTCTCTTAATTGGCTGATACTGTCCCACTTCATTATCAATCCTTATTGCAGTTGTTGTCTCCAATATATGTTTTTTATAAGTCTAATGTCTTTCCCATCAATTTGTAGATCTGCAAGCATATCCACCATGTTGACATGTCTAACTCTATCAAAAGCCTTTGTATAGTCAATAAAGCAAAGATGTATATCCTTGTTTACTTCTATAGCACGTTCAATAACTGTTCGCAGCATATACACAGCATTTACTGTACCCTTTCCTTCTACAAACCCGCATTGTTTTTCCCCTATTTCAGGTTGTATCTTCTTCCTCACTCTTTGCATGATAATTCTTAGCAAAATCTTTGTGATGTGACTCATCATACTAATTGTTCTATGTTGATCACATTCCAAGGTTCCTGATTTCATTGGGATTGCAATAAATACAGAGTTACATAATTCAGGAGGTATATCTCCTGTATCATATAATGTGTTCAGCAGTCTGGTGACTTGCTCTAGTCCAAATTCTTCTAAAGCTTTAATCATTTCTGTTGTTATGTTATCTGCACCGGGGGCCTTGCCAGCTTTCATATGCTTAAGAACATTTCGAACCTCCATCTCCAAAATTGGCGGTCCTTCATTATTAAATCTAATATCATACTGTTCGTCTCTGTTATCATCATAAAGGTGTTTTACATAATCTGTCCATACATGTAGAATCTGGTCTTTTTCTATTATGCTTTTGCCATCTTTAGTTTTTAGACACCCTGTTGATGTTCTTGTTCTTTTATTAGTAAGTTCCTGAATTCTTTTGTGCACTAATTTGGTATTTTGACTGTTGTGTTGGTTTTCAATTTCTAAGCACATTTCCTCAAGCCATGCTTCTTTTACCTCCTTACATAATATTCTGACTTTTCTGTGAATTTCTTCATATTTGACAGAATTATTTTTGTTGAGTCTTCTTGTTTCCATGAGGTGTAAAATTTCTTCAGTCATCCATTTCTTACGACCCACCTTCTTTAATTTTGGAATAGTTGTTTCTGCAGCCACATTGATTGAATTCTTCAACGTTTCCCATTGATCATCCACATCCTGGAATAGGATCTCTAGATCAAACAATATTTCAAATCTGTTCTGTACTTCTATGTTGAATTTGTTTTGTATTTCCTTGTCATTACTCAATGTACACAAATCATATTTAGTGTTTCCTGTTATATACTTGACTTTCTTCAACTTTATCCTCAATGTTCCTGTGAGTAATCTGTGGTCACTATAACAATCAGCACTGGGAACTGTTTTTGCTACTGTTAGCGCGTTTCTAAATATTCTGCTAATGAGAATGTAGTCAATCTGGTTTCTAATCCTGCTATCAGGACTCCTCCGTGTCCATAATCTTCTAGGGTGTTGCTTAAACCAGGTGTTTCCTACAATCATTTCCTGTTCTTTTGCCCACTCTACGAGTCTGTATCCTCTTTCATTTCTCTCTCCTAAACCATAGTTTCCCACTGTGTATCTATCCCCTTGATTTCCTACTTTTGCATTGAGGTCCCCTATTATGATGTTTATTTCTGAATTTTTACATTTCTTTAAGGCAGACTCTATGTCATTATAAAATTATTCTACACTATCTTCACTGGATTCTCCTGTTGAGGCATATACTTGAATAATATTTATGCTAAAAGGTCTGCCACATAATTTAACTAGTAGAACTCTGTCCGACACGGCCCAATATCCTTGAACAGATTTTGATGTTTTCCGGTCCAAAATAATTGCCACTCCCCTATGACGATCTTCACCTCCAGAATAAAAAAATCTTGAAATTTTCATCTATCTTGATGCCTGCTCCTGTCCATCTCGTTTCGCACATACCTAAAATATTAATTTTGTCCCTTTCAATTTCTTGTTTTATGTTCTCTAATTTTTCGTCGTCGTTTAACGTCCTAACGTTCCAAGTTGCTAATTTTAACGTCTCTGTCCTTGTCTTGCGATGATCAGTCTTTAAGCGAATCATGATGTACTAGGCATATAGTATACACGAATGCATATATGAATGTATTTCCTTTATTCGCACATGTGTCACAGCTGATTCTGTGCCGTTTGCCACTTGGTTGACAATTAGTTTCAACTTTTGGGCCCCTTCGCCACTGTAATGACACGATCTTGGCAGTTCGTTTATTTGTTTCTTGTGCGCACCTTCCTTAATTTTAATGCCCCGAAAATGACGTTTTACGCCGGAAGAAGGATATTCGCTTGGAAACAGCCCACGAGACACTGAGCATATCTAAATTCTGCGCATAAATTATTAGTTAATGTTGTGATTACTTTTCTGATTTTATGAATGGCAACCCACCTTGATGTTTGGGTTCGCATATTTACATTAGAAATAGTTTTAAACAATGTTAGATTATAGTTATTCTGATTTAAAGGACTTTGTGAAAGTTTCTAAACTGATAGCACGTGTTAAAATGTGGTTATTCTGTTAAAATGAGTTATTTATAAATGAAAACAAAACTAACCGGCTAACCGTGAAAGTTTGTCATCATGCCAAATTAACTAATGGGCCATGCTTGTCACCCTAAAGTTTGCTTTGCCTATCACAAAGTATTTAAGGGGTGTTTAAATAATTAAATTGAAAAGAATAATAATTATAACTAAGTAAACAAATAGTGAAACCTATTGTTTCTCAGTAGAAAAAGGTCAAAGCCTGCCTGGTGATTTTCTGACATTTTCCATTTTATCTGACAATAACGCGCTTCACAATATGATGTTTTAATTGTGTTTTAATTGTGTTATGGAGCGGTTCTAGTTATATTGGTATAGAAAAGTGGTGTATTTATAATTATTCAGTAAATTTCATTGGATTATCACGACGATTGAGCAATAGCGCCCTGGTAAATGGAAAGTTCACGTAATTGCCGCCTCTGTCTTCAATTTCATTTTTGAAACATTTGCTAACATTATTATTATATTTCTATTATATTGCGTTCCCTGTGCAATGTCCTTTAATTTGATACATAATACAATATATCTGCTACCATTTTAACAATGTTTAGAACATTATTATGACACACCACTACTTCCAATATTCTACCATCAATGTCCGCTTGGGCAAAACCCACTGTTTGTTTGGCTCTGAATCAGTTAACACTAACAAACAGCAACTCTATGTGATATACACAAACAAAAGAAATACACACTGCTTTGTATGAAAGAAATGGTTTGACAAAATCACTGAAGTGAATCCCCTACCCCGGTGGGGGAAGAAAGGGAATCCCAGCATTGGATCATTGGGGGAAAGTACTGAAAAACAAATGGTGCTCCCAGGTTGAAGCACTTCCATTGCACTGTGGTTGGGTTAACGCCTGCGATAACCCCAAATGTTGGTGTCTGGAGTGCGTAATTTTCTCGTAAGGGCGACTGCGTTCGCGCTATCGCCTCCAAATAAATTGAGATTTCTATTCAGATTTTCAGAACATTTACAACTTCTATATATGTTTAGGTTTAGCCTAATCCATTCATCATGTGCCATGCCGGTAAGCGTTGGCTGTCATGTTCTGCCATCTCACTCGATCACCAGAGTCGTGGATCAGCTCCGTATTTCTGTCTCGATCATGCCACAAGGCCAAGCCATCCAGGTACTTGCTTCTAGGTCTTCCCCTTGGTCTGTTCCCCTCGATCTTACCAGTTGTCACCAAGTTCTCCAAGTCATGTCTTCTCATAACATGCCCAAAAAATGTGTGCTCGATAATGCCGCACTACAATAATCGTTTTTATTGTACTATTGATAAACGTATCACCTTCAAGTGCAATGCTAATACACTTAGGCAGTCTTGGTTCGCCATCTCACACAGTCGCCAGTCTTGGTTCGCCATCTCACACAGTCGCCAGTCTATGGCCGGGTCTTTGTTTCTGTCTCCATTATGCTAAGCCAGCCGGTCTTCCTGGTGGAGGGATTAAGGACGATGTTCGTAATCCCGTATACTCGAAACACAGTTGCGCTAGATTCGGCAGCGGATCGCGTCATGTTGGTTGCTTACGGAGGGTATGTGAGCCGATCGATTAGAAAGCAATGGAAACTACTGAACGTAAAACTTGCCAAGGCATCAACAGCAGCTGAAAATTGCTGGTGTTGACTACAATGTCCTGAAAAGGATATGCGGAAAAAAATGGTAAGCCATCCTGGCATGTATCTCTTCGTTTCCACATCCTCTTTTTCCCTTGTGGTCACTAAGTTTTCAAGTTTATGTCTCATCCCACCGGGATTTAAACCCCAAAAAACTGGATTGTTTGCGTGCTTTTTTTATATCCAATTTATGTTTTTTTATTTGTTCCGTGGAAGAACTTTCCCATTCGTTTTTCTACCCATACATGGCATTCTTTGCATTATCCTTAGAAATCTCATTTCTACTGCCATTAGATGTTTCCTAGCTTGTCTGCCGTAAAGCTGTAGAAATGTAAACAATATAACATAACACGAGGTAGTGCAGTTTGACAGAACACAATTGCGGAAAACAAAGGACATTGCGACGATTAGCCTTCACCAGCCAAGCACGACCAGGGAGGCCAGACCCATTGTAAAATTCCGCCCCACTGCAGATTTCATGTAGCTGTCAGCATGCGACAGCGACCACCCAGGGACAACGGCTGTGACAGGCCGGCAAAACCAGGCGAGGTTAACCGATTCGGCATCAAGCCAATCGGTGAACTAGGGTTTGCCTACCCGGCGTGTGAAGACAGGTTTCGGCAGACTGGTTCAATGGGCAAGACAGCGTTTATCTGCAAACCGTTGTGGAACGTAATGAGCACAGCAAGGCACGTACATCGTCCTTTTCATCCACTGCACCTGTACTTGTCTGCAGTCGTCTTGACTTGTCTTGCCCCTGGATTCAAATGGACTCAGGAGAGAGAGAGAGAGAGAGAGAGAGAGAGAGAGAGAGAGAGAGAGAGAGAGAGAGAGAGAGAGGAATTGCGCAACTCTTCCTCACTCTTATCCAATTCATCACGCACGTCATTATTCAACCAACTATCGGCACTTGGAATGTACGCAGAAGATAAGGAAGGCGAGTCGGGCCCAGAGACGCGTTTTTGTTGTTGTTGCGTATCCCATACGGGACGTTGCAGTCAACACCAGCATTTTTCAGCTGCTGTTGATGTACTAGGCCAGTGGCTCTCAACCGGTGGGGTATTCCCCCTAGGGGGGAATTTTAGGGTTTCCAGGGGGGAATTAAGATTATTTCAAGATCGCGTTAATACAAGAACCGATTACTTGATATTGTTTTTCCCTTCATATTATACGGTTCTGTACGTCTCACCCTTCTAAAATCCAATTTATCAAGTAAGTAGACCCAAAAATCATGTTTTATGTGGACGTCTAGCCTTTTTATTATGTGCTATTAAATTTAGCTTCCATTATTACGTATACTGTGTAGGGCCGGGGGCGGGATTTTTAGGTAAGAAATACGAAAGGGGGGAATGACGTTCTGAAAATATGGTGAAGGGGGGCACGGGCCAACAAAAGGTTGAGAACCACTGTACTTGGCAATCCCTAAACAACCACATTGTGAACACAGACCTGCCGGCAGTAAGAATGGATGGGAGCATTCTGAGTAGAACCCAGTCAATGACATATCTTGGCGTGAGGCTTGATTGTAGCCTGTCCTTCAGAGATCATGTCGATTATGTCATAACGAAAGCGCGAAAAGGTTTGTCAGCAATGAGAGTCATGGCGACTGCCAATATCGAGCAAAGACTGCTAATACTTCTGTTCCAAGGACTGGTGCTTTCACGCATCGAGTATGCCCTGGCCATCCTCACTGTCAGCCCTACACAGATTGGAAGACTTGAAAAGGTACAAAACGAAGCCATGCGCATCATTTTGGGCTGCACGAGAGACACCAGCTGTGTAGCAATGAGATACCTCATTGACTTCCCGACAATGGAACACAGGATCAAGATCTGGAGAGCTCGTGCATACCTAAAAATAAGTGCAGATGAGCAACATCCTCTGCATGACGCTATATTCAGAGAAAAGGGTGAGTGGCTAAAGACGGGCAAATCATGGATGGGCCGGGCGGAAGATGTCGTCAGACAAGGTCTGCAGTATTACCAGTATCAACCCCGACAAGGAATGGGTGCCGGTGCCTCCAGCTTTTAAGTGCACTTTCTCATGGATTACCACACTTGACAGACGGTGCAGAGAGCAGAACCCTGCCGCTGTCAACGCAGAAGTCAACGCGCTTATCTGTGAACACTCAGATAGCCCCGAAGTGCTCATCTATACAGATGGATCTGTTGTAAAGCAGCAGAGAAGTGCGTGGGCATTTACAGCCCGGTCAGCTGTCCGAACCGTTCAAGAATCTAGTGGTGCCCACTCTATGACCACTAGCAGCATGACGATGGAGGTGATGGCAGTTACACAGGCTTTCATATGGCTGGAATCACAGCATTATACTAACGTGTGTGTACTAAGTGACTCAATGAGCATGATTCAGAAGGTCGAAGCTGGATCTGTACTTAGACAGTCGACTAAGTAGCTGCGGAAGTCTATTGTCCGTAAAGTCACCTTCATCTTCGTCCCGGGACATGCGGGAGTCGAGGGAAATGAACGAGCTGATAAACTGGCTGGCTCTGCACCCTCTGTAGATGGCTAGCCCATGGATCGTGCCGATGTTATTAACGCCCTTAAAGATATGGCGAGAACAGAGGACTTTGACGTCAGTGAATCCACATCGCTGTCCAGGATGAAAGACTTGGGAGTAAGAATCGGCACGGCCAAGCGCGAGAGGTACATTGGGAAAACGAGGTGCCTCGTCAACCAACACAGAACTGGCACTATTAGCCACCGGACGCTGATGCATATGCTGGGGGGGGGGGGGAGGGGGAGGATCTGAGCATCTATGGACCTGTCCGGAGTGCAATGAAGATACCCCAATTGATAACTGACTGACAGAAAAATTAAACGCAAACAGTCCAGTTGTGTGTAAAACTTGTGGTACGATGAGAAATAGACTTGAAAACTTTGTGACCTCTAGAAAACTTGACGGGAAAAGAGGATGTGGAAACGTAGATATATATGCCAGGATGGCTTGGCATAATCGAGACAAAACAAACAGAGACCCGGCCTAAGCGTATTAGCATTGCACATGTAGGTGACACACTTGTCAATAGTAGAATAAACATGGTTATTGTAGTGCGACATTACCGAGCACACATTTGGCTAAATCTAAACTTATATAGAAGTAGTAAATGTTCTGAACATCTCAATAGAAATCCCTCTTTTTTTTGGGGGGGGGGGGGTGGGAAGGGGGAAATAGCGCGAACGCAGTCCCCCTTACGAGAAAATTGTGCACTCAAGACACAAATGAACATAAGTTTAGATTATCTTATATATAAATTAGGATGTGCGTATTTATGTATCTCTGTATGTATGTATGTATGTCCTTTATTTGTTCGCGAACGGCCCATCCGATTGAGATGAAATTTTCTACACGCCTTCCTTTCATTCCAGAGCTGTCAACTGTGATATTTTGTTAGTGTGAAATCGCCTGCTTACTCAGTATTATTTCATTTTTCATTTTTCATCATAATTTCATATATCTCAGGGGACCTAACTCTGTAAAAGTTATTTCAAGGGGCATAACTTTTCTGTATAACTTATAGTCATATTGTGGCATCGTTTTCAAAGATTTATAAACTCTTTGTCCATAGTTATGTACCGGCATATGAGTTATAATAAATAATGATACAATCTGTAAGGCATTTTCAAAGTTTTCATAAAAATGATGCACAATGCATAACATTGTAACTCATCTTTTTTTGCTTAAGAAGTTACTGTAGTCATGCAGGTGATTAGAAAGAGTTTTCATTAAAAATAATGGATGGTGTGTGGTAGAACGTTCTTTTAAGTTACATTTTGTTTTTGTTGTATGAATTTAATGAAGCCGGACAGGGTCAGGCAGACAGATAGACAGACAGACAGACAGATAGACAGTCGGGAACAGGAACTTATATGACTACTTATATAAATTAAATGAGATGCTTCACACCAGGAGCTGGGCGAAGCCGGGCAGGGTCAGCTAGTACATGATAAAATCAAATGGTATTTAACTTATAATATGACAGATGAGAATACACAAACATATGGATTCGCGTGTTACATAACATGCGTGTTACATGCCATGCATCTGCTCAGCTCTCTCTCTCTCTCTCTCTCTCTCTCTCTCTCTCTCTCTCTGTATTCTTTCATATACACACACTCACACGCATGCGTACGCTCACACACACACACACACTCTCTCTTTCTCTCTCATTCACTCTCACTCTCACTAATTCACTCTCCCGCTCACTCATTCACTCTCACGCTCACTCATTCACTCTCACGCTCACTCATTCACTCTCACGCTCACTCATTCGCTCTCACGCTCACTCATTCACTCTCCCGCTCACTCATTCACTCTCCCGCTCACTCATTCACTCTCACGCTCACTCATTCACTCTCACGCTCACTCATTCACTCTCCCGCTCACTCATTCATTCTCCCGCTCACTCATTTACTCTCCCGCTCACTCATTCACTCTCCCGCTCACTCATTCACTCTCACGCTCACTCATTCTGTCTCTCCCGCTCAGTCATTCACTCTCCCGCTCACTCATTCACTCTCCCGCTCACTCATTCACTCTCCCGCTCACTCATTCACTCTCCCGTTCAATCATTCACTCTCACTCATTCACTCTCACGCTCACTCATTCACTCTCACGCTCACTTATTCACTGTCCCGCTCAATCATTCACTCTGCCGCTCACTCATTCACTCTCACACTCACTCATTTACTCTCACGCTCACTCATTCACTCTCACGCTCAATCATTCACTCTCCCGCTCACTGATTCACTCTCACGCTCACTCATTCACTCTCACGCTCACTCATTCCTTCTCACGCTCACTCATTCACTCTCACTCATTCACTCTCACGCTAACTCATTCACTCTCACGCTCACTCATTCACTCTCACGTTCACTCATTCACTCTCACGCTCACTCATTCACTCTCACGCTCACTCATTCACTCTCCCGCTCAATCATTTACTCTCCCGCTCAAGCTCACTCATTCACTCTCCCGCTCACCCATTCACTCTCCCGCTCACTCATTCACTCTCCCGCTCACTCATTCACTCTCCCGCTCACTCATTCACTTTCCCGCTCACTCATTCACTCTCACGCTCACTCATTCACTCTCACGCTCACTCATTCACTCTCACTCATTCACTCACACACACAGACACTCTCACTCATTCACTCTCCCGCTCACTCAATCGCTCTCACGCTCACTCATTCACTCTCCAGCTCACTCATTCACCCTCACGCTCACTCATTCACTCTCACTCATTCACTCTTCCGCTCACTCTTTCACTCTCACTCATTCACTCTCACGCTCAATCATTCACTCTCCCGCTCACTAATTCACTCTCACGCTCACTCATTTACTCTCACGCTCACTCATTCACTCTCACTCATTCACTCTCACGCTCACTCATTCACTCTCACGCTCACTCATTTTGTCTCTCATTCACACTCACTCACTCTCTCACTCAAACTACAGTAATGAACATAAGTTTAGATTATACATGATAAAATCAAATTGTATTTAACTTATAATATGACAGATGAGAATACACAAACATATGGATTCGCGTGTTACATAACATGCGTGTTACATGACATGCATCTGCTCAGCTCTCTCTCTCTCTCTCTCTCTCTCTCTCTCTCTCTCTCTCTCTCTCTCTGTATTCTTTCATATACACACTCACACGCATGCGCGCGCTCACACACACACACACTAACACATCAACTCTCCCACTGTCTCACTCTCTAACACACAATCCTACACACACACACACTCACTCTCTCAATCACACTCTCTCACACATACACGTACACATGAACGCATGCACGCACGCACACACTCCCTCACTCACTCTCACACATACACGTACGAATGCATGCACTGACACATTTCCCCACCATTTCTCGCTCAATCACTCTCTCCACACACACGCATGCACACACGCATTCACTCTCTCCCTCTCTCTGACACCCACTCTCTCTCTCTCTCTCTCTCTCTCTCTCTCTCTCTCTCTCTCTCTCTCGCTCCCACACGCACACACATATATAGTGAACAATTATAATGAACAATTATACTGAACAATTATACCAGTAAATGAATTATGGTGGCATATAGTCGGTATGGATTAAGTATTGAAAGAGTTTTCGGTTAAATGTGTAGGGACTCATTGGAGTTTTCAGATCTGGGGGCAGATGATTCCATAAGTTAGCACCAGAATAGGCAAAACATGTTTTGTATAGGTCCAATCTAGGCTTTGAGACATGTAACAAATTTTGGCGCTTGCTGTTCATTGCATTAGATTGAATCAGCGGCAGAAGATACTCTGGGGTATTTTGAGATATAATTTTATTCACTAATTTGGCTTTGTTGAAAAGGAAGCGCTTTTGTAGTGGTAGAAGTCTTAGATGACTGTACAAATTATTACTTTCAACGTGCTTTATGCCAGAAACCAGACGAATAGCGCGGTTTTGTAGAGAACAAAGTCTTTTTAAATTAGATTTAGGGCAACCATCCCAAACTGTGGAACAGTAATCGAGATGTGATTGAATATAGCATGTATAGAATATTTTTCGTGTGCTTTCGTCCAGGAAGTGCTGCATTTTAGCAAGTTGGTAAACTTTTTGTGCTATTTTCTTGGTAAGAGCGTGAACATGAGAGCTCCAGTTCAAATGGCTGTCTATTAAAAGCCCTAGTGTTTTATGTTCAGTCACATTAACTATAGGTAACGTGCCCATGCGGAGTTCGAGCGGTGATCCAGTTATGGCTAGTGTCTGTAGTTTTTGTCTGTTCGTTATTAGCATGGATTTGGTTTTGCCGATGTTAATTTGGAATAAGGAATATGAAAACAATTAAGTGTCCTTTACAAGATACAGATATTCCTCAGTTTCCAATGCAAAAAATTAGTTTAGATATATCGGGTCCTCACCCTAGAACATTGTCAGGAAACGTATATTTAATTCATATAGTAGACGTCTACAGTCTTTGGCCGGAAGTTTATGCAATCCCAGATAAGAGCGCAGATACTGTCATTAATATTTTTTTACAAGAATTCGTACCAAGATTTAGTTGTCCACAAAGTATACTTACGGATAATGGTAAAGAATTTGTAAATAAAAAATTTGAAAAGTTATTAAAAGATTTGAATATAAAACATATAAAGACCTCATACTATAGACCTTCTTCAAACGCTAAGAACGAACGACAACATAGGACATTATACGATATTATAGCAAAGATTATTGATGAACATGAAAAAGATTGGGATCTATTCTTAGGACCTGCGCTTAGCGCTATACGCACAAATCAAAATGAGAGCACAGGGTTTTCACCATTCTATTTAATACACGGGAGAGAACCAATATTACCTATAGATAATCTGTTAAAACCAAGACGGAAGTATATGGGAGAAGACTTTCAAGAGACTATCATACAAGAAATGCATAAAGCACACGTGAGATTAAAGAATAATATAATTAAAGCTAGAGAAAGACAGAAAAAGTACAAAAACGTGAATACAAAGTTACAGTAGTTTAAAGTAGGTGATAGAGTTTATTACAAGAAGCATAGAAGGAACTCTAAGTTTGATGCTCGTTGGGTCCCAGGTTATTACGTTTTAGAAAAGCTAGGCAATGTATCGTATAGTATCAAGAACCAGGTAACGGGACACGTGGCAAGGGCACACGTGGAACACTTAAGAAGAGATGATGATGAGAAGGAAAATAATAATTATAATAATTATTATTATTCAGACACCGGATACTTAGATGAACAAGTCGTCAGGAGAACTACAATAACCCCAGGTTTTAGCAAAGATCCAGCACAAAATCAGTTAATAACAACTCCAGTTTACGATGATACTCAAGAACAGACAATACCGAAAACGATAGAAGAAAATGTGAATGAGAGTCATTATGATAGTATAGAGTCTATGGAAGAGGAAATAGGTGCTCCATTTAAGAATACTAGACAAGCAACAAAAAGAAGAATGGATAAACAAAGAGAAAGAGAAGTGAAAAGACAGAGGAGAATTAGAGAGTATTCAACAAGCGGTGAAGTTATGCCTCTACTAGAAAGGTCCTTAAGAAATAATGATAGACAAATTAGATGGGATATTGAACGGAAGAGATTAGCGGCTGCTAGCGAGAGACATACAGATGAAGAAGAAGAAATGGATGAGAAGTCAGAGTCAAATAGTAGTATGGAAGAAACTAATAAGTTATACGAAGAAGAAGATATTGGTGTGGAGATAGCACTTATTCAAAGAAACTTGGAGTTATTGAAGAAGTGGAAACGTAGAAGGTAAATGGATAGAAAATATTGCAGATAGCAAGATATAAGTTTCATGGTTTAAAAAGGAACGAGATATTTGATGAAGTATATGAAACGGTGGAAATGGAAAAGGCTTCTATTGATACTTTTCATAGGTGATCTTGAGGAGTAGTTAAGCATTAAGATAACTAATATAGATGTAGGTTCGAGTGAGGCATATATATTTTTTTCTCTCTGTGAGAGAATTGCTGGTTGATTTTATGTTTCAACTTCTTATTTGATAGATAAGTTAGTCAATGGTACAGCAGGTAGATGTACTCTATAGTAAATAGACAAGTTTTTATTGGTGCTAGAAATACCGTGGTTAATGGTAATGATTAAGTAGTTGTAGTAATATGTGGAACAAATCCAGGAGAAACAATTGGTGTGTCGAACCACTGGTTCTATTGGTAGATGATACGCTCATTGTTAGTTAAAGACTTTTGTGGAAAGAACAGATATTGTTTTAAGTTAGAAATTGGTCTGTAGATAACAGATATATGTATACTGGGCAGTGAGTTGTTTTAGTTTCTCGGTTATAAAAACAATGGAGTGACTTCGGTGAATAGATATGTGTTACATTGGTTCGTATAGGAGGACAATGTTGCTTGGTCACTTTAAGTAGTTAATTCTATGTGAATTATATTTTATTGAAAACCTTCTCTTTAGAGAGAAGACAGTTGTTTTATTGAATCTGAGTTTTAAATGCCTCATATATAATATGTTTTTTTTTTGCTTGATTTGGTTTTGTGCGATGATTGTTGTTATTTGATTTTAGAATAGGATTATTGTGTTCCTAGACTTTTGCGTACAAACTATTGGTCCGTAAAAGAGACCAGTAGTGTTAGGTAATACTAGAATATTTTCTTCTGATTTGATAAGATGCATGTAATATTATTTTAAAATGTGTTTTTCTTTGAATGGGTTGGGGGGTATGATGTCTTGTTTTAATTTTATTTCGCTTAACTCATAATTTAATTAAGTTGTTTTGTATATTAGGTTACCTTGTTAGTAAATATGTTATAAATTTAATTAAGTAAGTTTAATTTTTAAATAGCTATGGTGTTGGCTAGAATAAAGAAAATATATGGGGTTTTATTCAAGACCCTTTGTTCAGAAAAGAGTTAATAAAACTACTGAGGGCTAATAGAGAGACACATTCTCTTTGGAAATATTAAGTTGCTGTGAAAATCGGCATGAAGATATAAGGTTGGAGGGGAGACTGTGAGTGGCAGCATATAAGCGGGAGTATATATATAGGTGGACAAAGAAGCAGATTATGGGATGTGAGGGGGAAAGATGTAGGAGCTGTGAAATACCAGCGTTAATTAAATTAAAAATGTTCAGGGAATATGAACATTGGCCCATGGTTAAAGATGAGGTAACGGAAATATAGACAAGATTGTGGATTGCAAAATAAATGTTGAATATATAAATGTTGAGAAAACTTATGTCAACTTGATTTATAGAGAACAAAGATCTATTTCATAAGGTGTATTTTAAAAAAATTATTTTACAAAAAATTTTTTTATTGGCAAGGGAGGTAAATGTGATTGTGTTGACTATTCATTACTTTATGTAAATGTGATCATGTTGACTATTCATTCTTTATGCTTTTCACTGGGTGCGCTCCCCTTCTTTACTTTTTCTAACTACATTGTTTATGTTTATCCTGTGTTGTGAAAGAGTGAGGAATTTCATAATGTCAAGTGTAAGATAACGATTATACGAGCTGTTCTTATGATATATATATTTTGTACAGGAACTTGAAGAGCCAAGAAAGAACAAGAAATATATAGTGGATTACTATATGGCAGGGGAAAGAGTTACGAGTTACGAATAGATTGTTTTACTTAAAATAAAGTTGGTTTGGGGAAGATTAGAGGAGTTGTGGGAGGTAAGGAAAGAGAAGGAATAGAGTAGGGGGATTGGGAGTAAAGACTTTTTAAGGGAAAAAGTCTTTAGAAAACATAGGAAGGTGTAGCAGAATGTGGGTATTAGGTGGGAAAAGGCTACAGCACGCTTGAGCATCAGAGTGGAATGGGAAGAAAGATGCTCAAGTCGTGACGTAGTGGGTTGTTAAGGGGAGTCAACATCTGGGCCTGGAAGAGAGAAGACATCATGTTGTAACCAGATTGTCATCAGTAAGAAATAAACTCTATTTGTATTAACAAGAGAACGCGTTAGTCCTACTCTGTTATACTGGCGTAGGCGTTAATGGCTCTCCACAGATCTCTGTCTTTGGTGTACTGGAGCAACTCTGCTGATGATATTCCTCCATGCCACCGTCTCAATCCATCCAGCATTATTTCTCTTGGTCTGCCTCTGCCTCTCTTCCCCTAGATTTTTCCTGTTGTCACGATGTTCCCCAATGTCTCTCTTCTCATCACATGACCAAAGAAATCTGTTTGTCTCTGTCTTATTATTGTATATAGTCTTCTAGATTCATTAACCTCTTTTAGGCAATCGTTGTTAGTTATTCTGGCAACATTCGTCTCAACAACTACATCTCTATTGCTTCTAAGCTCTTCCTAATTTGTTCATTTACATTCCAAGATTCACTGCCATATAGCAAAACTGGTTCTATATAGCATTTCAGTACTCTCTTTCTTTCATTCGTTGATAGTGACTTATTACATAAGATACTCTTCATTTTCTGAAATGCGGCCTCTGCCTACCCTATTTTGCTCTTAATCTCTGTTGTACATCTTCCATCTGATGTTATAAATTCCCCTAGGTATTTAACATTATCCGCTTGGTTAAGAATTTTCCCTTCTATTTCTACTCGCGTGTCACATTTTGGTGTCACCATTTTCTTTGACGCCGGTCTCCGTGGTATAGGTGTTACACGACTTTCTCCTTAATCCTGTACACTCTCGTGAGTAACGTGACGTTACGCGAGAATCGGTAGCGGTTCTCTCCGCGTCGGTAACTTAGGGGTATTTGAGCCGGTCGCCCAGAAATCAATGCAAAGTACTGAGCGTAATCATGCCAAGAAATCAACAATCAGCTGAAAGATTCTGATGTTGACAGCGATGTCCTGTAAAGGATATTCAAACATGAAAAAAAAATTTCTTTGAAATCACCATTGTTACTGTTTTCTTGATATTCAAGGAGAGTCCTTTCTTTGCACTCTCTGTTACTACAATGTTCAACAATTGTTGTAAGTCTGTTGCATTATCCGCCACCAATGCTATGTCATCTGCATAGCGTATACAGTGGTACCTCGGGTTACGAACTTAATTCGTTCCAGAACTCAGTTCGTAACCCGAAACGTTGAAATCAATTAAATAAAGACAATCCGTTTCAAGATGAAAGAATCGTTCTTTTTTATTAACATCCGGTCGTTTACCTGACAAAACGCAAATAATACGTGTACTTCACGTATTAAATAAACGAGAAATAAAACAACCAAATGAATAAAATGCATAATAAAAAAGAAAGATTTAGTCTATCTTTATTACCAAGAAAACGATCATGGGAAATTTGTCACTTTCTTTGTTATTCTGAATCATTAGTGTCAGGAGTAGCTTGTCGCTGATTCTTGGCAGCCGACTGGGAATCTTTCTGCACCAAGAAACTATCAAGGGAAATATGTCGCTTCCTTTGCTGGAGAATCTTTCTGACGTGGGTCATCGTGTTATCATTCATCGGATTTACTGCCCTGTTAGCAACACGTTTGTTTGGATGATGGTTCACAACGACGTCGTCGATGTCTGCCCACTTGCTGCAAATTTCTGTAATCCTGGCAGTTGAAACGGTCTCTGACTCCTCATCATCGGACGACTGTTTCTCCTTTAATGTCTTTAGCTGTTTGTTCTGAAGATCCACAAGGTCATCTGTAGGAAAGTACTGACATAACTCTCTCTCTCTCTCTCTCTCTCTCTCTCTCTCTCTCTCTCTCTCTCTCTCTCTCTCTCACTCTCTTTCTCTCTCTCTCTCTCTCTCTCTCTCTCTCTCTCTCTCTCTCTCTCTCTCTCTCTCTCTCGCCTTCGTTCGTAACCCGAGGCACTGTTCGTTACCCGAGACATAAAATTTTCGAAGTTGTTGTTCGTAACATGAATTGTTCGTGACCTGAGGCGTTCGTAACCCGAGGTACCACTGTACTGTTTATATTATAACCTCCGCTTAGTATTCCAGGCTTCTCTTTGATCTCTCTCATTATTACTTCGCTATAGAGGGAGAAGAGATCTGTTTATCTGTTCCTAACTACCCTCTTTATTTGCCGTTTAAATTGCTTTTACTTGGTTCCAGTAAATATTCTTTATTATTCTTAAATCTTTCCCATCAATGTTGATATCTTCCAATATTTTAATCAGTTCATCATGTTTTACTTTATCAAATGCCTTAGTATAATCTATGAAGCACAAATATATGTCTTTCTGTGTCTCTATTGATCTTTCTATTAGTGTCCATAATGTATATATTGCATTGTTTTTATTCTTTCCTTCCACAAATCCGTACTGCTCTTCAACAATTTCCATGTTTATTTTCTTTCTTGTTCTTCTCATTATAATTCTGAGCTGAAGCTTAGTGACATGGTTTATGAGGTTAATCGTACGAAAATCTTCGCATTCAATTGGTACTTGTCTTTTTGGTATAGCTATAAATACAGATTTCAGCATATCGCTCCGTAGATATCCACTGCTGTAAATATCATTCAACATTTTGGTTAATATATCTACTCCAAATTCTCCCAATACTTCTAATTCTTCTATTGTGATTCCATCTGGCCCAGCTGTTTTTCCTTTCTTCATATGTTTGATAGCGTCAGTGACTTCTTCTTTTAGAATAGGTGGGCCTTCTAAGGTACTTTCTTCTGTTAATTCTTCCATTTCTCCATTATATAATTCTCACATATACTCATTCCACCTCTTCTTTATAGCATCTTCCTCCAATATCTTTTCTGTTTTTGATTTTAAACACCCCATATTTATTCTTATTTTTCTTCATGTGAGCTCACTGATTTGTCTGTGTATATTGTTTGAATCTTTAATAGAATTTAATTCAATTTTCTTGCACTGCTCGTTAATAATTCTTTTGCCTTCAAACAATTATCTCTTATTTCTTTACACATCTTATCATATTCTTGTTTGTGAATTTTACTCTGGTGTCTTTTGGGCACCAACTTCAAGATGTCTTCAGTCATCAATGTCTTCTTAGCTTTTTGGCTTCTCTACGATAGTATTTCTTTGCTCGTTTGATGAATGGAATCCTTTAACATTTCCAATCGTTTGTTTATGTTTTATATTTTAGCTATTGCATTTAATCTATTTTTCACAGTCACTCTGTATTGTTCTTGAATTTCTTTATCTACCTTCAAAACCTCTTTATCTCATGTCTCATGTTGTTAACGACTGTTTTTCTTCATTTCAGTTTTACTTTTATTAGCCCACATAGTGGTATATGATCACTGTTATAGTCAGCACCCGGTGTCAACGTCCTAGAGACCTAGGGAAATGAAACTCGGGTTCATACAGGCAACAAACTCCATTCTGATACTATCTGATATAATTTATTTACAGTAAACTGGCGAAGAATGGTTTTCGCAGCCAGTTACATTGGAGTAGCATATCACAGGAGTTCATAACAAAGCAATGATACATAATCATTACAACAACTCTATCATCTATCTTATAAGTAACACCCCTAAATACACTCGGGTTCAACCTATCAAGTCCCCCTTAAGTTAAGCCCTGTTGCTTCTTCGATGTCCAGTCGGCGTCTGCCCTCTAACGTGTCTCGGACACGGGCTGTAACTCTCCTCGAACTTCTCGTGGAACAGGTCCTGGCACGCGGTCAGCGGGTTCCACCTGTGTCCACGGAGCTGTAGGCGAACTGACCTATCCTTCTCGAAGGCTCTAGATTGTTCGAGCATTCGAGTAGGTCTCCCCAGTTCCCTTGTATTGGGGTTATGTCCCTTCTCTAATTCCCTTCTATCTTTATGTTCCTACCGACTCCATGTGAGACTCTGACATCCGGCATTGTCTTTACATTAATTAACGCATTTCAAAAAATTTTATTAATAAGTATGTAGTCAATTTGGTTTAGTATTTTCTTATCAGGGCTTTTCCATGTGTAAAGTAGTCCTTTATGGTGTTTAAACCAGGTGTTTCTAATTATCATATCATTGATATTTGCCCATTCTATTAGTTGCTCTCCTCTTTCATTTTTTTTTTTACGAAACCATAATTCAACACTATATCCTCATTTTTTTTCTTTTCCTACTGTTGCATTCAAATCACCTGGTATTGTATTTATATCTTGTGATTTAATTCGAAACATCGCCATTTCTACTTCATCGTAAAAATGCTGTATTTTTTCATCACGTCTGTTTGTTGTTGCAGCAATATTTATATCTAGTTGGTGCCTTTCAATTTAACCATAATAACTCTATCTGAAATACACCAGTGATCACTAAGTGACATGGCTGTTTATTTATCAAATATTATTCTTAATCCTTTTTCGTGTGTATCCCCTCTAGAATAAATTATTGTGTGTTTGACGATTATAATTTTGCCCGATTCCTTCCATCTCATCCCACTTATGGCTAGGATATTCAATTTCATGCTTTCCGTTTCGCTTATAACAATGTACAACTTTCCAAGCTCATTTAACGTTCTAACATTCTATGTACATTCCATGATGTGTGTGGGGGTTGAGGGATGGGTGCGTGGGTGGGGGATGTGTGTATGGGTGGGGGTGTGTTTATGGGTGGGGGATGTGTGAGTGGGGGATGTGTGTATGTGTGGGGATGTGTGGGTGTGTTGGGAGATGTGTGTGAGTGGGTGAGTGATGTGTAAGAGTGGTTGGGGAGATGTGTTGGTGAGTGGGAGAATGTGTGGGTGGGAGAGGAATATGTGGCTGGGGGATATTTGGGTGGGTGGGTGGGGGATTGTCTGTGGGTGGGGAATGTGTTTGAGTAGATGGATGAGGTGTGTGAGTGTTGGTGGGTAGAGGGATGTGTGGATGGTTAAGTGTGTGCAGGTGTTTGTTGGGTGTGTGGGGTTGTGTATGTGGGATAGAGGATGGGTGTGTTAGCGGGGATGTGTGTGGTTGGAGAATATGTTTTTAGATGGGGGATGTGTGTGTGGGGAGGTGTGTGTGGGTGGGGGATGTATGTGTGGGAGGATGTGTGAGGGGTTTGTGTGGGGATGTGTGTGTGTGGGTGGGTGGTGGATGTGTGTGAATTTGGGATGTGTGTTTGTGTGCAGGATGGATGTGTATGTGAGGGATGTGTGTGTGGGTGGGGAACGTTTGGTTTGTTGTAGGATGTGTGGTGGGTGGGGGTATTTGTAGGGTGTGGAGGATGTGTGGGTGGGGGATATGTGTTTGACTGGGATGTTGGGGGATGTTTTGGTGTGGCTGGTTGGGTGGGGGATGTGTATGTTGATGGATGCGTGGGGGATGTGTGGGTAGGTGGATGTGTGTGGGTTTGGGGATGGGTATGTGGGTGGGAGATGTGTGTATGGGTGGGGATGTTTGGGTGGGGAGGTGTGTGTTGGGGATGTGTGTGTATGTGGGATGTGTGGGTGGGTGGGGGATGGGTGGGTTCGTGAGGGATGTGTCGGTTAATAAGGGTGTGTGTGCGGGTGGAGTATTTGTGGGTGAGTGGGGGTGTGTGGGCGTTGGAGGGTGGGTTGGGTATGTGAGGATGCGCCGGGTTTTTATCCCATATGGCTCGGTCTCTTTCCGCAGCACGGAAAGCGTCATACAAAGCACGAACTCAGTAGCTTTTAGCGACGACCCACAGGAGTCTCCGAAACATTTAACTCGTAAACCGAAGGACGCGGCCTGGAATCGAACCCACAACCTTCGGATCACGAGTCAAACGGCTTGACCACTTCGCCACAGAGACTCTTATGTTTAGAGCATTCATTTGACAATGTTGGTTTTTTTCTACATGAATGTATCATGCACTATTGATGAACGAAAGATGACTGATTGGAAGGGCCGATTGTAAGGCGGGCCTGCGTGCCAAATTTGTTACCCTTTGAAAATAAAGTTCTTTCTTTCGTTCGTTATTTCGTTCGTACCTATTTTAAATTTATTTGATTTAGTTATGACTTTGCTTTCAGTATATGAATGGCGGTTGTGGTGCCTCCTGTGTCTCACAACTGTACCCACCGGTCGAGTCTGTCCTAAGACAGCCAATGCCGTCTTCTACTGCCATTAAAATGTGTTGTGTCATGAAGTCCTGCGAAGATAATGGTAAGCTCTCAACATAAACTTGCCAGGGTATGACAAACAACTAGCCTACAGCAGGTCCACAATGGGTGACGTTGTGATATTCTAGTATGATAATTTGGTCGCGTCTAGCGTGAGTCACGTGGTTGCACACCCGCCAAGGATCCGGAGTTCGTTCCCGGGTCCAGTCAGGGATATGCATTACTGACGAGCTCAAATGTGAGAGAATCTCGAGTTTAGTGCTTCCAACCTGTCGTGGAGAAGGTCCAATGTTCGTACCCGAATACGATCAGCGTTGCCAGTAGGGGGGTTGTCCTCAGTCTTCTAAATCAAAATCCCAAATCAACCAACTAAATCAATATGACAACCAGCACAAAAATACTGAGGTTGGCTGCGACGTTCTGTAGAAAATATGTAACTAACTTCTTAAACATTATATGTGGTCTGTAAAACAGGCCGGAAAAAAATTGAAAGCAAAGAACTTGTTATTTCTGGCACTTAAAGAATAAAACATAGAATGATATATTTAAGTGAAATAGACAAATGAGTTAGAAAAATCTCATGAATCAAAAACACATCCACCGCTTTTACAAAATCTTTGAAGTTTCTTTAAAATTCATATTTTTTTTATTTATAAATTGCGCTGTCGTTAATTAATGCAAAATACTTATTAATGATTAAGATAAATTCTACAAGTATTTATATTATATAATGTAGGCATGAGAAAGCAAGTAATTTCCCTTGGTATATCGTAGTAATATCTCTTTGCAATATATTGTGTGTTAGTTAGTTAGTTAGTTAGTTAGTTAGTTAGTCGACAGATCATCCTCGTTGCACATCGGACCATTCAGTCCATAAGTGCTCGGATCCCCTCCTCAGCAAATCCCGCAGCGTGTAGCGGCTAACGACGCCAGTTCTGTGTTGGTTTATCAATCTTCTTTGGCTTCCTGCGTAGTGTTCTTGTTTGGCCACCCCTCTTTTAATTTGCTGCTCTCGCAGTCTGGCCATTGTTGTAGATTCACAGTCATCACTTGGTTCTTGCAAAAGTCTCACTTCTCGTAGAGCATTCAGAATGTCAGCCTGGTCCATGGCGCGTCCGCCCTCAACAGTAGCCTCACCTGCGAGCTTGTCAGCCCGCTCATTTCCTTGTACTCCCGCATGCCCTGGCACGAAGATGAAACTAATCTTTGCCAGCCGAGACCGCTTCAGAGGCAGCAACCATTCTCTTCGGATCGACCCCTCCTCTATCCTCTTGATCATGTTCATTGAGTCGCTAAGGAAACAAGCCCTAGTGAATGTCTGTGTCTCGAGCCATGTTATTGCTTTACTTACTGCCATGACTTCCATGGTCAGGCTACTTGTGGTTTCAGTGAAAGCACCAGAGTCCTCCTTCACAATTCTCCCTCCGGCCCGAGCTGTAAAGGCCCATGAGCTTCTCACATGTCGGATGACCGACCCATCTGTGTAGATGACCGCGTCACTGTCTAGCGAATTCTCGAAAATCAACGCTTGTACTTCAGCCTCAACAGCAGCCGGATTTTCTTGTCTGCATTTTCTATCTAGTTGGATGCAAACTGAAAAGGATGTGCAGAAGTCTGTTGGCACTTGCACCCACTCCTCGCCAGGTTCTAAGTCCTCAAGTGAACACACCTGTTGAAGAATGTCCTCGGCTTGACCCATCCACGACCGTCCTCTTTTTAACCTGCTGCCCTTCACCTTCCTAATTTCACTATGCAGTGGATGCTGTGTGTTTGCGTTAATTCTGAGGTAGGCGCGTGCCCTGCAAACTTGCATTCTCTCTTCAATGGTTGGAAAATCAAGAAGGTAGCGCATCGCCCTGCATGCTGTATCTCTTGTACATCCAAGAATAATGCGCATAGCTTCATTCTGTATCCTTTCCATCCTTTCTATCTGCTTATGGCTGACAGTCAGGATTGCCATTGCATACTCCAAAACAGACATGACCAGCCCCTCGTACAGAAGACATAGATGGCGCTGCTCACAGTTTGCTGCAGCCATCACCCGCATCGCTGCCAAACCCCGCTTGGCCTTTGTTATCACCTGGTCTATGTGCACATTATAAGCAAGGCTTCGATCAAACCGTATCCCCAGGTAATTCATTGCCTGCGTTCTTTCCACCGTCTCTGAACACAGCATTACAGTTGGTGTTGGATTGTTGACAATATGATTATTCAACGAGAACCAAGTCACTGTTGCCTTTGTTGGGTTGACCATTGCCCCAGCTTCATCACACCAAGTACTTATGCGATTGAGTTCGGTTTGTAGCTCCACAGCAACCTCCTCTCTATCCTTACCCTGACGATACACTAAAACATCATCGGCATATGACAATGTCCTGCCAGGTCCAGTGATCTGCTCACTGGTGATTCTCACTGTGTAGGCGTTGAACAGTACCGGAGATAATGGTGATCCCTGTGGTAGGCCAGGATATATTGTTGTTGGTTCCGAAGTCCAACTGCCACATCTAAAGACTACTTTCCGTTGGAAGAGAGCTGCAGCGATCCAACTAAGGAGGAATGGACTTACGTTTAGTTCAAGAAGCTGAAACATTAAAAAATCCAGTGGTACTCTGTTGTATGCGTCCTCAAGATCAATCGCTGCAGCAACGGTTTCAGTGCCTGAGTGGAAACCTTCATAGACATCATGGGCAAAGACTGCTGCATTGGTCCAGGTTTCTCTTTTTGGACGGTACCCACCCAGGGTAGGTGGGAAAACACCTTGCCTCTCTAGTTGGCTTGATATTTTCCTGGCAATTACCTTCTCCAGCAGCTTGCCTATTGTATTCTGCATGGTTATAATTCGATATCCCTGAATTTTCTTGTGGTCTTTGTCAGGCTTCGGCAAGGGAATCAGATAGCTGTGTAACCATTCCTCCTTGATGCTAGCACTCCCTATACTGTTGTTGTACATGTCTGCTAGTTTCTCTAGCTCATTGTCGGTACACCTATTTATGTCGTCGTATCTTATGCCATCAGGACCTGGAGCACTGTTTTTTGATCGTCGAAGCACAGCCTTGATTTCTTGCACTGTCACTGTGTCTTCATCCGAAGTGTTCTGGGCCTTGCATCTGTCTGAGGTGACCTCCTTGGCCAGATTCCGGCCTCCCATGTCTGTCTGGTTGCTCTGCTCAAGGTAGCGTTCAAAGAGGGCTTTGCCCTTGTCCTCGTCAGTCCTCTGCCAGATGAGGTCAGCACCTTGGAAGTCAGAAATGCTCTTATTCTTGACTACACCACTCATGCTTTTATGTAGTCGCCAAAACAATTTCAGTGACTTGTCTGTGCTTACTCTTTGACACACCTCTGCCCATTTTTCGCTTTTAACCACCGTGACCAGTTTTTTGAAAAAGCTTACTTTTGTGTGCATCTCTCTTTCTAAGTGCAAGCAGGGACTAGGATGACCAGCTCTGTTCTTCTTGGCATTTTGCCATCTCCTTACAGCACTACGCTTATACACCCAAGCCTTCTCCACCTCGAAACTCCACCACGGTGGCTGCTCCCAGCTTTTTTTCCTTTTCTTCCTGCCCTGAAACGTTCTGCGCTTGTCACGTCTTATTTTACTCACCACATCTTGCCCTGTACTGTCATACTGGAACGTCTTTACCTTTAGCTTGTGCTGCCTGGTTCTGCCTTTCTCCACCAATATGCTGCATGGGTGGTGGTCGCTGCCATGGTGTCCTAGGACACCCCATCTACACACTGTAGTGAGTGAAGGTGAAACTAGCGCCAGATCAATAGCACTGTCCTCATCGCCTGGACGGCTTGCTGTCCTGGTGACACAGCCACTGTTGATACAAACCAGGTCGATGGTTTCCAGTGCAGTCTCGAGCTCCCCCCCTTGTGTATTGGAGGAAGTGTTTCCCCATGATCTGCCTTTAGCGTTGAAGTCACCACAGAAAATAACATTTCTCTCGTGGCCTAATATGCCACTTAAGCACTGCCACTTCTGGGCGTCCACACTCGCATTGCGGGCATAAACATTAACCAACACGAATGGTGTACTGGAATGAACTCTCAACGCCTGTATTTGTATATCGTCACTGTTCCAACTGGACATGTCTAGCTCTGACGCCACCATGCTGTCGCGAACGAGAATCGCCGTTCCCAGATGTCGTCTGTTATAGAAACATTTGAAGCCGGCAATTCGGAGTAGCTGATCGCCCAGTCTCGTCTCCTGGAGTGCTACAATGTCGTTCCTGTAAACTAGGGTTTCTAAAATAGAGCCCCGTTGTTTTACACTGGCACAGTTCCAATATAGAATACGGATGTTCCTGAGTCCTAGACGGTGACACTTGAGTCTAAAACGTCTCAAGCCACCGCGCTTACCTGGCTTCTTTTTCCCTGCGCGGCTACCACGCCGCTTCGGTATGTTGACTGCTGATCGTTCGGAAAACACACGTTGTTCCGCCATGTTGAAAAAACGTAAACACTGACTTTTGATTGAGAACCACACACGCTGCTGAAAATTCACTCAAGGATGGCTTCGCTCGATGCACGAACTCCGTAGCACCCGCGCAGATCTTGAGTAGAAACTCCTGGTTTTACATCCTGGCACACCAATTACACGCAAGAAATGAATAAATCCATCCCTTACGCGAAAAAGTTAACGAACACAAAACAATATTGTGTGTGTTTATATATATATATATATATATATATATATATATATATATATATATATATATATATATATATATATATATATATATATATATATATATATACACACACCTGCCTTTCTTTTTAATGTGGTTTTATTTCGTACAAACCTGTGTTTTTACAAGGTGCGTTGCGTGTTTTCTTTTACATTTACAAAGTACAACAAGACCCCAAGACATCAAATGCTACAAAAGTCTCTAATTGTTTGTGTAATGACTACACACTATTTATTACATTACATATATGAATTCTTCGCAGACATTAAATGCTGTTTGCATTCAAAAGTTGCATATAATTATAAATTGTAGGCATTCCTTCTAAACATTAAGAGTTTATTATCAGAGCCTACAAAGGAAATTTTCTAGTCATATTGTGTAAGCTATTCTCTTGGAGCCGGTCTCTCTGTTATCAGCTTTCTAAGTAACCCCGAATACTCTCGTGGTTGACGTGAGCGCACGAGAATTGGAAGCGGTTGGATTCGCGCCAGTGACTTATGAGAGTATGGAGCCTGTCGCTCAGAAAGCAATGGCAAACTACTGAGCGCAATCTTGCCAAGAAATCAACAATCAGCTGAAAGATGCTGATGTTGACAGCGATGTCCTGTAAAGGATATGCAAATTTTTTTAATTTTTTTTTTTACATTCTCTTGGAACAATAGGACCATTCATCTGTATTAGATTATCCCCCTTTAGTTTCCAACATTTTTGTCCTCTCAAATCATGGACACAAATATTTCGTTAGAATGTTCCACTATACGCAAGAAAACTGTTCTTTTTCAAGTGTAACCACGCTTTCAACACGGAAGCTGAGCTAGTGTGGTGGCTAGATGTTCGTCTGTCGGCTCGGTGATTGTGAGTTCGAATCTGGAGCGAGACGGAAGTTTACAATGGATCTGTCCTCCCCGGTCGTACTTGGCTGATGAAGGCTAATCGTCGCAACGTCCTTTGTTTTCCGTCATTGTGTTCTGTAAATCTGCACTACTTCGTGTTATTTTATATTGTTTACATTTCTACAGCTTTACCGCAGTCGAGCTAGGGAACATCTAATGGCAATGAACATGAGATTTTTGAGGAAAATGCAAAGAATGCCATTGGATGGGGAAAACAAACGAATGAGAAAGTTTCTTCAAGACACATATGAAAAATCTTAAATTGAATTGAAAAATTAAACGCAAACAGTCAAATTGTGTATAAATATCACGGAACGATGATAAATAAAAGTGAAAAACTTAATGACCACTAGGAAACTTGACGGGGAAAGAGGATGTGGAAACGAAGAGAGATATGCCAAGATGGCTTAGCATAATCCAGACAAAAACACAGACTCGGTCATAGACTGGCGACGGCGTGAGATGGCGAACCAAGGCTGCCTAAGAATACGTATTAACATTGCACATGAAGATGATACGTTTGTCAAAAGCAGAATAAACACGATTAATATAGTGCGACATTATCGAGCACACATTTGGCTAAATCTAAACATGTATAAAAATAGTAAATGTTCTGAAAATCTCAACAGAAATCTCATTTTTTTTTTAAGGGAATAGCGAGAAACCTACGCACTCGAGACACTCAGATTTGGGGTTATCGCGGGCGTCAACCCAACCGAAGCACAATGGAAGGGCCTCAACCCGGGAGCACCATCTTTTATTCGGTAATTTTACCCAATTCTCCAATGTCGGGATCCCTTCACTCCCCCACGAAGAATCACCCCCATGATATTTTCATAACATGCCTTTCATACAAAGCTGTGTGTATTTACATGATGTAATGAGTATGTCATTTGTTTGTGTATATCATATAGCGTTGCCGTTTGTTAGTGTTAAGTGACACATGTGCGAATAAAAGAAATGCATTCATACATACATATTAAAATATAACATTTATGGCATGATGCATGTACACACGCATACCTTGCATAAAGAAGCCAGGAGGCCCGTCACATCGTTTCTTCTTATTCTTAAATCTTTCATGGCATACATGTGTGTTGTGTGTGTGTGCGTGTGTGTGTGTTTGTATGTGTGTGTGTGTATATGTGTGTGTATATATGTGTGTGTGTATTAAGTTTCCGCAACAAGTATTTGGCCTGTACCGGCTCCATAGCGAAGGTGTTACGGACGCAGTTCGCAATCCCACATAACCGCGTTCGAAACACAGCTGCGGGCAAATTGGCAGCAAACCGCCTTGCGTTGGTTTTTATGATTTGGTATGGTTGCGGTTCGTTCGGAAAGCAATGGCAAACTACTGTAATCTTGGGTGGGGGTGGTTGGCGGTTACCCCCCAGAGGATAGAGCAACACTCTGGTCCCACCGCCTTCCCCTGTGTTTTTTTTTTTTTTATGTGGCCTGTAAAACAGGCCGGACAAAATTCTTATTGGGTATACCCTTTCCTATCCGCCGGCATTGAAAGGATAAACAACTGAATGGTATATCGAATAGAAATACAAAACTGAGTTAGAAAATTCTCACGCATCTAAAATAAATCCAGAATTTTCATACAAAGTTTAAAGGTCCCTTAACATTATTATCCTTTTCTTTATAGCAAATCTTACTTTAGCTTATTTGCTAACATTATGTAAAAGTTTGAGATAAATTTTAAATTATTAAAATTACGTTATATACTTATGCTACTGCTAGTTATTCCCCTTGAACAAAACTCATGTAGCTATGTCCCTTTACATTATGTTATATTCATGTCTTCCTTTATAGTGATGTGTTTTTTCGTACAAAACTGTGTTTTTTCAAGGTGCGTTGCGTGTTTTCTTTTATATTTACAAAATACAACAAGTCCCCCAGACGTCAAATGCAGCAAGATTCTCTAATTGTATGCGTAACGACTGGGTACTATTTATTTAATTATTTTTCAAAAAGTTGCATATCCCTTACAGGAAGTTGCAGTCAATCACTCTATCTATCATGTGCCATGCCGGAAAGCTTGGGCGGTCATGACTCGCCATTTCACTCGATCATCAGAGTCGTGGATCAGATCAGTGTTCCTGTCTCGTCCTTGCCATGTGGCCAATCCATCCAGGTATTTTCCTCTCGGTCTTCCTCTTGGTCTGTTTCCTTTCGATCTTGCCAGTTGTCACTAAGTTCTCCAATCCATTTCTTCTCATAACACGTCCAAAAACTTGTGACTGTCTTTGTCTAATTTCTCTAATCAGTCTACGATTTTCATTTGTCTCCTGTAGTACTTGGTCATGGGGTTTTCTGTCTGTCCATGGTACACTTAGTCTTTGCATTTTCCTCAGAAACCACAATTCTGTAGCCATCAAATGTTTTTCAGCTTGACTGCACATTGTCCAAGTTTCACATCCATACAAAAGAACAGGCTCTATGTACCCCCTCAACACTCTTTTTCTCGTTTCAATTGACATCTGTTTATTGGTCAGAATGTTTTTCATCTTGCTAAAGGCTACTTTCGCCATGTCGATTCTTGTTCTAATCTCTTCAAGGCATCTCCCATCAGATGTTTGTTATGACTGTTCCGAGATAATTGTACCGATTCACTTGTTGAAGAATATTCCCATTTACTTGTATATTACATTGTGGTACTTCGTTCTTCCTAGTGACGACCATAACCTGTGTCTTCTTACAATTTAATTCTAACACCAGCTGCTCACTGTGTACAACAACTGCGTCTACTAATTGTTGCAGATCCTGTGCATTGTCTGCAATCAATACTGTATCATCTGCATATATAATGTTATTGATGTTTCGTCCTCCAATGCTGATTCCATTTATATCTTCTACATTTCTGAAAATATTTTCATTGTATAGGGAAAAAAGATCTGGAGACATTACACATCCCTGCCTAACACCTCCCTTATTAGGTTGATATTGTCCCACTTCATTATCAATCCTTATGGCAGCTTGTTGTTTCCGATATATGTTTTTTATAAGTCTAATGTCTTTCCCATCAATTCGTAGATCTGAAGCATATCTACCATGTTGACAAGCCTAACTCTATCAAAAGCCTTTGTGTAGTCAATAAAGCAAAGATGTATATCCTTGTTTACTTCTGTAGCACTTCAATAACTGTTCGCAGCATATACACAGCATTTACTGTACCCGTTCCTTCTACAAACCCGCATTGTTCTTCCCCTATTTCAGGTTGTATCTTCTTCCTCACTCATTGCATGATAATTTGTAGCAAAATCTTTGTGATGTGACTCATTATACTAATTGTTCTACGTTGATCACATTCCAAGGCTCCTGATTTCTTTGGGATTGCAATAAATACAGAGTTACATAATTCAGAAGGTATATCTCCAGTATCATATAATGTGTTCAGCAGTCTGGTGACTTGATCTAGTCCAAATTCTTCTAAAGCTTTAATCATTTCTGTTGTGATGTTATCTGTTCCGGGGGCCTTGTCATCATTCATATGCTTAAGAACATTTTGAACCTCCATCATCAAAATTAGCGGCCTTTCATTATTAAATCTAATATCATACTGTTCCTCTCTGTTATCGTTATAAAGGTGTTTCACATAATCTTTCCTTACATGTAGAATCTGATCTTTTTCTATTATGATTTTGCCATCTTTAGTTGTTAGCCAGCCTGTTGATGTACTCGTTCTTTTATTAGTAAGTTCCTGAATTCTTTTGTGCACTAATTTGGTATTTTGACTGTTGTGTTGTTTTTCAATGTCTAAGCTCTTATCCTCAAGCCATGCCTCTTTTCCTCCTTACATAATATTCTGACTTGTCTGTGAATTTCTTCATATTTGGCAGAATTATTTTTGTTGAGTCTTCTTGTTTCCATTAGGTGTAACATTTCGTCTGTCATCCATTTCTTACGGCCCACCTTCTTTAATTTTAGAATAGTTGTTTCTGCAGCCAAACTGATTGAATTCTTCACAATTTCCCATTGATCATCCACATCCTGGAATAATATCTCTAGATCAGACAATATGTCAAATCTGTTCTGTACTTCTATGTTGAATTTGTTTTGTATTTCCTTGTCATTACTCAATGTACACAAATCATATTTAGTGTTTCTTGTTATATGCTTGACTTTCTTCAACCTTATACTTAGTGTTCCTGTAAGTAGTCTGTGGTCACTATAGCAATCAGCACTGGGAACTGTTTTTGCTATTATTAGTGCGTTTCTAAATCTTCTGCTAATCAGAATGTAGTCAATCTGGTTTCTAATCCTGCTATCAGGACTCCTCCATGCCCATAATCTTCTAGGGTGTTGCTTAAACCATGTGTTTCCTACAATCATTTCATGTTCTTTTGCCCACTCTACGAGTCTGTATCCTCTTTCATTTCTCTCTCCTAAACCATAGATTTCTACTGTGTATCTATCACCTATATTTCCTACTTTTGCATTGAAGTCCCCCGATATGATGTTTATTTCTGAATTTTTACATTTCTTTAAGGCAGACTCTATGCCATTATAAAATTCCTCTACACTACCTTCACTGGATTCTCCTATTGGGGCATATACTTGAATAACATTTATGCTAAAAGGTCTGCAACTCAATTTAACTAGTAGGACTCTGTCCGACACAGCCCAATATTCTTGAACAGATTTTGAGGTTTTCCGGTCTAAAATAATTGTCACTCCCCTTTGTCGATCTTCACCTCCAGAATAAATAATCTTAAAATCTTCATCTATCTTGATGCCTGCTCCTGTCCATCTTGTTTCGCAAATACATAAAATATTAATTTTTTCTCTTTCTATTTCTTGTTTTATGTTCTCTAATTTTCCGTCGTCGTTTAACATCCTAACTTTCCATGTTGCCAATTTTAATATCTCTGTCCTTGTCTTGTAATGATCAGTCTTTAGGCGAATCATAATATACTAGGCACTTTTAAATAGGTAGTTTGCCGGTGCTTTCCTCTATGGCAGTGACCGTACTGGCCGGATGACCGCAGCCATTGACTCTTGAACGAGCTCCTCTGCCTGCCGTCGCGAAACTTGAGACCATAACCCACACATATCTGTCGGCTGCCCTCAAAATTTCATCCACCACCTGCCGTCTGTGGTTTCTTTTGAACACTTCCAATAAACAAATACGAAATAACACCACATAATCCACAAAAACACACCAAATAGAGTCTCCCTGAAGATTAACGCGTCACTTCGTCGCCATTGTACCGGAAGTGTACTGACTGCAGGGTTAGGATCGGCTAGCCTCTCCCAGGAGGGGTGAAGAGCGAAAATTAGTAGCCTGTCGATGAACCGCAGACTACACAAGTCAACCCCCACCTCCACGTGGTGCAGACCGGGCAACCATGACCGCGAGGTCATGGGCTAACGGGGCTATGGCTCGCCATAGGGGATGGACTCCTTGTGGTCAGATTAGTGTCCTAAACCTGCGACTGGCCTAGCAAGCCGGCAGGGGATCTTCATACGGCTCGTAGAAAAACTAAGAAGTATAAACGGACTGACCCAAACGGCAATCGACCCGGCAATGTTAATGGATAAACATAAAGATTCGCAAGTATATACCTGGTATAAATGGAACAATCTAGATACTAAAAGCCAAATTGATTTTATATTAACAAGAAATAACAGAAAGAGAAATATATTAGATGCAAGAGCAGTGCCCAATTTAAGTATAAACACAGATCATAAAGCAGTTGTTGCCACAATAAGAACCATTAGAAGAAGAAAACAAAGAGCAGGAAAATACATACCATGCGAATCAGTAAACTTAAAAAACCTTAAAGACGAGGCAGTAAGGGAAAATTATAAGAAAGAACTAACTGAACTCTTTGTAAAATTACCTACGGAAACAAAAACAGTGGAAGAAGAATGGGAGATGTTCAAATCAAGCATTTTAAATACTGCAAAAATAACATGCGGAACCACGAAAAAACGCAAAACACGGATAAAGAAAATAACAAGTTGGTAGAACGCAGAAGTAAAGGAAGCGGTAAAAGAAAAAAAAGTAAAAATATAAAAAGTGGTTGAAGTGCAAACAGGAATGTGATTACAGAGAATACAAAATAGCGAGAAGACATGTGAGTAGAATAGTAAAGAGGGAAAAACAAAAAGACTGGGAAGAGTATGGAGAAACCCTAAATAAAAACTACAAGGAGGCAACCAGAAACTTCTACAAAAAGATAAGTGCAATGCGAACCAGAGGAAAACCCTTTGACCCAACTGAAATAATTAACAGCGAAAATGGAGAACCAATAAGTGAACAAAAACAGATCCTAATAAGATGGAAGCAGTATTTCGAACAACTCCTCAACATCCCATCAGATGTCACAGGAATTCAAGAGACCTACACAGATGTCACCGAGGAACTAGAACCAGACATACTAAAAGAAGAAATTATAGAAGCCATCAGATTAGCCCCATTGAACAAATCACCAGGACAGGATGAAATACCAAATGAACTAATTAAAGCAGCAAGGGAAGTAGGAACAGCTTGGCTACATAGACTATTCAACCATGTTTGGGTAGAACAATAGACACCACGAGACTGGGGAAACGCCATAATTATCCCAATTTGGAAAAACAAAGGCAGCAAAAGAGATTGCACACAATACAGAGGCATTTCACTGTTGAGTCATACTGGGAAAATATTTTGCAAAATTCTTGAAAAAAGATGACGAACTACTTTAGAACCCCAGCTAAGCGAAACGCAGCTTGGATTTAGGAAAAACAAAGGATGCACAGACGCCATTTTTGCTCTTAGACAACTTATAGAAAAATCAATTGAATTCAATGAAACACTCTACTTAGCCTTTGTCGACCAAGAAAAGGCATTTGATAGGGTAGATAGAAACAAGCTGTGGGAAATCCTTAAACAATATGGAGTGAGTACACATCTAACAAACCTATGTAGAAGTTTATACAACAACAGTGAATGCATAGTGAGAGCAACTGGAGGACACTCAGAACCCTTCACCATAAGATCTGGAGTACGACAAGGTTGTGTCCTGTCCCCTCTCTTGTTCATAACATATATAGACAACATATGTAAAGAAACCAGCCAAGCAGAGACAGCAAGAATACCGCATGACGAGAACACAGAAGAAGAACCATCTGCAAATCTAACCATTAGAGAACTCCTGTTTGCGGACCACCAAGCACTAATAGCAAAATCAGAAGCTGAATTACAAGACCACATGAATAGTCTAAACGAAATGTGTAGGGAACATAACATGAAAATTAGCACAAGCAAAACAGAGGTAATGACTATAACTAAAGAAGAACAAACAGCAACAATTCACCTAAACGAACATCCCTTGAAACAAGTAAAGAGCTTCAAGTACCTAGGAAGTATAATATCATCAAATGGCAGATCAGAAGACGAGATCGAAAATAGGTGCAATAAGGCAAATCAACTCATTGGACAAATGGCACCAATACTAAAGAACAAACATATATCAATAACTACTAAGAAAGCACTTTACAACACAATCTTATTACCAACTCTGTGCTACCAATGCCAAACCTGGACAATGACAGAAAAAGAGAAAAGAAAAATCACAACAACAGAAATGAGGTTCCTGAGAAGAATACTCAACGTATCAAGAAAAGATAAGATCAGAAATGAAGAAATCAGGACTAAAGTGTGGGTTAAAGCTGCTCTAGATTTTATTAGAAAGCAGCAAGTCAAGTGGTTTGGCCATGCAAGTAGGCTACCAGTCAACAGCATACCACAACAAGCAATGATGTACAGACCAGATGGAAAGAGAGGAAGAGGCCGACCACGTAAACGTTGGACGGAGGGAATAACAATTCCATGGGAATGTCGATATACGAAGCCCATAACCGGGCACTCTCACGAAGTTTATACTTCACCTCGACACCGCAAGGTTCAAGAGGAACATGATGAGATGAGATGAGACTAATTATTTGCAAAAATTAATGCGGTTTACATTCAAAAGTTGCATATCAATAGGACTTGTAGGTATCATTTTCAAACATTAAGATTTTATTGTCAGAACCTACAAACAAACGTTTATGGTAATATTGTGTGAGTTATTTATCTTTGAACAATAGGACTATTCATCTGATTAGATTGTTCCCATTTAGTTGACAACATTTTCGTCCTCTCAAATCCATGCACACAAATATTTCGTTATAATGCCCCACTATACGCAAGAAAGCGTATCTTTGTCAGTTGTAAGTACGCTTTCGACACGGAAGCCGAGCTAGCGTGAAAGCTAGATGCTCGCCTGTCAGTTCGGTAGTCAAGGAGTTCGGATCTGCAACGGGGCAGAATATCACTATGGATCTGGCCTTGGGTGGAGAGAAAAACGAATGGGAAAGATGTGGTATCTGCAAGCTTAAATATCTCTCTGTTGTAAAATAGTGGTTCTTGACGATCATAATAGTACATTTTTGTAACGGAAAGGAAAAAGTTAAACTAAGGTTGGTAACACATAAATGATTGCAATAATACTAAGAATTGATTGATTGGGGACAATGGTACATATTAGGAATATAAAACTATCTGTGAAAGAATGAGTTTGAACGTGTATAGTATGAAGTGTGAGTGTGAACTTGATGGGAGTGACATTTTGATTAATCTGTGCACATGTGTGCTGAAAAATATTTGAAAATATGTGTGTGTGTGTGTGTGTGTGTGTGTGTGTGTGTGTGTGTGTGTGTGTGTGTGTGTGTGTTAGTGTGTTTGTGTGTGTGTGTGTATTGAATTTTTCGCAACAAGTATTTGGCCTGTGCCTGCTCCGTGGTGATAAAGTTAGGGACGCAGTTTTTAATCCCACATACCCGCATTCAAAACACATCTGCGGGCGATTTGTCAGCATACCGCCTTGCGTTTGAAGTTTTTACAAATTGGTATGGGTAGGACCTACTGGTCGTTTATAAGGCAATGGCAAACTACTGAACGTAAACTTGCAAAGATATCTCAATCAACCAAACAATTCTGGGGTTTACTGCGACGTCCTGCATAGGATCGCAACTAACTTTTTTTTCTTAAATTTGTCCTGTAAAAAGTAAAAACAGGCCGGAAAAAAATTTATTGAATTAATTTTGAACCAGATATCATCATACAGGATAAAACCTTTAAATATTATATCAAAAAAATAGAAATATGAGTTAGAATATTCTCTCGTGTCTAACATAGATCCAAAAGTGTTAGAAAATCTTTAAAGACACCGTAAAGATTTTATAGCTTTGTTTATAAATTACTTAACTGTAGATAATTTCTTTAAATATTTTATAAAATTTTACGACAAATATGATTATTATATAAATTACATAATATAGCAATTTTATTGTAATGTAGTAATGTCCCTTGATGAAACTTATGTTGTTAAGTCCCTTTGCAATATGTTAATTACGTGTCTTTCTTTTTAATGGGGTTGTATTTCGTACAAACTTGTGTTGTTATAAGGTGCCTTGCATGATTTCTTTTGCTTTTACTAAAAACAACAAGACCCCGAGACGTCAAATGCAGCAACATTCTCTAATTGTTTGTGTAATGACTGCATACTATTTTTTACATTACATACATTAATTCATCGCAACCATTAAATGCGGTTTTAATTCAAACGTTGCATATAAATAGGAATTGTCGGTATTCTTGTCAAATATTAAGTGTTTATTGTGAGAACCTACAAACAAACGTTTCTAGTAATATTTTATGAGTTATTTCTCTTGGAACAATAGGACCGTTCATGTGTATTAGTGTGTTCCCCTTTAGTTTACAACAATTACGAACATTCAAATCCTTGTACAGAAATATTTCGTTATAATGTTCCCCTATACGCAAGAAAGCGTATATTGTTCAACTGTAAGTACGCTTTCAACACGGAAGCAAAACTAACGTGGTGGCTAGATTCTCGCCTGTCGGCTCGGTGGCCCTGAGTTCGAATCTTCAGCAGTGCGGGATTTTACAATAGATCTGACCTCCCTGGTTGTACTTAACTGATGAATGAATCACCCAAAAACAAGAAGTAAATTGTGATCTTTACTAAAACACGATTACAAGAAACAATTTGGACGTTGCGGCCCAAGCCTTCGTCAGCACAGAACAGACAAACACAAACCAACACAAAACTATATAAAACACACTACATGACAATAATCTTGGGAAGGAGAGTAGCACGCCGCGTAGAATACACACACCCACGCGCGCGCAAAATGGACTGTAAAAATCGACAAAAATCTGACAAACTACGAAGATGAAACGTGAAATATATAGTAGGAGTTCATGGGAGTGGACATTGGTTAACAAGAATAATGGGAACAGCAGTAAAGCTTAAACAGGCAACGAATGAGTCACCAAAAAAACAAGAAGTAGATTGTGAGCTTTACTAAAACACGATTACAGGAAACAAATTGAACGTTACATTTCTACAGCTTCACCGCAGACATGCTAGGAAACATCTAATGGCAGTAGAAATGAGTTTCCCAAGGAGAATGCAAAGAATGCCATGGATAGACACACACACAAAAAATGAGAAAGTTCGTTCAAGGAACAAATGAAAAAAACGTAAACTGGATAGGAATATTAAAATCAAACAGTCCAGTTTTGTTTAAAAATCATGGTACGATGAGAAATAAACTTGAAAACATAATGACCACAAGGAAACTTGAGGGGTAAAGAGGATGTAGAAACGATGAGATATATGCCACGATAGCTTAGCATAATCGAGACAAAACCCGGAACCCGGCCTTAAACTGGCGACGGTGTGAGATGGTGAATTAAGATGATACATTTGTCAGCAGCAGAATAAACACGATTATTATAATGCGACATTATCGAGAACATATTTGGCCAAACCTAAACATACGTAGGAGTACATGTTCGAAAATCTCAAGAGAAATCTCAATTTATTTCGAGCGGATAGCGCGAACGCTGACCCTACTACGCACTCGAGAAACCAACATTTGGGGTGATCGCAGGCGTCAACCCAACCAAAGTGCAATGGAAGGATATCAACCTGTGAGCACAATCTTTATTTTGTTTTTTTTTCGTGTTTTTTTTTCTTCCAATGCTCCCATGATAAGATTCCCTTCCCTCACCCACCGGGTTAGGAGAGTTATTTCCGTATTTTCCCCCAAAAAGAATTATCTTTCATAGAAAGCAGTGTGTATTTACAAGGTGTAATGTATATTTCTTTTGCCGCATGGCGTACAAAACTGTGTTTACAAGGTCCGTTGTGCGTGCGTGCGTGCGTGCGTGCGTGTGTTTGTGTGTGTGTGTTTGTGTGTGTGTTTGTGTGTGTGTGTGTGTGTGTGTGTGTGTGTGTGTGTTACATTTGCGAATAAAACATATACATTCATATACACATGAGGATATTTTATTCATCGCTGGAATAATTACACACACATTACTTTTTGGGGTAATGGTGGGTGTCGTACGTTATTCTTTATTACTTTAGTGTCGTCCCTGGAGTGAGGGGAATCAACACCCACAATTTTTTTTAACCCAATATTATTGTCCTAGAGAAACCACTAGAATCCGTCCACAAAACTCCCTCAGTCTGTAGACACCTCTTTCTTACTCTCACTCACCCCTGGATCATGCCCTCTCCCATTCTTCCCCAACACAACATACTCAACAACTCTAGCTTTAACAAATAAATACAACAAATAATTTATTAAAGCAAAGAGTATGTGTGTGAGAAAGGTGTGTGTATAATGTGTAGAATGTGTGTCGAATATTCTAATGTGTATGTAGAATCAGACCAGTGAATCAGGAGCAAAGTCTGTTACATCACTGTGCTGAGCACACAACAGCACCATGTATTCCGGACAGTGAACCTCACCCAGAAGATCTTTCTCCGTCCACGTGACGACTTTCTCCGAAACGCTCGAACAACCAGAATGCTGGTCATCAGTTAGACACTGTTCGATCTTGGTCTTCACTCTAACAACTACGTTGAAGTTACTCTGTTTAATAATGTTTGTTGAACAAGAATCTTTCAATTAACTGAAATGTCACTTGGGAAAATCTACTGTTCACAAGTCTCTGATTATAAAATTTTCCCCATCTTTAAAAAACAACGTATTAATGTTTTTAGGTAGATGTGTGTGTGTGTATATATATATATATATATATATATATATATATATATATATATATATATATATATATATATATATATATATATATGTCCTTGGTATATGAGTTATGAATCTTCAGTGATGAAGCTTATCACTCAGTAAACACAACACTTATGTTCATCAAGTCCGGCTCAGCAGAAGCCAGGTTTCTGCAGACCAACTAGGTTCTGAGCCCCGTGTAAAAGCCTCTCAGTAACCTCTGTCTTCATTCCGTGAGCCATCATTGTATAAAACTTTGAAACTGCTTCTTCGTAATAAATCATCGCACACTCAAGTGGAACCTGTTGAGTAGAGAACATCATGGTGAGAGCAACTCAATCCTGGCCGTAATTAGGTGAGTGTAGGCCAATAGCAGCACTCAGATCTATAACAGAGATCCGATCTCTGTCATACGGCCAAATAGCTCATCACCTTGGTCTGATACATGGCAACACCAGGAAAGAATAAAGGAACGGGTAGAAACCCAGCAGATGCCCTACTGGAAGATCCTACCTTTTCACATTCCCTTCCTCCCTCCCAACCATCCTCAATCTCTCTAATTATTATCCCACTACATTGTCCTCAACTCCCTGAGTAAAATGATATATCACACAAGCTAGTTAAAGCCATACAATAGGACACTAGTGGCGACGCTCCTATAATACTTTCTAGCACCGAACTTATAGAACATTCTATCACCGCACAGTACTGTACTCTATTCCTAATCATACTCTAAGTTAGATATGATTAATAGAATACCATATGCCTATTGCGGTTGATGACTGAGACTATGCAATCACAGACTGGATCTATGTCCGCCGATATATTATCAACACTTTGACACTATAGTTCCTATTCCAGGATGTGGATGATCAATGGGAAATGTTAAAGAATTCAATCAATGTGGCTGCAGAAACAACTATTCCAAAATTAAAGAAGGTGGGTCGTAAGAAATGGATGACTGAGGAAATTTTACACTTAATGGAAACAAGAAGACTCAACAAAAATAATCCTGCCAAATATGAAGAAATTCACAGACAAGTCAGAATATTATGTAGGAAGGCAAAAGAATCATGGCTTGAGGAAAAGTGCTTAGAAATTGAAAAACAACACAACAGTCAAAATACCAAATTAGTGCACAAAAGAATTCAGGAACTTACTAATAAAAGAACAAGTACATCAACAGGCTGTCTAAAAACTAAAGATGGCAAAGTCATAATAGAAAAAGATCAGATTCTACATGTATGGACAGATTATGTGAAAGACCTGTATAATGATAACAGAGAGGAACAGTATGCTATTAGATTTAACAATGAAGGACCAGCAATTTTAAAGATGGAGGTTCAAAATGTTCTTAAGCATATGAAAGCTGGCAAGGCCCCCGGTGCAGATAACATCACAACAGAAATGATTAAAGCTCTGGAAGAATTTGGACTAGAGCAAGTCACTAGACTGCTGAACACATTATATGATACTGGAGATATACCTTCTGAATTATGTAATTCTGTATTTATTGCAATCCCAAAGAAATCAGGAGCCTTAGAATGTGATCAACATAGAACAATTAGTATAATGAGTCACATCACAAAGATTTTGTTACGAATTATCATGCAAAGAGTGAGGAAGAAAATACAACCTGAAATAGGGGAAGAACAATGTGGTTTTGTAGAAGGAAAGGGTACAGTAAATGCTGTGTATATGCTGCGAACAGTTATTGAACGTGCTTTAGAAGTAAACAAGGATATACATCTTTGCTTTATTGACTACACAAAGGCTTTTGATAGAGTTAGACATGTCAACATTGTGGATATGCTTGCAGATCTACAAATTGATGGGAAAGACATTAGACTTATAAAAAACATATATTGGAAACAACAAGCTGCCATAAGGATTGATAATGAAGTAGGACAATACCAGCATATTAAGAGAGGTGTTAGGCAGGGATGTGTGATGTCTCCAGATCTTTTTTCCCTATACAGTGAAAATATTTTCAGAAAAGTAGAAGACCTAAATGGAATCAGCATTGGAGGACGAAACATAAATAACATTAGATATGCAGATGATACAGTATTGATTGCAGACAATGCACAGGATCTGCAACAATTAGTAGACGCTGTGGTTGTACACAGTGAGCAGCTGGGGTTGGAATTAAATTGTAGGAAGACACAGGTTATGGTCGTCACTAGGAAGAACGAAGTACCACAATGTAATATACAAGTAAATGGGAATATTCTTCAACAAGTGAATCGGTTCAATTATCTCGGAACAGTCATAACATCTGATGGCAGATGCCTTGAAGAGATTAGAACAAGAATCGCCATTGCGAAAGTAGCCTTTAGCAAGATGAAAATCATTCTGACCAATAAAATGATGTCAATTGAAACGAGAAAAAGAGTGTTGAGGGGATACATAGAGCCTGTTCTTTTGTATGGATGTGAAACTTGGACAATGTGCAGTCAAGCTGAAAAACATCTGATGGCTGCAGTAATGTGGTTTCTGAGGAAAATGCAAAGAATACCATGGACAGATAGAAAAACCAATGACCAAGTACTACAAGAGACAAATGAAAATCCTAGTTTGATTAGAGAAATTAGACATAGACAGTCAACATTTTTTGGACATGTTATGAGAAGAAATTGACTGGAGAACTTAGTGACAGCTGGCAAGATCGAAGGGAACAGACCAAGAGGAATACCGAGAGGAAAATACCTGGATGGCTTGGCCACATGGCATGGACGAGACAGGAACACTGAGCTGATCCACGACTCTGGTGATCGAGTGAAATGGCGAATCATGACCGACCACGCTTTCCGGCATGGCACATGATTGATTGATTGATTGACACTATAGTCTCTTTCAATTAACACAACTCGGAATACTGCGCCGATCTTTAACACTTCAGAATTTTTGGTCGACTCCCCCAACTTGTTTACCTCAACTGGATTTATATCGGGGCTTGAGTGACGTCACCAAATTGTCAAGACGCAGAGGCGTCGAGAAGTTGTTTTTCTCTTTATTTTTCCCAACTCAATGTGGACATCTGGCTGGCGTCCCCTTTCATCTGGGAAATTGTCTCCTGTCTGTGATCTAGATAACCTACTCCACATCACAAAACTCCATCCGACGTCTGGCCAGACATTCCGTCTATCACTTCAAAGGCTGACTCCCGCCTTGTAGACGGATGGCGCCATTGTACGTTTCTCGAACAACTTGTTAACAAAATGCCGACCGGGGTTAGACATTTTCGCGACGTATTTTGTACCTCAGTCTATGCAACATCAAAGGGTTGCCTGTTTTTGCAGACGAATGTCGGGTCTTGTTTGTCATCGATCGAAACTATCAAGTTTTTTTTCCGCGACAGTGGGGTAATAATTTGCACTCATGCCTACTGCACGCTTTCAACAGAAATTCTTTCATTCTCCAAGTATTCTCATTCACACTTAGTTATATTTAGACAAGTTTAGCGGTATCAATGAATGTAACATACATTACTCATTGCAGGGCCCATTCTCCATTGGTCCAAGCCTGACATACAGACCACGCCTGTGGCTCCATGTAGCTGTCAGCATGCGACAGTGGCCATCCCCGTGACAACGGCTGTGACAGGCCGGCAAAACCAGGCGAGGGTAACCGATTCAGAGTTAAACCAATCGGTGAACTAGGGCTTGCCTACCCAGCATGTGAAAACAGAATTCTGCAGACTACGCGGAAGAAATAATTGTTAGTTTAACGGGCAAGACGGCGTTTACCTGCAAAGCGTTGTGGAAAGTAATGAGCACAGCAAGGCACGTAGAGCGCCCTGGTCATCCATTGCACCTGTATTCGTCTCCAGTCATCTGGACTTGTCTTACCCCTGAATTCAGATGGACTTAAGCAAGAGAGTGAGACTGGCGAATTGCGCAACTCTTACTCACTTTAATCCAATTCATCGCGCAAGTCATTATCCATCCAACTTCATTTATCACCTTCAAGCCACAGTGGCGAGGACGAGCGGCGAAGCAGCAGGCGTGGGTACGCTGGCAGTCGTTGTCGCAGACCTGCAGACAGGCGGCTCAAGCCATATAGTCGTCTTTTACTGACCGGAGGAGCAGTGGGATTCGGCAGCCCCCTGAGCGACTGAGCAGCCCTCTATAGGAAAGCACTGCTCACCTTCATAGCACCAGGGTGTAGCTAGATAAGGTGCCCTAAACATTGTCTGATCCATTATTACCTAACCAGCCAGCCGCGATTTGTGGGTACCCTATAACTGCGGTCGACATAAAACCAAAGTAAAAACAGGTAAAGCAAAAGAAACCTAACCATACTCCCTTAACTATCGGGACTTGGAATGTATGCACAAGATAGACAAAGAGAGTCGGGCTCAGAGAGACGTATTGCACTTTAACAAGTCGCTTAAAAGTCGACGGGGTTTTTATCCCGTAACTTTATCCCGTATGGCTCAGTCCATATCCGCAGCGCGGAAAGCGTCGCACAAAGCTCCGTAGCTCCAGCGACGACCCACAGGAATCTCCGAAAAAATGCACTCGTGAACCGAAGAATGCGGCATGGAATCAAACCCACAGCCTGCGTGGTCTCGAGGTATGATGTCCGCCTCGAGTGCTGGAGGTCCCGGGTTCAAGCCCCGATGAGGACCGGGATTTATTTCACTTGGACTTCCAGTAATAAAATTTCCCCTAGTCTCTGGGTAATGAGATCGGACGCCCGTGTGTATTGTTGCGAACGAAAGATCCCTTGGCAGTTAGAAATCGAAAAAGAGTAGCCTAAAGGCGCTGCCCGGGCAAAATTTCGAGTTAAAAATCTACCCAAAGTATTTCAGGATCCTCGCCGGTGCTGCGGAGTTCGTGCACTGAGCATAGTTTCTCCAGACTCAGGTTTGAGTTAGGAGGAGAACGGAGCACTTATGTTTTACACTCGTGTGCCGTGATATTGATCCATTGACTAAACTAACTAAACTAAACCCCCACAACCTTTGGAGCCCGAGTCAGGGGGTTTGACCACTTCGCCACGGAGACACCATATGGTACAACACTGATTGCGGGAGAGTTGGGCAGGTACAACATTGCAGCCTTGAGCGAGACACGGTCTGCAGGCGAAGGCCAAATCTGTGAAGTAGGTGCCGGCTGAACATTCTACTGGAGTGGAAGGTAAATTGAAGAAAGATTCCAGTCAGGCAAGGGTTCGGCCCTGCTGGCAAACTAGCTGGATTTCCGAAAGCAATAAAGTGGACAACAAAATTGCGGAGTAAACAGTGTTAGCGCGATCTGGAGAAATAATTGTATGTTTTGTGTGTGTTCAAATAAGGATGTTCCTTCGACAGGTCAAGCAAACCGATAGAGAATTTATTAGTTCACGTACCATTGCTCAAGAATTATGGAGGAAATTGAAAGAGAAGCGTAATTCAATAAGCGCTCACACGGGAAACACACCGAACACGCGAACAATAACAGCTAAAATACGACACAGACAGGAGGTATTCAGGACTTGGCATGTTAGTGGACTAGGAGATAAGGAACCAGCTCTCGTACAGTTTATGAAATAATCAAATATTCAAATATCAGGACTCGCAGATACAAGGGAAAAGGGGCAGAACAGAAAACGAACACATGAAGGTTACGTTCTTACAGCGAGCGGTGTCGATCAGCGAACAAAGGCTAAACATGGAGTGTTTTTTTTTTTAAATTACATCCCGAAAAAGCGAAAGCCATTATCAACACTAAATATATTTCAGAAAGAATAATACTAATACAGATTGAAAAGGTAGTAAAGCAACGAGTCTTATACAAACATACGCCCCATGTAACAATGCTTACAGCCATGAAGACAAAGACGAATATTTGGATAAGCTTACAGACACGTTAAACAATGTCAGTGAGACAGAGGAACTTATTGAGATTTGTGACTTCAACGAAAGAATAGGCACAAGAAGGACACCCAATGTGGGGACATTCAGGGACTGAATGTAATAGCAATGGTCAATACCTACTCAATATATGCTCCGAACACGGACTGATAATAACAAATAGCTTTTTTTTCAACATCGTCGTAGCCACACCAAAACCTGGTATAAATGGAACGACATAGACCAAGCATCTCAAATTGACTTTATTCTACTTAGAAAGTCGGACAGAAGACTACTAATGGATTCAAGAGCACGTCAAAATATACACGTTGATGCTGATCACGAACCAAATATAATTTTAAAAAAGATGTCAGCATACAGGAAAATAAGAAACAAATAGGTAACAACATATGTCATCAATTATAGGAGGCTCCGGGAAAATATGGTTAAAAACGAATTCAAACAAGAAATACAAGAATAATAATAATAATAATAATAATAATAAAAGTAATAATAATAATAATAAAAACTACATAACATCCCTGATGATTACTCAAGCGTAGATAGAGAATGGACAATTTCAAGGCTGCCATGCTAAAAACAAAAGTGGAACCAAGATGGTAGGACAGGGCAAAAGGTTAAGAACAGCTTGGTGGAACAATGAAGTTAGAGACAGCGTATTCAGAAAGAAGGTAGCGTTAAAAAAAGGATCACAACTAAATCTGAACAATACTATGTTACTTATAGAATTGCAAGACGAAATGCCAAACGAACAATTAGAGCATCTAAAGATGAATCCTGGAGAATATACGGTGAACAGATGGCGACCCTTAGCAAAGACTACCCAAGCTAATTTTATAAAATTTCAATGATATGAGAAATAGAGATGCATGCTACAACGCAATCACCGTCATAAACAGCAAAAAGGGTATACCATTATTTAATCCACAGCAAAGACTAGAAAGGTGGGCAGAATACTTTCAAGAACTACTCAACCCTTTACATAACAAATTAGAAGACCTCACTTTTGTACCTTAAGGCTATCAACAACAAGTACAGAAATTCATCCCTGCAGAAGTCAAATCAGTTATGATGAAAAGTCATTAAAGATAATCACCGGTTCCAGATGGAATAACCACAGAAGCTATGCCTTAGTATAATTTATGAAGCACAAAAGTCATCTACACCGATGGGTCAGTAGTGAGAAACAGACGTAGTGGTTGGGGCTTTATTGCAATAGCTAATGGACGAGTCTTGAAAAAGGAGAGTCTGGCATATGAGACTACGACCTCCAGCATGAGAATGGAGGTGGAGGCAGTAACAGCGGTATTCCGTTGGCTAGAGGAGACTACTGTAATACACGTTGTATTCATTACGGATTCAAAGAGTATGCTTAGTAAGGTGGAGACAGGAATGTTTCGTGTGGAATGGCTCTCGTCGCTTCAGAGGTCACAGATTGTGAGAACTGTATGGATATTTTGCCTTGGCCATGAGGGGGTGCGGGGGAATGAACAGACTGATAGGCTAGCTGGGAATGCACCTCTTGGTGGCAGATTGCCTATGGACAATGGAGACTGGGTCGTGCGCTTGTGAGACCAGGTGGAGAAGGCGGAGGAACAGATTGAGAACCCATATGTGGAAAGAATGAGATTGGGGGTTCTGGAAGAATCTCAAAACTGAGAGGGAAGACCAGGAGAACTTTTAATCAGATAGTGGTGGGAATGATTAGTAGTGTGATTCTTCGCCGGCTGTTGAACGAGGGGACGGAGCACGTATGGGAATGTCCTGAGTGCAGTGATGTCGGTTCTTAACTCAACTCAACTCAACTCAATTTTTAGTTCACTCAGAGATCCATAGAGTGTATCTTGCGCTGTTGTCTCTCTTGGCCAGAAGGTTTGCCTGGATATGTTGTATGTTGGGCAGTCTTGAAGTATGTGCTCTCCTGTCTGCGACGCCAATCCACATGTGCACATGGCTGATTCACCAATCTTGAATTTTGTATACATCTGGTTGCGTAATCCATTGTGTCCTGTTCTGAGGCGCAGAATAATGACTTGTTGTGGTCTGTCCATAACGTGGTAGTCGTCTTGAGCAGGTTTTTGTGACTTTCTGACTGATTTGATCATTCTTTTCTTTTTTATGCGGTTGTATTTCGTACAACATTGAGTTGTTTCTAGGTGTGCTGCGTGTTTTCTTTTACATTTACAAAATACAACAAGGCCTCCAGACGACAAATGCAGCAAGACTCTCAAATTGTTTGTGTAATGACCACATACTATTTATTACATTACGTACATTAATTCCTCGCAAACATTAAATAAGGTTTGCATTCAAACGTTGCATATAAATATGAATTGTAGGTATCCTTTTCAAAAATTACGTGTTTATTGTCAGAACCTACAAACAAAGTTTCTGGTAATATTGTGTGAGTTATTTCTCTTGGTGCAATAGGACCATTCATCTGTATTAGATTGTTACCCTTTAGTTGACAACATTTTCGACCTCTCAAATCCATGGACACAAATATTTCGTGAGAAATTTCCCCTTTTACGCAAGAAAGCGTATCTTTTTCCAATTGTAATTACGCTTTCAACATAAAAGCCAGGCTAGCTTAGTGGCTAGATGCTCGCCTGTCGGCTCGGTGGTCATGAGTAAGAATCTGCAGCGGGACGGAATTTTACAATGGACCTGGCCTCACTGGTCGTACTTAGCTGATGAAGGCTAATCGACGCAACGCCCTTTGTTATCCGTCATTGTTTTCTGTAAAACTGCACTACTTCGTGTTATTTTATACTGTTTACATTTCTTCAGCTTTACCGCAGACAAGCTAGGAAACATCTAATGGCAGTGGAAATGAGATTTCTGAGGAGAGTGCAACAAATGCCATGGATGGACTGAAAAACGAATTAGAAAGGTTTTTCAACGAGGAACAAATGAAAAAAACATAAACTGGATAGAAAAATTAAGCGCAAACAGACCAGTTTTGTTTACAAATCATGGTACAATGAGAAATAAACTTGAAAACTTAGTGACCACTGGGAAACTTAACGGGAAAAGAGGATGTGGAAATGAAGAGATATATGCAGGATGGCTGAGCATAATCGAGACAAAGACACAGACATAGACTGGCGACGGTGTGAGATATAATTGTCTTTAGAATATTCAAACATGTCTTCTCTGGTTGACTTCAATACGGCTTCTCTCCTTGTTTGTTATTGTTTCTATCTTACGTCTTTCCGTCTCTAAACGTCTCGTCATACCTGGATACTACTCAACTTTCTTCTACGTGTATCTTGCGCTGTTTAGTGCGCTTCGCTCCACTATATTCTATCGCATACTATATTTGATTTCTCTATTCATCATTTTAATTCTTAGTCGGAGCTCTACCATGCCGTCCCATAACAATCACTCTGTATAACAGGTACTCTATTATAGAGAACTAACAACTGCACTTCCGTATACTTATGTGTGAGAGAACTAACAACAGCACTTCTATATATTTATGTGTGAGACAACTAACAACTGTACTTCTATATATTTATGTATGTGAGAACTAACAGATGTACCATATATTTATGTATGAGAGGACTAACAACTATACTTCTATATATAACAACTTTACTTCTATATATTTATGTATGAGATAACTAACAGGTGTACCATATATTTATGTATGAGAGAACTAACAGATGTACCATATATTTATGCATGAGAGAACTAACAACTATACTTCTATATATAACAACTTTACTTCTATATATTTATGTATGAGAGAACTAACAGATGTACCATATATTTATGCATGAGAGAACTAACAACCATTCTTCTATATATAACAACTTTACTTCTATATATTTATGCATGAGAGAACTAACAGATGTACTTCTATATATTTATGTATGAGAGAACTAACAGATGTACTTCTATATATTTATGTATGAGAGAACTAACAGATGTACCATATATTTATATATGAGAAAACTAACAGCTGTACTTTATATTTATGTATGAGAGAACTAACAGCTATACCGTATATTTATAAATGAGAGAACTAACATATGTACCATATATTTATGTATGAGAGAACTAACAGATGTACCATATATTTATATATGAGAAAACTAACAGCTGTACTTTATATTTATGTATGAGAGAACTAACAGCTATACCGTATATTTATAAATGAGAGAACTAACATATGTACCATATATTTATGTATGAGAGAACTAACAGTTGTACCATATATTTATGCATGAGAGAACTAACAACCATTCTTCTATATATAACAACTTTACTTCTATATATTTATGCATGAGAGAACTAACAGATGTACTTCTATATATTTATGTATGAGAGAACTAACAGATGTACTTCTATATATTTATGTATGAGAGAACTAACAGATGTACCATATATTTATATATGAGAAAACTAACAGCTGTACTTTATATTTATGTATGAGAGAACTAACAGCTATACCGTATATTTATAAATGAGAGAACTAACATATGTACCATATATTTATGTATGAGAGAACTAACAGTTGTACCATATATTTATGTATGTGAGAACTAACTGCTGGTATATCTTATAAGAGGACTAACAGCTGTACTTCGTACAATGTACATTAGGATACACAGCTGTGACATGTGTACTTATACAGAAAAACACACACATATGTACATGAGGATGGCACAGCTGTAGTTATGTATACACAAGACGCATACAGCTTTACTAAACACATGTGTGCATAAGACACAAAGCTGTTCTGTACACTGAAGCTGTATTCTATGTACTGTGTATACCAGGACACAAAGATATAGTTAGATACATGCAGCTGTACTTGTATGTACGGGTACTTGAGGACACAAAGCTGTAGCTTGGTACATGACATAAATCTGTACTATACTAATCCATCTGTGAATGTATGTGTTTGAACATGCGTAGTTCGAAGTGTGAGTGTGAACTTGATTGGGGTGGCATTTTGCTTAATCTGTGAAATTTTGTGTTTAACAAAATGTGTGGAAAATATGTGTATGTATTGAGTTTTTCGTAACAAGTATCTGGCCTGTTTCTACACTGTGGCTAAGGACGCAGTTCGTAATCTCACATAACCACGTTCAAAACGCAGTTGCGGTCGAGTTGGCAGCGGATCGACTAGCGTTGTTGTTGTTGTTTTTTTTCTTTCTTGCGAATTGGAAGGTGTGCCTGTCGTTCAGAAAGCAGTGGCAAACTACTGAAAGTAAACGTGCCAAGATATCGTTGACTGCGAGTTCTTATAAAGGAAATGCAACTATCTATTATTTTACTTGGCCTGTACATCAGGCCAGAAAAAAATTTCTTTACACGACAAGAACATTTTCAGGATTATTACTAAAAGGATAAAACAGTAAATGTAATATTGAAGCGAAATAGACAAATTAGTTAGAAAATTCTTACGCACCTGAAGAAAAGCTATCATTTTTACAAAATTTTAGAGATGTCTAAAAGTTGTTATCTCGTTCTTTATATGGGTTATAGCTGCAATTAGTTCTTTGAATATTTTATGAAAGATTAGACAAATACTGAAATTATTTAATTATACAATAAAGTCATGTTATTGTTAGTAATGTCCCTTGAACCAACAATGTAATATTTTAATTCCATATCTTTCTTTTTAATGTGGGTTTATTTCACACAAGACTGTTTTTACAAGGTGCGTTGTGTGTTTTCCTTTCATCATCATCATCATCATCATCATCATCATCATCATCATCATCATCATCATCATCATCATCATCAAGTGCCCTGCCAGTTAGCGTAGACGTCCATGGATCTCCACAGATTTCGAGTGTGTGTGTGGATGGGGTAAATGTGAGTGGGTGGAGGATGCACGTGTGGGTGGTGAGGATGTTTGTAGGTGGGGGATGTGTGGGTGACTGGGGAGATGTAAGTGTGGGTGAGCGATGTGTGGGCGGGGATGTGTATGAGGAATGCATGTGGGGGATGTGTGTTTGTGTGGGAGGAATGTGTTTATGGAAATAATTTTGTGTGGGAGGGGAGATGCGTGAGAGGTGGGGGAGGTGTGGGATGTGCAGATTGATAAAGGATGTATGTGAGGATGGGGGATGTGTGTTTGACTGGGTGGCTGGGGTGTGTGTGGGTGGGAGGGTAGATGAGAGATGCATATGTTGATGGGCGGGTGGGCGATGTGTGGGTATGAGTGGTTGATGGATGAGTACGTGAGTGAGTAGATGTGTGAGAGACGAGTGTATGGGTGGGGGTGTGTATGTGGGAAGATGTGTGTGAGCGGCCGATGTGTGTAGGTGGGAGGTGTGTGTATTTGGGTGTTTATGGGTGGGGGGGGGTATGTGTGGGCAGGTGGGGAGATGTGTTTGTTGGTGGGGATGTGTGTATAGGTGGGGGATGTGTAGTTGAGAGGTGGCGGATATTGGATGGTTGAGTGGATGTAGGTTGGCTGATGTGTGTGTGTGTGGGTGGGTGGGGAAAATTGTGATGGTGCGGGATGTATGTGTGGATAGGTGCGGGATATGTTGATTGGCGGGGGTACGTGTGTGTGGTTTTGTGATGTGTGTTTTGCTGGGTGGTTGCGGGTGTGTGGGTGGGTGGTGGAGAATATGTGGGTGGGTGTGTGTGTGTGTGTGTGTCGGTTATGGGAAGAGTGGGGGATGTATGTGTGGGTGGGGAAATGTGTGTGGGTGGGGGATCAGTGGGTGGGTGGCGGCATGTATGTTTGCCTGGGTCTGTGTGAGTGCGTGGAGGTATGTGTGGTTGGGTGGGGGAGGTGTGGTGGGTGGGGGATGCGTGGGTGGCTGCGGGATGTGTGGGTGGCTGCGGGATGTGAGGGTGGATGGGGGATGTGTCGTGTCCTCCTTTACAGTGTCGTCCCTGGAGTGAAGAGAGTCGACACCCACATTATAATATTTTTTCCCTCTCAATATTCTGGAGAATCCACCAGCTTCCGTCCAACACACTCCATCAGCCTATGGACACCTTTTCCTATCACTCTCTCACTTTCGTACTATGCCCCCTTCTCATACTTCCCCAACGCACCATACTCAACAACTCTTGCTTCTAAAAATTAATAAAGAGTAATTTATTAAAATAAAAGTGTAACGTATATGAGACGTGTATGTGAAGAAAATGTGTGACGTGTTCTATAAAGTGTGTAGACTCTGACTCTCAGACAGCAACCCAGTCAGCTGATCCCAGCAAAGATAGACCACAGCACGTTACGTCAGAACATGTACTTCTCACCCGTTGCCGAAACCATCTTGCCGGATACTGCTTTGCCTCTGTAGACCTCTGGTAATCCAATTTCATGAACATCCGAAATAGACACCGGTGGTATTAACAGTTAATCATGGACCGGTTGCACTCTACACAATGTCCGTTCCTAAAGTTCCTTAACAAACTGCACAAGTCTTTTAAGTGTGTACGCAGTTAGTTAGTTAGTTAGTTAGTCGACAGATCATCCTCGTTGCACATCGAACCATTCAGTCCATAAGTGCTAATTTCTAATGTTAATTGTTGCTGTACTAACACTAGGTACTCTTAGCCGGTTCTCGGTTCGTTACTACTGTCTAATGCTGTGTGGTGCATCAGTATGCATCACTCTCTTTGATGAATCAATTTCCTTCTAGCGTAAGTTACGTTCTGTATGCAACTCTAGTGACTCTTGAACTGGTGTTCTTCCTAATGGGATTGGATTCTTTCCCAAAAACTTGTTGAGTTTCCTTGGATCTGGTAGGGAACCTAGGATAGAAACAACACATCTGGTGATAGTACTAGTCACTGATCCTTTCGGCTGAGTGTAAGCCTATCACCTTGCTTAATGATCTTTAGCTAACTAGACTTAGTCATAGAGCAGATTAGCTACCCACCTAGAGCCGAATCAGGCTATGACAACGAAAAAATCAGCAAACAGAATGCGGAACCCCGCCCACCAGGGACACCTACGGGAAGATCCCAATTATCCCTCATTACTCAATTCTCAACTAGTAAAGCTTATCAGCACTTCACTAATCTATTCTAGCTAACAGAGCCACGTATCACTTCACTACTCTAGCTAGTTTCCACTAACAGTGCTAATCATCACACTATAGTTTAACAAGGCCACAGTCTATAGTAATTATAACGAATATATTATAATAAGTTATACCTTAATTGGCACTACTGCAGTCCTATAAATCATATCTACATCTGCCATATAGGCACGTGTAAAATTAAGTCACTAATTAACACACGGTAGATATTATTTCCACTGGCACTGCAGTGCCCTGCACTCTGTCTAGAGCATTATTCAAGTCCACCCTAGTTGATCTCAACTCGAGTTTATATGGCAAACTACCAAAGTTGGCCACGTGACGTTATCCTTTACGCCCCCACACAGGTGGCACAGTGGCAGATCATCCCTTGTCAAGAATCCATTTTCCTGGCTTTAGTCCTGTCAAAGTTGTCAGTAATTGTTTAGATTCTCAAAACAAGCCAGCGAATTTCTGTATACTCCCACAAAGAGTTGCAAATAACCCCGTCAACTTCTCGATGTGCCGGAAACCAAGAATTGACAGATGCACTGTTTTCCTGTCTCTCGCTGCCAATTCCGGTTTGTCTCTGACTGTTGACAAACTGTCAATCTTCTGTTCAGTGGTGACAATCCCAGCAGCCATTTCCGTCTGATGTCCGGCAGTATAGATGACAAACGGAACCATTCCATATCCTAAGCCGACAATCATATGTGATTCTAACTGTTAATGAACTGCCAACTCGATGTATCCATTCCTTCTCACTCACCACCAAATGTGTTTATGGGCTGACCTGATGTAACCTGTGCAGCTGTGTTTACTCTGTTAGTACGACTGTTGTGGGCCTAGAAAATATACGCCCAGCAAACGTCGGTAAATTTATCTGTTTAACTCATGGCAATCTCGCGACATAGGCCCCCTCTTAAGAGAGTAGTCCATCTCACTCTCCTCCACCATGAGTTAAATCCAGATAATTCATTCCTCTTCTTCAGGAGCTGGGTGTCTTGACAAGAAATCCGCTCCAACATTCTCCTTCCCAGGAATGTACTCTACTGTGAAATTATACGGTTGAAGTAACAACGACCACCGCATCAAACGTGCGTTGAGCTTCTGAGAAGTCGCCAGGAACATCAGGGGCTGATGATCCGACTGAACCCGAAACTTAACTCCATACAAATATGGCTGAAATTTTTGCACTGCCCATACGAGGGACAAGCATTCTCTCTCGACGGTTGAATAATTCCTCTCCGCCTGTAGAAGTTTCTTACTTGCGTATGCCACAGGTTTCAAAACCGAAGCATCGTCTTTTCCTTCCTGTAACAAAGTGGCTCCAATTCCAATCGCACTCGCATCCGTTCTCAACACAAATGGTTTGGAAAGGTCAGGGAGCTGTAATACAGGTTTGCTGACCAAGGCCTCCTTTAACTGACTATAGGCATTCTCACATTCTGGTGTCCAAATGATTTGATCCGGTAATCCCTTTTTCAAGGTTTCCGTCAACGGAGCTCCCAGTTCCGTGAAATGTGGGATAAATTTGTGGTAGAACCCACACAACGAGAGAAAAGATCGCACATCCTTCTTCGTTTTTGGCCTTGGTGCATTTCTGATTTTCTCCAGGTTCTTCTCTTCTGGAACAATGTGTCCTGGAGTGATGGTGTGGCCTAGAAATTCCAGAGTCTGGTAACCAATCATGCACTTGGTTGGACGAGCGGTAAGCCCTGCTTCCTTGAGCCTATTAAACACTCTCTCCAAGGATTGTAAGTGGTCATCCAAGCTGTCACTGGAAATCAGAATATCATCCATGAATGAGATGATGGATGGATCCTGTAACGGATCTAGTAAAGTCCTCATCATACGTGTAAACACACTAGGTGCATTGCTGAGTCCAAATGGCATGACTTTGAATTCGTAGTGTCCACTGGGTGTACTGAAAGCTAACAGTGGTCGAATCTCCGGTTTGACTGGTATCTGATAGTACCCCCGACTCAGATCCACCTTTGAAAAGTACCGAGCCTTATGGAGCCTAGCGAATAACTGAGTTGGATTCGGCAAAGGTTCCACCTGAAACTGTGTATGACTGTTCAGAAGTCGGTAATCTATACACAACCTGTGTTCTCCACTTGGTTTGCGTAACAAAACTACCCCTGCATTGTATGGGGATGTGGGTGGTGCAATCACGTCATCCTCCAGCAGTTTTTGTATTTCCCCCTCCAGGGCCTTTTCTTTAGAGAATGGCACTGGGTAAACCTTCTGACGAACCGGCTCCTGTGTGGTCAAAGTCATCTCGAACTCAACCAACCTCGTTCGTTCAGGTTTATCAGTCAGTATCTCCTTATGAGACTTGAGAACCTGGGTTATCCTTGCCCTCTCCTGGGAGGTCAGATCAGGGTTCACTTGCACATCCCTATAAGTTTCCTGGTGTACTAAGGGATATTCCCTGCCCTCGCTGGTTCCCACTTCTGTCTCCACTGCAACTGCCATTGCCATGAGGTGAGCTGCCTTGTCTCCTGGTCTCTCTTCGTATTTCCGCAAGAGATTGATATGGAAAATCTTCGACTTTCCCCGGATCCGGATCTGATAGTTGGTTCTGGATATCACCCTTTCCACGGGAAATGGTCCTTGCCAACCTATCTCCAGTTTGTTGTTTCCCGTTGGGAGTAGCAACAAGACTTTATCTCCCACCTCTAGAGATCTTTCTTTAGACCTACGGTTGTAGTAAGCCGCATGTCTTTTCCTGGCCTTTTTCAAGTTTTGATTTGCCAGAGTCCATCCCTTGTGGAGTGTTTCTTTCAGTTCCTCCACGTATTTATAGGATGAGATCACTTCTTCTGACGTCCCCTCTTCAGTCCAACTCCTCAACATGGCTTCCAACGGTCCTTTGATTGGACGACCAAACAGCAACGTAGCGGGTGGTAGTCCTGTTGAGCCATGAGGAACTTCCCGATAGGCAAAGAGTGCTGCTGGGATATATTCATCCCACCTATCAGGTTTTTCCTGCGCTAGTTTCCTGAGCATTGTCATCAACGTGCCGTTGAAACGCTCTACTTGTCCATTGGCTTGAGGGTGGTAAGGGCTGGTATGTATGTGGTTAGAGTGAAACACCCTAAATACCTCCTCCATGAGTTTTCCACAAAACTGAGATCCATTGTCCGTCAGAATTTGATCCGGAAAGCCTAATCTGGTAAAGGCCTCCATCAGTGCGTCCGCCACTCGTTTCGAGTCAATCGTGGTCAACGGTATAGCTTCACCCCACATTGTACAGCAATCCACCATTGTGAGTATATACACGTTCCTCTTCCTAGTCCTGGGAAGTGGACCGACGATATCGATGGCTACCCTCTCGAAAGGAGAGTTCATGATGGGCATCTCACCCAACACCACCGGTGCTGTCCAGTGTTTCGGTGCCACCCTCTGGCACTCAGGGCATGACTTCACATACCGACGCACATCATCTGTCATTCCCGGCCAATAGTAGTGGCAGGAAATCCGCTGCATGGTGGCGGCAATACCCATGTGTCCACTGAAGGAGATGGTATGCCCCATATGAAGAATCTGGGACCGGTGAGCTTTTGGGACGACCAACTGACCGTATAGGTTGTCTCCCCTTCCTGCTCTCCTGTAGAGTATCCTATTCTTCATGTAGTACTGCCCCCGTCCTGGTGGATCAGCACTTTTCTGCAGCTTTCTGTAGCAAGGACGTAAAGTATCATCCTCACTTTGGGCAGTTCGTAGCTCCCCCGGCATTGGGTTAGTCACAATTGCTTCTGCCTCTTCCGGTCTCGTCTGAGAGCGAGTCTGCATTGCTCCCATATGGATTGGCTCCCTGGGCATTCCCAGAAAGACATACCGGCAACCTAGGATGACTGGAAAAATGGGATCGGTCAATACAGCGGCCTTGATGGTGCCGGTGACGTACCTTGACCGAATCTCCACATTAGCAATAGGCAACTTCATGGTTACAGCACTCTTCTGTGCAGGCTGTATATCCAAGGTTTCACCTGTGAATTGTTCTGGATGTACCAGATCCGCAGAAATCACGGCCTCCCCGTCCAGTCCTGTGTCGTATAAACACTCCACTTGACGACCGTTAACCTCTACCAATTCCACTACAGGTGGTTTTTCCTGGTCTGGAGTCTCTTCCTCGGCCTCGACCTGTTCGGTGGGCTCCACCTTAGGTTTTCCTGAGCACACGACGAATTGAGTGTCTCCTGACCTTCCCCTGCAGTCAATAGCATTGTGCGTGTTTGACTGACATTGGTTGCACCATTTCCCTGTCCTAGATTTTCTATTGCCAGACTTGAGTGAGCTCTCCTGGTGGCGAGCTTCCTTGTTGACCTTGGCATTTTCTGTGACAACCTCCTTGGAAGTCACTTGACATGCTGCGAAGTGAGGGTTCTTAGCCTTCGATTTGCAGTCCCTCGTATTGTGAGACGGTGACTTACAAATTGAACACCACTTCTCCGACCACGGTCGTTTTGGTGTAGAGCTTGAAGTGCTCTTGCTTCCCTCCTTCTTCTTCTCTGAACTATCCTCTGATTTTTGCACATAAGGTTCCCACTTTTTGGTTCCTGAGTTTTTGGTTTTCTTCTTGTGATGTTTCTCTTGACTTTTGGAGTTGGTGGAAAGGTTCTCCCCTGCCTCCCCATGTACCTCGACGAACCGTTCTGCTAATTTAGTCACGAGGTCAATACGTTCCGCTCCTTGTTCTCCCAGAAACGTCCTGAGAGGTTTAGACATTTGCTTCTTCAGCTGGTCGACCACCATGAGCTCTTCCAGACTCTCATAGTCATGTGCGAACCCAGCCAAATCCATCCACTTGTGGAGATAAGATTTTAGACGCAAACTGTAGGCGGCAAACAACTCCCCCGGTTCTCGTGTCGCTGCTCGAAATTTTTTCCGGTAGGTATGTGACGTAACCTCGAATCGTTTCAGCAGAGCCGTCTTTAACTCGTCATAATTGTTCTCATGTCCTGGTGACAGGCGAGTATAAACCTCGTATCCGGTCCCGCGTAATCCCTGGGATAGCTTAAGATTCCATTTGTTACGCTCCAGACCCATAGCAACTGACATAGCCTCGAAGCGTTGAAGGTATTGATCAATCTTCTCTTTGTCCTCCTCGTAGACCGCCAAAGGAAACTTCATGGCCTGGTACCCATGTCCACCTACTGGTGTTGATCCTGGGATGGAGGAACCTCCAACTGCTTCCTCAGTTTCTCCATTAGATTGACTCTTGAGCTCGAGTTCCCGCATCCGGTACTCGTGCTCCCTCTTCTGTGCTTCTTGTTCAGCTTCTAATTTCCTAGCTGCTTGTTCAGCTTCCAATTTCCTAGCTGCTTGCTCAGCTTCCAATTTCTTAGCTGCTTGCTCAGCTTCCAATTTCTTAGCTGCTTGCTCAGCTTCCAATTTCTTAGCTGATTGCTCAGCTTCCAATTCCATCCTTCTCAATTCCAGCTCGGCCTTTCGATCTTCCCTTTCTGCTTGACGATACTCTCTCTCCACTTCCTGTATGTAATCCGTTAGAGCAGACCCCGCCAATCCCATTTCTTCCCCCCTTGCCTTTAATTCTGCTGTGCTAAGTTTAGGGGTGGCCATTATACAGAGAGGTAAGCTAGCAGGTCTAGTACAATATAACTGCAAATTACTATACAGATATATGAACAAGTACTATAAATCTAGATATTACCACACACAGCACATTCACTCAGTGACAAGAGTAGAATCAGGACCACAGACCTATGCAGACGTGTGAAGTGTGAACAGGTAAGATATTAGTCCTAACCCCTATCCACATTCACTCTAGCTGGATTCTCCAAAATGATATCTCTCTCTTATAACTAAGGATCCCGTGTCCAAAGACCCCGTTGTCAGAAGATCCCACTGTCAAAGGTTCCTGCTTGCAGGAGATCTCGCTGTCCAAGGATTCCGTTTACGGGAGATCCCGCTGTCCAAAGATCCCGTTTACGAGAGATCCCGCTGTCCAAAGATTCCGTTTACGAGATATCCCGCTGTCCAAAGATCACGTTTACGAGATATCCCGCTGTCCAAAGATTACGTTTACGAGAGATCCCGCTGTCCAAAGATCACGTTTACGAGCCCCCAATAATGTCGTGTCCTCCTTTACAGTGTCGTCCCTGGAGTGAAGAGAGTCGACACCCACATTATAATATTTTTTCCCTCTCAATATTCTGGAGAATCCACCAGCTTCCGTCCAACACACTCCATCAGCCTATGGACACCTTTTCCTATCACTCTCTCACTTTCGTACTATGCCCCCTTCTCATACTTCCCCAACGCACCATACTCAACAACTCTTGCTTCTAAAAATTAATAAAGAGTAATTTATTAAAATAAAAGTGTAACGTAGATGAGAAGTGTATGTGAAGAAAATGTGTGACGTGTTCTATAAAGTGTGTAGACTCTGACTCTCAGACAGCAACCCACTCAGCTGATCCCAGCAAAGATAGACCACAGCACGTTACGTCAGAACATGTACTTCTCACCCGTTGCCGAAACCATCTTGCCGGATACTGCTTTGCCTCTGTAGACCTCTGGTAATCCAATTTCATGAACATCCGAAATAGACACCGGTGGTATTAACAGTTAATCATGGACCGGTTGCACTCTACACAATGTCCGTTCCTAAAGTTCCTTAACAAACTGCACAAGTCTTTTCAGTGTGTACGCAGTTAGTTAGTTAGTTAGTTAGTCGACAGATCATCCTCGTTGCACATCGAACCATTCAGTCCATAAGTGCTAATTTCTAATGTTAATTGTTGCTGTACTAACACTAGGTACTCTTAGCCGGTTCTCGGTTCGTTACTACTGTCTAATGCTGTGTGGTGCATCAGTATGCATCACTCTCTTTGATGAATCAATTTCCTTCTAGCGTAAGTTACGTTCTGTATGCAACTCTAGTGACTCTTGAACTGGTGTTCTTCCTAATGGGATTGGATTCTTTCCCAAAAACTTGTTGAGTTTCCTTGGATCTGGTAGGGAACCTAGGATAGAAACAACACATCTGGTGATAGTACTAGTCACTGATCCTTTCGGCTGAGTGTAAGCCTATCACCTTGCTTAATGATCTTTAGCTAACTAGACTTAGTCATAGAGCAGATTAGCTACCCACCTAGAGCCGAATCAGGCTATGACAACGAAAAAATCAGCAAACAGAATGCGGAACCCCGCCCACCAGGGACACCTACGGGAAGATCCCAATTATCCCTCATTACTCAATTCTCAACTAGTAAAGCTTATCAGCACTTCACTAATCTATTCTAGCTAACAGAGCCACGTATCACTTCACTACTCTAGCTAGTTTCCACTAACAGTGCTAATCATCACACTATAGTTTAACAAGGCCACAGTCTATAGTAATTATAACGAATATATTATAATAAGTTATACCTTAATTGGCACTACTGCAGTCCTATAAATCATATCTACATCTGCCATATAGGCACGTGTAAAATTAAGTCACTAATTAACACACGGTAGATATTATTTCCACTGGCACTGCAGTGCCCTGCACTCTGTCTAGAGCATTATTCAAGTCCACCCTAGTTGATCTCAACTCGAGTTTATATGGCAAACTACCAAAGTTGGCCACGTGACGTTATCCTTTACGCCCCCACACAGGTGGCACAGTGGCAGATCATCCCTTGTCAAGAATCCATTTTCCTGGCTTTAGTCCTGTCAAAGTTGTCAGTAATTGTTTAGATTCTCAAAACAAGCCAGCGAATTTCTGTATACTCCCACAAAGAGTTGCAAATAACCCCGTCAACTTCTCGATGTGCCGGAAACCAAGAATTGACAGATGCACTGTTTTCCTGTCTCTCGCTGCCAATTCCGGTTTGTCTCTGACTGTTGACAAACTGTCAATCTTCTGTTCAGTGGTGACAATCCCAGCAGCCATTTCCGTCTGATGTCCGGCAGTATAGATGACAAACGGAACCATTCCATATCCTAAGCCGACAATCATATGTGATTCTAACTGTTAATGAACTGCCAACTCGATGTATCCATTCCTTCTCACTCACCACCAAATGTGTTTATGGGCTGACCTGATGTAACCTGTGCAGCTGTGTTTACTCTGTTAGTACGACTGTTGTGGGCCTAGAAAATATACGCCCAGCAAACGTCGGTAAATTTATCTGTTTAACTCATGGCAATCTCGCGACAGGATGTGTCTCACAACATTGCAATATGCACTGTTTATGTTTACAACTTTCATTTGACAATGTTTTTTTTTCTTCATGTGATTGTACCATGCGTTATATGCATTGTTTATGCTTACATCATCCATGTGACAATGTTCTTTTCCCCTATGTAAATGTAACATGCACATTTGATGAATGATAGGTGAGTGACTGAAAGGGCCGAATGTAAGACGGGCCTGCGTGCCCAATTTGTTACCCTTTTAAAATAAAGTTTGTTCGTTCGGTCTTTGGTGTTCGGGAGCAACTCTTCTGATGAGTTCATGCTACCGTCTCAATTCATCCAGCATCATTTCTCTTGGTCTGCCTCTGCTCCTCTTCCCCTCGATCTTTCCAGTTGTCACGATGTTCCCCAATGTCTCTCTTCTCATCACATGACCAAAGAAAGCTGTTTGTCTCTGTCTTATTATTGTATATAGTCTTCTAGATTCATTAACCTATTTTAGGCAATCGTTGTTAGTTATTCTGGCAACATTCGTCTCAAAAACTACATCTCTGTTGCTTCTGAGTTCTTCCTAATTTGTTCATTTACATTCCAAGATTCACTGCCATACAGCAAAACTGGTTCTATGTAGCATTCAATACTCTCTTTCTTTCATTCGTTGATAGTGACTTATTACATACGATACTCTTCATTTTCTGAAATGCCGCCTTTGCCTGCCATATTCTGCTCTTAATCTCTGTTGTACATCTTCCATCTGATGTTATAAATGACCCTAGGTATTTAACATTATCCCCTTGGTTAAGAATTTTCCCTTCTATTTCTACTCGTGTGTCACATTTTGGTGTCACCATTTTCTTTGATTCCGGTCTCCGTGGTCTAGGGTTTACACGACTTTCTCCGTAATCCCGTATACTCTCGTGATTAACTTGACGTTACGCGTGAATCGGTAGCGGTTCTCTCCGCGTCGGTAACTTACGGGGTATGTGAGCCGGTCGCTCAGAAAACAATGGCAAACTACTCTGCGTAATCTTGCCAAGAAATCAACAATCAGCTGAAAGATTCTGATGTTGACAGCGATGTTCTGTAAAGGATATGCGACCACGAAAAAAAAATTTCTTTGATATCACCATTGTTACTGTTTTTTTTTTTTTTTTTTTTTTTTTTTTGGGGGGGGGGGGTATTCACGGAGAGTCCTTTCTTTGCACTCTCTGTTACTACAATGTTCAACAATTGTTGTAGGTCTGTTGCATTATCCGCCACCAATGCTGTGTCATCTGCATAGCGTATACAGTGGTACCTCGGGTTGCGAACTTAATTCTTTCCAGAACTTGGTTCGTAACCCGAAACGTTTGTAACCCGAAATATTGAAATCAATTAAATAAAGACAATCCGTTTCAAGATGAAAGAACTGTTCTGTTTTATTAACATTCGGTCATGTACCTGACAAAACGCAAAGAGTACGTGTACTTAACGTCTTAAATAAAGAGAAATAAAACAACCAAATAAATTAAATCTATATCTATTAAATAGGATGTATGTGGGTAGGGATGTATTTGGTGCTTTAGATAACGGTCCATCCGATTGAGATGAAATTTTCTACATTTTTTCTTTTCATTCCCGTGCAGCCAACTGTCATAGTTTCTTAGTGTACAATCAGCTATTTACTTACTAAAATTTAATATTTCATTTTTCATTATCATTTATATATATATCGAGGGGACTTAACTTAAGAAAAGTTATTTCAAGGGTATAACGTTTAATAGCATTTCTATATATTTTATATATAGATTGTTGCATTGTTATCAAAGCTTTATAAAATGTTTGTCTACAGTTATTTACAGGCATATGTGCTATAATATATAATGATAAAATCTTTAAGGTGTTTTCAAAGTTTTCATAAAGTAATGCATAATGCATAACATTGTAACTCATCTTTTTATGTTTAAAGAAGTTATCTACAGTCATGTAGGTGATTAAAAACAGTTTTCATTAAAAATAATGGATGGTGTGTGGAAGGAAATTCTTAAGTTTCTTTTTTTTTGTTATATGATTTTAATGAGACGCTGCCCGCCAGGAGCTTGGCGCAGCCGCGTCGGGTCAGATAGATAGACAGACAGACAGATAGTCGGGAACGGGAGCTTATATGACTACGTATATGAATTAAATGAGATGCTCCCCACCAGGAGCTGGGCGAAGCCGGGCCGGGTCAGAGAGACAGACAGACAGACAAACAAGCAGACAGACAGACAGACAGACAGACAGACAGATCCCCGCCAGGGCCTGGGCGAAGCCGGGCCGGGTCAGCTAATGTATAATAAAAAAGAAAGATTTAGTCTATCTTTATTACCAAGAAAACGATCATGGGAAATTTGTCACTTTCTTTGTTATTCTGAATCATTAGTTTTATGAGTAACTTGTCGCTGATTCTTGGTAGCCGACTGCGAATCTTTCTCCACCAAGAAACTATCAAGGGAAATGTGTCGCTTCCTTTGCTGGAGAATCTTTCTGAAGTGGACCATCGTGTTATCATTCATCAGGTTTACTGCCCTGTTAGCAACAAGTTTGTTTGGATGATGGTTCACAACGACGTCTTCGATGTCTGCCCACTTGCTGCAAATTTCTGTAATCCTGGCAGTTGAAACGGTCTCTGACTCCTCATCATCGGACGACTGCTCCTCCTTTAATGTCTTTAGCTGTTCATTCTGAAGATCCTCAAGGTCATCTGTAGTACTGTTTGTACTGTACGCGATCGTTTGTCTCCAACGTTATACCTTGCTCTCTCTCTCTCTCTCTCTCTCTCTCTCTCTCTCTCTCTCTCTGTCTCTCTCTCTCTCTCTCTCTCTCTCTCTCTCTCTCGCTCTCTCTTTCTCTCTCTCTCTCCCGCCTTTGTTTGTAACCAGAGGCACTGTTCTTTACCCGAGAAACAAAATTTTCGTTGTTCATTCAGGTTCATAACCTGAATTGTTCGTGACTTGAGGCGTTCGTATCCCGAGGTACCACTGTATTGTTTATATTATAACCTCCGCTTAGTATTCCTGGCTTCTCTTTGATCTCTCTCATTTTTACTTCGCTATAGAGGGAGAAGAGATCCGGTGACAAGACACACCCCTTTCGTACTCCTAGCTTCTTCTGTTCGTAACTACCCTCTTTATTTGCCGTTTAAATTGCTTCTACTTGGTTCCAGTAAATATTCTTTATTATTCTTAAATCTTTCCCATCAATGTTGATATCTTCCAATATTTTAATCAGTTCATCATGTTTTACTTTATCAAATGCCTTAGTATAATCTATGAAGCACAAATATATGTCTTTCTGTGTCTCTATTACTCTTTCCATTAGTGCCCATAGTGTATATATTGCATTGTTTGTATTTTTTCCTTCCACAAATCCATACTGCTCTTCAACAATTTCCATGTTTATTTTCTTTCTTGTTCTTCTCATTATAATTCTGAGTTGAAGCTTAGTGACATGGTTTATGAGGTTAATCGTACGAAAATCTTCTCATTCAATTGGTACTTGTCTTTTTGGTATAGCTATAAATACAGATTTCAGCATATCACTGGGTAAATATCCACTGCTGTAAATATCATTCAACATTTTGGTTAATATATCTACTCCAAATTCTCCCAATACTTCTAATTCTTCTATTGTGATTCCATCTGGCCCAGATGTTTTTCCTTTCTTCATATGTTTGATAGCGTCATCGACTTATTCCTTTAGATTAGGTGGGCTTTTAAGTTACTTTCTTCTGTTAATTCTTCCATTTCTCCATTATATAATTCTCGTATATACTCATTCCACCTCTTCTTTATAGCATCTTCCTCCAATATCTTTTCTGTTTTTGATTTTAAACACCCCGTATTTATTCTTATTTTTCTTCACGTGAGCTAACTGATTTGTCTGTGTATATTTTTTGTATCTTTAATAGAATTTAATTCAATTTTCTTGCACTGCTCGTTAATCATTCTTTTGCCTTCACACAATTATCTCTTATTTCTTTATATATCTTATCATATTCTTGTTTGTGAATTTTACTCTGGTGTCTTTTGGCCACCAACTTCAAGATTTCTTCAGTTATCAATGTCTTCTTAGCTTTTTGGCTTCTCTGCCGTAATATTTCTTTGCTCGTTTGATGAATGGAGTCACTTAACATTTCCAATCATTTGTTTCTCCTTTATATTTTAGCTATTGCATTTAATCTATTTTTTACAGTCACTCTGTATTGTTCTTGAACATCTTTATCTACCTTCAAAACCTCTTTATCTCATGTCTCATGCTGTTAACCACTGTTTTACTTCAATTCAGTTTTACTTTTATTATCCCACATAGTGGTATATGATTACTGTTATAGTCAGCACCCGGCATTGTCTTTATATTAATTAACACATTTCAAAAAGGTTTATTAATAAATATGTAGTCAATTTGGTTTAGTATTTTCTTATCAGGGCTTTCCCATGTGTAAAGTAGTCCTTTATGGTGTTTAAACCAGGTTTTTCTAATTATCATATGATTGATATTTGCCCATTCTATTAGTTACTCTCCTCTTTCATTTTTTTTTTTGTACCAAGCACAATTCAACACTATATCCTCAATTTTTTTTTCTTTCCTACTTTTGCATTCAAATCACCTGGTATTGTATTTATATCTTGTGATTTAATTCGAAACATCGCCATTTCTACTTCATCGTAAAAATGTTGTATTTCTTCATTAAGTCTGCTTGTTGTTGGGGCGTATACTTGTACAATATTTATATCTAGTTGGTGCATTTCAATTTAACCATAATAACTCTATCTGAAATTCACCAGTGATCACTAAGTGACATGGCTGTTTATTTATTAAATTGATTAATTTGGTTATTTTGGGATTTGAATTTTAAATATTGAGCACAACCCACTACTGGCCGAGGGCGAAACTCGAGTCTAGTGCTTCCATATTGACGTGGATAGGCCTTAGGTTCATACCGTAATTCGATCGGCGTTGCCAGTAGTGGGTTGTGCTCAATATTTAAAATTCAAATCCCGAAATAACCAAATTAATCAATTTGATTATTGCTCATTGGATTTAGGAGGCCTGGTGTTCCTTGCCAATGAGAAGTCCTGATCGTTTCGGGTCAACATCGATTGACGGACGTCAGTCGCGGCGATTGGGCAATCTTGAGCATAGCCTACGATGGGTGACGTTGTAGTATTCTGTTATGATAATTTGGCTGTGTGTCCAACGTGTGCCGCGTGGTTACACACCCGCTTCACACGCCAGTGATCCGGGGCTTGTTTCCTGATCCGGTCAGGGATATGCAATACTGACGAGCTCAAACGAGCGCGAAACTCGAGTCTAGTGCTTCCATATTGACGTGGATAGGCCTTAGGTTCATACCGGAATGCGATCGGTGTTGCCAGTAGTGGGTTGTGCTCAATATTTAAAATTCAAATCCCGAAAATAACCAAATTAATCAATTTGATTATTGCTAAATGGATTTAGGAAGCCTGGTGTTCATTGCCAATGAGAAGTCCTGATCGTTTCGGGTCCACATCGATTGACGGACGTCAGTCGCGGCGATTGGGCAATCTTGAGCATAGCCTACGATGGGTGACGTTGTGGTATTCTGTTATGATAATTTGGCTGTGTGTCCAACGTGTGCCGCGTGGTTACACACCCGCTTCACACGCCAGTGATCCGGGGCTTGTTTCCGGATCCGGTCAGGGATATGCACTACTGACGAGCTCAAACGAGGGCGAAACTCGAGTCTAGTGCTTCCATATTGACGTGGATAGGCCTTAGGTTCATACCGTAATGCGATCGGCGTTGCCAGTAGTGGGTTGTGCTCAATATTTAAAATGCAAATCCCGAAATAACCAAATTAATCAATTTGATTATTGCTCATTGGATTTAGGAAGCCTGGTGTTCCTTGCCAATGAGAAGTCCTGATCGTTTCGGGTCCACATCGATTGACGGACGTCAGTCGCGGCGATTGGGCAATCTTGAGCATAGCCTACGATGGGTGACGTTGTGGTATTCTGTTATGATAATTTGGCTGTGTGTCCAACGTGTGCCGCGTGGTTACACACCCGCTTCACACGCCAGTGATCCGGGGCTTGTTTCCGGATCCGGTCAGGGATATGCACTACTGACGAGCTCAAACGAGGGCGAAACTCGAGCTTAGTGCTTCCATATTGACGTGGATAGGCCTTAGGTTCATACCGTAATGCGATCGGCGTTGCCAGTAGTGGGTTGTGCTTAATATTTAAAATTCAAATCCCGAAATAACCAAATTAATCAATTTGATTATTGCTAAATGGATTTAGGAAGCATGGTGTTCCTTGCCAATGAGAAGTCCTTATCGTTTCGGGTCCACATCGATTGACGGACGTCAGTCGCGGCGATTGGGCAATCTTGAGCATAGCCTACGATGGGTGACGTTGTGGTATTCTGTTATGATAATTTGGCCGTGTGTCCAACGTGTGCCGCGTGGTTACACACCCGCGTCACACGCCAGTGATCCAGGGCTTGTTTCCGGATCCGGTCAGGGATATGCACTACTGACGAGCTCAAACGAGGGCGAAACTCGAGTCTAGTGCTTCCATATTGACGTGGATAGGCCTTAGGTTCATACCGTAATGCGATCGGCGTTGCCAGTAGTGGGTTGTGCTCAATATTTAAAATTCAAATCCCGAAATAACCATATTAATCAGTTTGATTATTGCTCATTGGATTTAGGAGGCCTAGTGTTCCTTGCCAATAAGAAGTCCTGATCGTTTCGGGTCCACATCGATTGACGGACGTCAGTCGCGGCGATTGGGCAGTCTTGAGCATAGCCTACGATGGGTGACGTTGTGGTATTCTGTTATGATAATTTGGCTGTGTGTCCAACGTGTTCCGCGTGGTTACACACCCGCTTCACACGCCTGTGATCCGGGGCTTGTTTCCGGATCCGGTCAGGGAGATGCACTACTGACGAGCTCAAACGAGGGCGAGACTCGATTCTAGTGCCTCCATATTGACGTGGATAGGCCTTAGGTTCATACCGTAATGCGATCGGCGTTGCCAGTAGTGGGTTGTGCTCAATATTTAAAATTCAAATCCCGAAATAACCAAATTAATCAATTTGATTATTGCTCATTGGATTTAGGAAGCCTGGTGTTCCTTGCCAATGAGAAGTCCTGATCGTTTCGGGTCAACATCGATTGACGGACGTCAGTCGCGGCGATTGGGCAATCTTGAGCATAGCCTACGATGGGTGACGTTGTGGTATTATGTTATGATAATTTGGCTGTGTGTCCAACGTGTGCCGCGTGGTTACACACCCGCTTCACACGCCATTGATCCGGGGCTTGTTTCCGGATCCGGTCAGGGATATTTATTAAATATTAGTCCTACTCCTTTTTCGTGTGTATCCCCCCCCCCCCCCCCGAATATATTATTGTGTGTTTGACGATTATAATTTTGCCCGATTCCTTCCATCTCATCTCACTTATGCCTAGGATATTCAATTTCATGCTTTCCATTTCGCTTATAACATTGTGCAACTTTCCAAGCTCATTTAACGTTCTAATATTCCGTGTACTTCCCATGATGTGTGTGTGGGGTTGGGGTATTGGTGTGTGGGTGGGGGATGTGTGTATGGGTGGGGGATGTGTGAGTGGGGGATGTGTGTGTGGGATGATGTGTGGGTGGGAGATATGTGGGTGGGTTGGGAGATATGTGTGTGTATGTGTGTGTTTGTGTGTAGGTGAGGGATGTGTATGTGTGGTTGGATAGATGTGTTGGTGAGTGGGGGATTGTGTGGGTGGGTGAGGAATATGTGGATGGAGGATATTTGGATGGGTGTGGAATGTGTGTCTGGGTGGGAAATGTGTTTGGGTGGATGGGTGGGGTGTGTGGGTGTTGGTAGGTAGGGGGATATGTGGATTGGTAGGTGTGTGGGGGTGTTTGTAAGGTGTGTGGGGATGTATATGTGGGATAGGGGATGGATGTATGGGGGGGGGGGATTGTGTAGGCGAGATATGTGTGTATGGGGAGGTGTGTATGGGTGGGGGTGTATGTATGAGAGGATGAGTCTGGGGGATGCGTATGGGGAATGTGTGTGTGTGGGAGGATATGTTTGCGTGCGTGGGTGATGTATGGTTCGGTATAGGATGTGTGTGTGTGTGTGTGTGTGTGGATGGGGTATGTGTGTGTGTGAATGGGGTATATGTGTGTGAATGGGGGATGTGTGTTTGGGTTCGAGATGGGTGTGTGGGTGAGGGATGTGTGTGGATGAGGGATGTGTTTTTGGGTGCGGGATGGGTGTGTGTGGGAGGGATGTTTATGTAGGTGGGAGGTGTGATTGGTTATGGGATGTGTGGTGGAAGAGTATGTGTAGGGTGTGGGGATGTCTGGGTGGGGGATATGTGTTTTGCTGGGTAGTTGGGGGATGTTTTCGTTTAGCTGGGTGGGTGGGGGATGTGTGTGTTGATGGAAGCGTGGGGGATGTGTGGGTGGATGTGTGTGTGTGGGTTTGGAATGGGTGTGTGTGTCGGGTATGTGTGTATGATTGGGGATTTGTGTGTGGGTTGGGAGGTGTTTTTTGGGGATGTGTTTGTGGGATGTGTGGGTGGGTGGTGGATGGGTGGGTGGGTGAAGGATGTGTCAGTTGTTGAGGGTGTGTGTGTGTGTGTGTGTGTGTGTGTGGGTAGAGGATATGTGGGCGGGTGGGGGTGTGTGGGTGTTGGTGGGGGTTGGGTATGTGACTGTGGGTGGGTGTGTGGGGATGGATGTGTGTTGGTGGATGTGTATAGAGATGTGTACGTGGGATGTGTGGGGAGATGTGTGTGTACGTGTATATATGTGTGAGTGCATAAGTAAACATTTGTCATTGAGTTTGTAATTGTGATTGAGTATATGTATATGCGAGGGAGAGTGTATTTGTATGTTATCGAGTGAGTGCGAAACCGTAAGTTTGTGCAAATGATGTAAGTATGTATGCAGGTATGTGTGTTTTTATTAATGTGCGCGTGTACGTGTGTCTGCCTGTCTCATAACATGGTAATATGCATTGTTTATGTTTACAGCATTCATTTGACAATGTTGGTTTTTTTTTTCTATGTGAATGTATCATGCACAATTGATGAATGAAAGATGAGTGATTGGAAGGGCCGAACGTAAGATGTGCCTGCGTGCCCAATTTGTTACCTTTGAAAATAAAGTTCGTTCGTTCGTTAGTTCGTTCGTACCTATTTTAAATTTATTTTGTTTTAGTTAATATTTTGCTTTCAGTATCTGAATGACGGTTGTAGTGTCAACTGTGACTCACGACTGTAACCACATATCGAGTATGTCCTAAGACAGCCATTGCCGTCTGTTACTGCTATTGAAATGTGTTTTGTCATGAAGTCTTGGAAAGATAATGACAAACTACTGAACGTAAACGTGCCAGAATATGACACACAACTAGCCTACAACAAGCCTACAACAAGCCTACAACAAGCCTACAACTAGCCTACAACAAGCCTACAACAAGCCTACAACTAGCCTACAACTAGCCTACAACAAGCCTACAACAAGCCTACAACTAGCCTACAACAAGCCTACAACAAGCCTACAACAAGCCTACAACAGGCCTACAACTAGCCTACAGCAATCCTACAACAAGCCTACAACAAGCCTACAACAGGAATACAACTAGCCTACAACAAGCCTACAACAGGCCTACAACTAGCCTACCACAAGCCTACAACAAACCTACAACAAACCTACAACAAACCTACAACAAGCCTACAACTAGCCTACAACAAGCCTACAACAAGCCTACAACAAGCCTACAATGGGTGACCTTGTGATATTCTAGTGTGAGTCTAGCGTGAGTCGCGTGGTCAGTGGTTGCACACCCGCCTCACACGCCAAGGATCTGGAGTTCGTTCCCGGGTCCAGTCACTACTGGCGAGCTCAAACGCGAGCGAAACTCGAGTCTAGTGCTTCCAACCTGACATGGACAAGGTCCAAGGTTCGTACCCGAATACGATCCGCGTTGCCACTAGGGGGTTGTGCTTAATCTTCAAAACCCAAATCAACCAAATAAATCAATATGTCAAACAGCCAAAAATGTTTTGGTTGACTGCTACGTCCTTTAAAGACTGTAACTAACTTCTTAAACATTATATTTGGCCTGTAAAACAGGCTGGAAAAAAATTTATATCATATAGTAAATTATAACTCAATGGTATAACAAGAATAAAACATTGAATGTTATATTTAAGAAAAGTAGAAAAATGCGTTAGAAAGTTCTCAATCATCAAAAATAAAGCCATAATATTTACATAATATTTTCTTCTTCTTCTTTTCGTTCATCCGGAGTGTTTTTTCAGATGTGATTGCGGTGTGTCTGTTATGCGCCCTTGGGCCGAAACCCGTAGGCCAACACATCGACTTTAGCGTGCTTTTTTGACCAGGTAGCATTCCTCTTAATCATATGAAATCTGGCAAAAACCCCGGTCCAGACAGCGTCACAACAGAAATGATTAATGCTTTAGAAGAATATGGAATAGATAAAGTTACCAGTCTGCTTAATACAATATATGATACTGGAAATATACCTCATGAGTTATGTAATTCTGTATTTATTGCAATCCCAAAGAAATCAGGAGCCTTGGAATGTGATCAACATCGAACAATTAGTATAATGAGTCACATCACGAAGATTTTGCTAAGAATTATCATGCAAAGAGTTAGGAGGAAAATACAACCTGAAATAGGAGAAGAACAATGTGGGTTTGTGGAAGGCAAGGGTACAGTAAATGCTGTGTATATACTGAGAAACATAATCGAACGTTCTATAGAAGTAAACAAAGATCTACACCTTTGCTTTATTGACTACACAAAGGCTTTTGATAAAGTGAGACATGTCAACATGATAAGGATGCTTGAAGATCTACAAATTGATGGAAAAGATCTTAGACTTGTAAAAAACATATATTGGAAACAACAAGCTGCCATAAGAGTTGATAATGAAGTAAGCCAATATCAGCCTATTAAAAGGGGTGTGAGACAGGGATGTGTAATGTCTCCAGATCTGTTTTCCCTGTACAGTGAAAGTATTTTCAGAAATATTGAAGATATGGAAGGAATCAACATTGGGGGACGATGCATCAATAACATTAGATATGCAGATGATACAGTCTTGATTGCAGACAATGAACAGGACCTGCAACATTTAGTAGATGCGATTGTTACACACAGTGAACAACTAGGGTTAGAATTAAATTGTAAAAAGACACAGATTATGGTCGTCACTAGGAAGGACGAAATACCACAATGTAATATACAAGTAAATGGGAATATTCTTCAACAAGTGAGCAGGTACAATTATCCCGGAACAGTAATAACATCTGATGGGAGATGCCTTGAAGAGATTAGAACAAGAATCGCCATGGCAAAAGTAGCCTTTAGCAAGATGAAAAACATACTGACCAATAAAAAGATGTCAATTGAAACGAGAAAAAGAGTGTTGAGATGCTACATAGAACCTGTACTTTTATATGGATGTGAAGCTTGGACAATGAGCAGCCAGGCTGAAAAACATCTGATGGCTGTAGAAATGTGGTTTCTGAGGAAAATGCAAAGAATACCATGGACAGCCAGAAAGACCAATGAACAAGTCCTTCAAGAAACAAATGAAGATCGTAAACTGATCAGAGACATTAGACGTAGACAGTCACAATTTTTTGGGCATGTTATGAGAAGAAATGATTTGGAGAACTTGGTGACAACTGGTAAGATCGAGGGGAACAGACCAAGGGGAAGACCTAGAAACAAGTATCTGGATGGCTTGGCCTTGTGGCATGGTCGAGACAGAAACACGGAACTGATCCACGACTCTGTTGATCGAGTGAGATGGCAGAACATGACCGCCCACGCTTACCGGCATGGCACATGATGGATGGATGGAGCATTCCTGGGAGACTCTCACTTTTGTGGTGCCATCTACAAACATGCTGGCCAAGTTAGAACGGTCGAAGACAACGGTCATCCCTCAAAGGAAGGCAGGGACAGTCCATAGCATTTTCCGCCATCCAAGGTTGCTTCCATAGTTGCAGGGCCGACACATAACGCCCTGGTTCTGGGTTAGCCGAGGGAATCGTCACGTCCTGCTCATGGCTGCTTTAAATCCTCACTTCAATATATTGGTCATTTTGTTTGCCCCGGGCCATTCCCGCAAAAACCAGACAGGTTTGCAGACGGTATCCACTCAGCGAGTTTTCGGACATGTGCTTGTCGTTGCGCCCGTCAGAGCTGTTCCAGGCACGACAGACATTCGGAAAACTACCTAGTCAGAGCTGTTCCGAACAAGAGCGGCATTCGGATACTAGGTAGTCAGAGCTGTTCCTAGCACGAGAGACATTCGGACGAGACGTTTCACTCGGACGTAAATGCGTAGTGTCAATTTTTAGTTTGCCACCCGTAGGACGACACTTCCGGCTTCCGGCGGGCATTTTTTAATGAGGTTATCCTTCCTCGGGTTTCGAGACTCTTGTTTCGGGTTCCACACAGCAAGCTTTCGCTTCGGGCTGCCACGTAATGGATTCGCAAGACAGGCGTTCCATTTCGTGTCAACGAGACAATTTTCCACCTTTGACTACACTCACTCCATGAGTGTGGTTACAGACTATCGGACGTCTGCGAGACGTGCGACCGAGGTGTTTTTCCACCCTTTTTTTTTTACTCACTCACGAGGTAGGCTACATGTGCTGCCGGCTCAGCACCTTACCTCCGTGCGTCTGTGGGCGAGTAACGGTCAGGCCCTTTCATCCGGGGATACCTCATATCCCCCAGCTAAGAGCCATCGAACGAATCTGCGCTGAGCATGTAGCGTTGTCAGCACATCATCACAATTTTGATGTAGGTTTGTGTCGGCCAGGCTCTCACTTCCGAGAGTTTATGGCTTAGAGACGTTCAGCCATACACCTCGGATGGGAACCTTAGAGGTTATGCCCGGACTGAGATTTAGGGATCGTTTGCCTGATTTTGACTGCTATCCTCAGTCTTACCTGCAGAGCAGCAGGTTGTGTCTCTCTTAGTCTGGTCCCTATCCCACGAGCCGTCCGATATGTAGTTTTCACCCATCGGCAAGCACATGGGGTCGATGGGACACGCAAGCTCCCCCACCACGGCAAGGTGGAGACACATCGGGGGAGACATAATATTTTAAGAAACTTTAAAACTATTATCATTTTATTTATAAAATATTTATTTCATTGTTTGTTGTTAAAACCTTACAAAAGATTAAAATAAATGTTACAAATATTCAAATTAAATTATATAGTCTTGCAACAGCAAGTATATTCCCTTGAAATAAACATATGTAGTTATGTCCCTTCACTATATTTTTCATAATGCCTTTCTTTTTAATACGGTTTTAATTAGCACAAAACAATGTTTTTACAAGTTGCTTTGTGTGTTTTCTTTTACATTTACAAAATACAACAAGACCCCCAGACGTCAAATGCAGCAATATTCTCTAATTTTTTATGTAATGACTGCATACTATTTATTACATTTTTTGGGGGGTCGCATATCCTTTACAGGACATCGATATCAACATAAGCATCTTTCAGCTGATTGTTGATTTCTTGGCAAGATTACGCTCAGTAGTTTGCCATTGCTTTCTGAGCGACCGGCTCACATACCCCTAAGTTACCGACGCGGCGAGAACCTCTATCAATTGTCGCGCACGTCACTTTACTCACGAGAGTATACGGGATTACGGAGAAAGAACGCAAACACCTAGGCCAGGGAGACCGGCATTTATTAAATTACATATATTAATTTCTCGCAGATATTACATGCGGTTTGCATTCAAAAGTTGCATATAAATAGGAATTGTAGGTATCCTTTTCAACCATTAAGTGTTTATTGTCAGAACCTACACACAATCGTTCCTAGTAATATTGTGTGAGTTATTTGTCGTGGAACAATAGGACCATTCTTCTTATTAGATTGTCCGCCTTTAGTTACAACATTTTCGACCTCTCAAATCCATGGACACAAATATTTCGTTAGAATGTTCCACTATACTCAAGAAACCATACAGTGTACAATTATAAGTACGCTTTCAACACGGAACCGAGCCAGCGTAGTGGCTAGATGCTCGCCTGTCGGCTCTGTGATCATGAGTTGGAATCTGCAGCGGGGCGGGATCTTACAATATATCTGGCCTCCCTGGTCGTAACTTGGCTAATGAAGGCTAGTCGTAGCCACGTCCTTTGTTTTCCGCCGTTGTGTTCTGTAAAACTGCACTACTTCGTGTTATGTTATATTGTTTACATTTCTACAGCTTTACCGCAGACAAGCTAAGAAACATCGAATGGCAGTAGAAATTAGATTCCTGAGGAGAATGCAAAGAATGCCGTGGATGCACAGAAAAACGAATGAGAAAGTTCCTACAAGAAACAAATGAAAAACCTTAAAATAAATAGAAATTAGGAAACTTGACGGAAAAAGAGGATGTGGAAACGAAGAGATATATGCCAGGATGGCTTAGCATACATGTGTCAAACTCAAGGCCTGTGGGACACATTCGGCCCGCCGTTCAATCATATCAGGACCAGGAGGTCTCAACCGACGAAAAATTATATTCGGCCCAAGAGAGAATTTTAAGCAAAAATATTTTTTATGGTCACGTTAGATAGTGCAAATCAAATTCCTTAATTAGCAGACTTCCTAATGATAGGCTACCTGAGAGCGTTCTGCTTCGATCAGAATAAGCGAAAATAAAAGTTGTGTAGTGAGTTAGTGTTCGTCGTTATAGTTACCTAGCAACGTTCAGACACTCGTTTTGAATTGGCGCATAAAAAATGAAAGTAGTGTAATGCCCGGATATTAAATCATCTGTTCCCGCTACAGCTAATCTCATATCAATCAAGCGTCTGTCTGTAGATGTACAATCTTTTAAAATCAAAGTTAGCCTTTAAAATGGCCAAGAGAAAAGTTGATTCTGAAAATATAGCATTTCAAAGCTGCTTGGATGCTGAACATATGTTTAGTGATATTGGCGGTAAACTTGTGTGTCTAATTTATGGAGATAATGTGGCTGTGATCAAAGAATATAATCTGAGACGGCACTACGAGATTAAACATCAAGACAAGTTAAACAGCCTGAATGCAGAGCAGAAGCTACAGAGTGTAGAAAAATTGAAGCGGCATCTAACATCACAGCAGATGTTTTTCACCAACGCAAAATCACAAACTGATGCTGCAGTCAAAGCAAGTTTTATTGTGTCAGAGGAGATCGCAAAATCAGGCCGATCATTTACAGAAGGAGAGTTTCTGGTGCGCTGCATGATAAAAGTGTGTGACGTCTTGTGTTCAGACAAAAAGCAGATGTTTGCAAAGGTAAGCCTGAGCACAAATACGGTTGTTGATCGGGTTTGTGAGATGGCCACTGATGTGAAAACACAGCTGATCGAAAAAGGCAAAGACTTTGGTGCATTATCTCTTGCTGTCGATGAAAGTAATGATACGACTGACACTGTACAGCTCGCCATCTTCATCCGTGGAGTGGACTCCAGTTTGAATGTTATAGAAGAAATATTGGACATGAAATCCAAGCATGGGACAACGACAGGAAAAGACATTTTTGACAACGGATGTCAAAGTTTAACCGCCATGAACCTGTCTTGGGACAAACTCGTTGGACTGACAACAGATGGGGCACCGGCGATGTGTGGCGCATAAAGTGGACTAGTTGGAAGGATGCGGTTAAAGATGCAGGAGAACTGTACTGGTGAATTGACAGCATATCACTGCATCATACACCAAGGATCGCCGTGTGGTAAAGTCCTCAACCTGGAAGATGTAATGAGCATTGCAACACAAACCGTCAACTTTATCAGAGCCAAAGGTTTAAATCACAGCCAATTTCAGTCTTGTTTGCAGGAAATACAGTGGGCGTTCAGTGACATGCCTTATCATACAGCGGTTCGGTGGCTAATTCGGGGAAAAGTTCTCAGTAGATTTTTTCCCCCAGCTGATCGAGGAAATCTGTCAATTCATGGACAGTAAAGAAAAAGATTCCACAGTTTTTCGGGATAAAAAGTGGAAATTTGAGTTGGTGTTTCTGTCTGATATAACAACTCATTTCAACGACTCGAACCTGCAGCTCCATGGACGGGATCACATTATCACTGATATGCATGATACAGTGAAGGCATTTCAAGTGAAGCTGTGCTTATGGGAGACACAAGTACACCGATGCAAACAATCTCACTTTTCTTGTTGTCAGGCAATGTTAAACCAAGTCAACGCTATGGTGTTTCCCAATGCACACTTTGCTGAAAAACTTAGCTTACTTCGCGCCGAGTTCGCACCTTGCTTTAGTGACTTTAAAGCACATAAAAGCAATTTCGAGCTGTTTCGTAATCCATTTGCTATAGATGTGAAAACTGCACCTGCAAATTTGCAGATGGAGTTAAGAAAGCTGCAGTGTAATGGGGCACTAAAGGCAAAGTACGACACTGTAGGGCCTGTACAGTTCACTCGTTTCCTTCCTGAAGAGATGCTCCGGCTACATGCGGCTCGAACCTTAAGCATGTTTGGTAGCACATATCTGTGTGAGCAGCTGTTTTCTATGATGAAGATTAACAAAACATCACACATGAGTCGTCTTACTGATGAACACTGGCAGTCCATCATGATAATCTCAATGACACAGAACATTACTCCCAACATAAACGAACTTGTCGCCAAGAAAAGATGAAAAACATCGTACGCTGACAAATTGACGTAGGAATGAAAATGTGTATACCAATGATGTTTTATTATTACAACTGTTTTCTATTTTAATTTATATTAGTGTTTAAAAAAGGTTTAATTTTCGGCTTATTGAATGTTTATCCTGTCCGGCAAGCAACCTTACGTGTGATTTGAGTTTTGGCTCTCTGAGCGATTGAGTTTGACGGCTTTTTTATGGCTTAGCATAATCGAGACAAAAAAAAAACAGAGACTCGGCCATAGACTGGCGACGGTGTGAGATATCATTGTCTTTAGAATATTCAAATATGTCTTCTCTGGTTGACTCCAAGACGGCTTCTCTGGTTGACTTCAAGGCGGCTTCTCTGGTTGACTTCAATGCGGCTTCTCTGGTTGACTTCAAGACGGCTTGTCTCATTGTTTGTTATTGTTGCTATCTTACGTCTTTCCGTCTCTAAACGTCTCGTCATACCTGGATACTACTCAACTTTCTTTTACGTGTATCTTGCGCTGTTTAGTTCGCTTCGCTCTACTATATTCTATCGCATACTATATTTGATTTCTCTATTCATCATTTTAATTCTAAGTCTGAGCTTTACCATGTCGTCCCATAACAGTCACTCTGTATAATAGTTACTCTATTATAGAGAACTAACAACTGCACTTCTAATTATTTATGTATGTGAGAACTAACAACTATACTTATGTATATTTATATATGTGAGAGCTAACAGATGTACCATATATTTACGTATAAGTGAAATAACATCTGCACTTCTATATATTTATGTATGAGAGAACTAATAGATGTCCAATATATTTATGTATGAGAGAACTAACAACTGTACTTCTATAAATTTATATATGAGAGAACTAACAGATGTACCATATATTTATGTATGAGTGAACTAACACCTGCATTTCTATATATTTATGTATGAGAGAACTAACAGCTGTACTTCTATATATTGATGTATGAGAGAACTAACAAATGTACTTCTATATATTGTTGTATCAGATAATTAACAACTCTTCTATATATTAATGAACGAGAGAACTAACAACTGTACTTTTATACATTGATGTATGAGTGAAATAACAGCTGCACTATATATTTATGTATGAGAGAACTAACAGATGCACCATGTATTTGTGTAATGAGAGAACTAACAGATGTACCATATATTTATGTATGAGAGAACTAACAGCTGTGCCATATGTTTATGTATGAGATTACTAACAGATATACCATATATTTATGTATGAGAGAACTAACAGATGTACCATATATTTATTTATGAGAGAACTAAGAGATGTACCATATGTTTATGTATGAGAGAACTAACAGCTATACCATATATTTATGAATGAGAGAACTAAGAGCTGTACTTTATATTTATTTATGAGAGAACTAACAGCTCTACTATATATTTATGAATGAGAGAACTAACAGATGTACCATATATTTATGAATGAGAGAACTTACAGCTGTATTTTATGTTTATGTAAATTTATATTTATGTAAAAATTATGGAAATATGGTATATGGCCAAAAGATTGAAAGAGAACTATCTTCATTCCAATACCAAAAAAGGGCAACCTGAAATTATGCACCAACTACAGAACTGTTGCCCTGATCAGTCATGCAAGTAAAATTCTACTACAAATCATATTGGGAAGACTTCTTAAGAAAATGGAAGAAGAAATTAACGTGGTTCAAACTGGATTTAGACAAGGAAGAGGAACAAGAGATCACATTATCAACATGCGTTTAATAATAGAGAAGTGCACATAATTTAATGTAAACTTATTCTCATGTTTTGTGGATTATTCAAAGGCATTTGACTGTGTGCAACATCAGAAACTTTGGGAAATCATGAGGAATATGGGATTTCCATCACATGTAATACAACTCATGAATAGGCTCTATCTAGACCAACAAGCAGCGGTTAGAACAGATGGCGAGACACCAGATTGGTTTGACATCAAGCACGGAGTCCGTCAGGGATGTGTGCTTTCCCCCTATTTGTTTAACTTGTACGCCGAAAACATAATGAGAAATGTAAGAGATGATATAAACAGGGAACTATATAATGCCCTAAATGTCGGTGGTCATGACATACCAGAGATTCGGTATGCTTATGATACAGTGTTGCCATCCACAACACAGAATGGTATAGAAAACCTAATAGCCTCAACCCAGTTGAATAGTGAAAATCACAACTTATATCTTAACATAGCAAAAACAAAGATAATGCATACAGATAAAACTACTATGGAGAAAGAAATATATGTTAATGAGGAAAAATTCGAGGTGGTGGAGAATTTTGAATATCTTGAGTCATTGATTACCAACAGCGGTGACAGAATGAAAGAAATTAAACGACGACTGTCGATTGATCTTCGAAGACTAAAACAACTGAATAAATTATGGAGTGGGACAGATAGAACTACAAAAAATAGATTTTTAAGAGATTTATTTTTTAAATACATTTTTATCTTTCCCATTGCAACATACGCCTGTGAGACCTGGGTACTTACTAAACATGCTGAACAGCACATAAATGCCTATGAATATAAACGTTACAGACAAGTTCTAAGAATATCTTGGGTAAAGAAAAGAACAAATGCAACCTTACTTCAAGAGCTGAATATTGAAGAAGGTTGGGTATTAAAGACGATAAAACAAAGAAAATTCAAAAAGTTTGGTCACTCGAAACGCCACGAAAGTTTGGAGAGAACAATAATGGAGGGGTATATGTCTGAGAAGAGAGGAAGGGGAAGGCTAAAGAGAAGATGGGTGCAAGATGTGGCGGATGATCTCCAAATGGGTGTATCGGACGCGGGACATCTTGCTTATGATCGAGACGTTTTCCGGAAGGTTGTTATGGGAGTGAGGTTCTGCAGAGGACATGCTACTGAATGCATGAATGAATGAATGAATGAATGAATGAATGAATGAATGAACTAACAGATGTACCATATATTTATGTATGAGAGAACTAACAGATGTACCATATATTTATGTATGAGAGAACTAACAGATGTACCATATATTTGTATATGAGAGAACTAACAGTTGCACCATATATTTGTATATGAGAGAACTAACAGATGTACCATATATTTGTATATGAGAGAACTAACAGATGTACCATATATTTGTATATGACAGAACTAACAGATGCTCCATATATTTGTATATGAAAGAACTAACAGATGTACCATATATTTATGTATGAGAGAACTAACAGATGTACCATATATTTATGTATGAGAGGACTAACAGATGTACCATATATTTATGTATGAGAGAACTAACAGATGTACCATATATTTATGTATGAGAGAACTAACAGATGCACCATATATTTATGTATGAGAGAACTAATAGATGCACCATATATTAATGTATGAGAGAACTAACAGATGTATCTTATATTTATGTATGAGAGAACTAACAGCTGTACCATATAGTCATGCATGAGAGAACTAACAGCTGTACCATATATTTATGTATGAGAGAACTAACAGCTGTACCATATATTTATGCATGAGAGAACTAACAGCTGTATCTTTTATTTATGTATGAGAGGACTAACAGCTGTACCATATAGTCATGCATGAGAGAACTAACAGCTGTACCATATATTTATGTATGAGAGAACTAACAGCTGTACCATATATTTATGCATGAGAGAACTAACAGATGTACCATATATTTATGTATGAGAGAACTAACAGATGCACCATATATTTATAAATGAAAGAACTAACAGCTGATATATCTGATGAGAGGACTAACGGCTGTACTTTGTACACTGTACATTAGGATACACAGCTGTGGCATGTATACTTATACATAAAAACACACACATATGTACATGAGGATGGCACAGCTGTAGTTATGTATATACAAGACACATACATCTTTACTATGCAAATGTGTGCATGAGACACAAAGCTGTTCTGTACACTGAAACTGTTTTCTATGTACTGTGTACATCAGGACATAAAGATATAGTTAGATGCATACATCCATCCATCCATCACGTGCCATGCCGGTAAGCGTGGGCGGTCATGTTCTGCCTTCTCACTCGAGTCATGGATCAGATCCGTGTCCCTGTCTCGACTGTACTTCTATATACGGGTACTTGAGGACACAAAGTATTAGCTTGGTACATGACACAATGCTGTACTATACTAATCCATCTGTGAATGTATCTGTTCGAACATGCATAGTATGAGGTGTGAGTGTGAACTTGATGGGAGTGGCATTTTGCTTAATCTGTGAAATTTTGTGTTTAACAAAATGTGTGGGAAATATGTGTGTGTCGAGCTTTTCGTAACAAGTATCTGGCCTGTTTCTGCTCCATGGCTAAGGAAGCAGGTCGTAATCTCGCATACCCGCCTTCAAAACGCAGTTGCGGGCGATTTGGTTATTTATTACGAATTGGAAGGTGTGCCGATCGTTCAGAAAGCAATGGCTAGTTATTGAAAGTAAACGTGCCAAGATATTGTTGACTGCGACTTCCTATACAGGAAATGCAACTAACTGTTAGTTTATTTAGCCTGTACAACAGGCCGGAAAAAAATTTTAATTAGATGACAGAACTTTTTTGGAGTATTATTGAAAGGATAAAACAGTGAATCTCCCCCGATGTGTCTCCACCTTGTCGTGGTGGGGGAGTTTGCGTGTCCCATCGATCCCATGTGCTTGCCGATGGATGAAAATTACATATCCGATAGCTTATGGGATAGGGGCCAGACTAAGAGAGACACAACCTGCTGCTCTGCAGGTAAACTGAGGATAGCAGTCAAAAGTTTAAAATCAGGCACGCGAAGGCAGAAGTTCTTGGTCCAGACAATACTCTAAGGCTCTCTGTCGAGGGTTTAGGCTAAAGGCCTCTAAGCCACAAACCCGTGAGAGCCGGGCCGATACCCGCCTACCGAAAAATGGATGTGGGATACTGAGCACGCTACATGCCCAGTTCTAATACTTGTTCGAAGGCTCTCAGCTGGGGGATATGACGGATTCCCGGATGAGAGGGCCTGGCCGTTTCTAGTTCAGTGCTGCACGGAGGTAAGGTGCTGAGCCAGCAGCACATGTAGCCTACCTCGTGATCGAGAATAAAAACGCAGAAAGTGTCCCAGTCGAATGAAATGGCTACGAAAACTGTCTGTATCTAACTCATAGAGAGTGTAGACAAAAGTGACACGAAATGGAACGCACGGCTAGCGAATCCATTGCGTGGTCCGAAGTCAAAAGCAAAAGCTTACCGAGTAGTTGTCGCTCGCAGCCTGACCGTTCCTGGTGTGTGCTTGAGCGATCAGTGGCAAGCGAGATGCCCAACACATGGAAGTGAGGAACTAAAGCAGCCATGAGCAGCACGTCGCAACTCCTTGGGTGAGCCCAGTCTCAGAGCAATATGTGCCGGCTCTGCAATTATGGAAGCCCCCTTGGATAGCCTTGGATAGGCCCATGGTCTGCCCCTGCCTTCCCTTGAGGGTTAACCGTGATGTCGATGATCGTTCTATCTTGACCAGCTGAGATGTGGGCGACATCACAACAATAAGTCTAACGTGCTTCGAAACACGAGGAAGGCTAACCTCATTCAAAAATGCCTGCTGAAGTCTGAAGTGCCGTCCTACGGGTGGCAAACTAAAAATTGGCACTACGCATTTACGTCCGAGTGAAATGTCTCGTCCGAATGTCACTCGTGCTAGGAACAGCTCTGACTACCTAGTTTCCGAATGCCGCTCTTGTTCGGAACAGCTCTGACTATGTAGTTTTCCGAATGTCTGCCTGCCTGGAACAGCTCTGAAGGGTGCAACGACACGCACATGTCCGAAAACTCGCTGAGTGTATACCGTCTGCAGACCTGTCTGGTTTGTGCTCAATATATTGAAGTGAGGAATTAAAGCAGCCATGAGCAGGACGTGACGATTCCCTCGGTGAGCCCAGCACCAGAACGTTATGTGTCGGATCTGCAATTATGGAAGCCACCCAGGATGGCGGAAAATGCTATGGACTGTCCCTGTCTTCATTTGAGGGATGAACGTGCAGTCTTCGACTGTTCCAACTCGACCAGCTGGGAGGTGGACGGTACCACAAAAGTGAGAGTCTCCCAGGAATGCTAACCTGGTCAAAAATGCACGAAGAAGCCAGATGTGTTGACCTAAGGGTTTCGACCCAAGGGTGCCTAACGCACACCGCAATCACATCTGAAAAAACACTCCGGATGAACGCAAAGAAGAAGAAACAGTGAATGTCATATCGAAGGGAAATAGACAAATTAATTAGAAAATTCTTACGCACATAAAATAAAGCTATCATTTTTACAAAATTTTAAAGATGTCTTAAAGTTGTTATCTTGTTCTTTATATGGGGTACAGCTGCAATTAGTTTTGTGAATATTTTACGAAAGATTAGAGAAATACTGCAATTATTTAATTATACAATAAAGGCAGGTTACTGTTAGTAATGTCCCTTGAAACAACTTATGTTGTTATATCCCTTTGCAATATTTTAATTCCATATCTTTCTTTTTAATGTGGGTTTGTTTCGTACAAGACTGTTTTTACAAGGTGCGTTGCGTGTTTTCCTTTCATCATCATCATCATCATCATCATCATCAAGTGCCCTGCCAGCTGGCGTAAGCGTTCATGGCTCTCCACAGATCTCTGTCTTTGGTGTACTGGAGCAACTCTGCTGATGATATTCCTCCATGCCACCGTCTCAATCCATCCAGCATAATTTCTCTTGGTCTGCCTCTGCCCCTCTTCTCCTCGATCTTTCCAATTGTCACGATGTTCCTCAATGACTCTCTTCTCATCACATGACCAAAGAAAGCTGTTTGTATATGTCTTATTATTGTATATAGTGTTCTAGTTTCATTAGCCTCTTTTAGGCAATCGTTGTTAGTTACTCTGGCAACATTCGTCTCTGGAACTACATCTCTGCTGCTTCTAAGTTCTTCCTAATTTGTTCATTTACATTCCAAGATTCACTGCCATACAGCAAAACTGGTTCTATATAGCATTTCAGTACTCACTTTCTTTCATTCGTTGATAGTGACTTATTACATAAGATACTCTTCATTTTCTGAAATGCCGCCTTTGCCTGCCCTATTATGCTCTTAATCTCTGTTGTACATCTTACATCTGATGTTATAAGTGCCCCTAGGTATTTAACATTATCCGCATGGTTAAGAATTTTCCCTTCTATTTTTACTCGTGTGTCACATTTTGGTGTCACCATTTTCTTTGATATCACAATGTTACTGTTTTCTTGATATTCAAGGAGAGTCCCTTCTTTGCATTCTCTGTTACTACAATGTTCAACAATTGTTGTAGGTCTGTTGCATTATCCGCTACCAACGTTGTGTCATCTGCATAGCGAATATTGTTTATATTATAACCTCCGATTAGTATTCCTGGCTTCTCTTTGATCTCACTCATTATTACTTCGCTATAGAGGGAGAAGAGATCTGATGACAAGATACACCCCTGTCTTACTCATAGCTTTGTCTGTTCGTAACTACCCTCTTTATTTGCCATTTAAATTGCTGCTACTTTGTTCCAGTAAATATTCTTTATTATTCTTAAATCTTTCCCATCAATGTTGATATCTTCCAATATTTTAATCAGTTCATCATATTTTACTTTATCAAATGCCTTAGTATAATCTATGAAGCACAAATATGTCTTTATGTGTCTCTATTGATCTTTCTATTAGTGTCCATAATGTATATATTGCATTGTTTGTATTCTTTCCTTCCACAAATCCGTACTGCTCTTCAACAATTTCCATGTTTATTTTCTTTCTTGTTCTTCTCATTATAATTCTGAGCTGGAGCTTAGTGACATTGTTTATGAGGTTAATCGTACGAAAATCTTCGCATTCAATTGCTACTGGTCTTTTTTGGTATAACTATAAATACAGATTTCAGCATTTCGCTCTAAATATCATTCAACATTTTGGTTAATATATATACTCCAAATTCTCCCAATTCTTCTAATTCTTCTGTTGTGATTCCATCTGGCCCAGCTGTTTTTCCTTTCTTCATATGTTTTAAAGCGTAAGAGACTTATTCTTTTAGAATAGGTGGGCCTTCTTAGTTACTTTCTTCTGTTAATTCTTCCCTTTCGACATCATATAATTCTCTAATATACAAATTCCACCTCTTCATTATAGCTTCTTCCTCAAATAATATCTTTCCTGTTTTTAATTTTAAACACCCTGTATTTACTCTTATTTTTCTTCCTTAGAGCTCACTGATTTGTTTTGTAATTTTTGTAACTCTAATAGAATTTAATTCAATTTTCTTATTACTTTTACTCTGATTTCTTTTAGCCACCAACTTTAAGAATTTTTCAGTCATCCATTTTTTCTAAGGTTTGTGGCTTCTCTCCGGTAATATTTCTTTGCTCGTTTGATGAATGGAGTCTCTTAACATTTCCCATTGTTCGTTTATACTCTTTATTTTAGCTATTGCATTTTACCTATTTTCACAGTTACACTGTATTGTTCTTGAGTTTCTTTATCTACCATCAAAACTTCTTGATTAAGTCGCATGTTCTTAACCACTTTTCCCCCTCTCTTCTGTCTTACTTGTATTATTCCACATAGTGGTATATGATCACTATTAGTCTATTACAGTCAGCACCCGGCATTGCATTCAAGTCACTTAGTATTATTTTTATATCTTGCTATATAATTTGAAACATTGTCATTTCTACTTCATCGTAAAATATTTTCTATTTGTTCATCACTACTGCTTGTTGGGAGTTTCCGGCTTGGGTCAAGATGGCGGGTCGTGTTTTATTCTAACTTGACTAAAGACGGTTGATCGGCGGCATGACAATCCGCCATCATAAAACTCCCAGCTGTTACAGAATCAGATTTCTGGCTTCAAATGTTTGACGCTTCGCACAAACATAGAGAGCCACGACTTCTGCCCTATGCGCCAACTTAGGCGCGAGAGGAAAGACAAAAAAAAAAACTGCTTGTTGGTGCATATACTTGTATGATTTTTATACGTGTTGGTTTGCATTTCATTTTGACCATCATAACGCTTATCTTAAATGCACCAGTGGCCATAGGTGACTTGGCTGTTTCTTTATCAAATATTAGTCCTTCTCTTTTTTCGTGTGTATGCCCTCCAGAATAAATTATTGTGTGTTTATCGTTTATAATTTTGCCGAATCCCTTCCATCTCATTTCACTTATGCCTAGCATATCCAATTTTATTCTTTCCATTTCACTTATAACATTGTGCAACTTTCCATGACCATATTGTAAATGTATTTGTTTTAGTTAAGATTTTGCCTTCAGTATCTGAATGACTGTTTGTTGTCACCTGTGGCTCATGACTGTTGTCATAATCTCCCCTGTAGTTGTGCCACGGCGTCGTCAACGGCGCCAGGCGAATACAATCCACCTGTCTATAGGTTTGCCTGTGAGCGGGACTAACCGGACAGCGGTCAAGCCAGTACAAGCGTGACGCATGAAGTCCACACCGGGACACAATCCCGCCTGGCAAGAACTCACAGCGAGAAACGCCAGACGGCTTGGGATTGTCGGACAGTACGGAAGGGTCTGAGAGAAGCTCGTATGACTGATGCGTCTGAATGCGAATTGATAGTAAACCTTGTTTGAGGATAGGAGACTGTGCGGCTGTGGTATAGGTCTGTGAGTGTATCCATTGTATTGATGTATTGAGTAATTGTATTGCGGCATCCACATTGTAATGGCGAGATGCCTGATCTGATTGTGTTGCGCGAGAAGTGTAAATAAAGTGTTTGACTTAGTGTTGCAGTGTGTCACGTCAAGTCATTCTGTGACGGTGTTTGTATCACATGTGTTAGGAAACACGAGCCTTAGTTATTGTTAAATGTAAGAACCTGACATGTGTGAACGTGGGTAGCTCGTCCTTGTTGGATTTGAACAATATATGTGAGCGTGAGTAGCTCGTCCTTGTTGGATTTGAACCGTATATGTGAATGTCCAGCTTTTGAATCATAAGAAATAGGAATGTTTAGAATGTGTGAACGTGGATAGGGTAGCTTGTCCTCATTAGACTAGTCGAGTAGCATAGAAAGCGTGTGTAAGCGGAAGGTTCTGGAAAGAAAGTTCTGGAAAGAAAGTAAGGTGTTGATTGTGCTTGAACGAACGACCTTACGACGAACAATCATACTTGACAGCATACAAACCTATAAAACTTGTTGACACGCATACACCTCACAAACACACATGTCCTAATATTTTCTTCTTCCAAAAGCAACAGGTTTGTGTGTGTCATCCGAAACCGTTAGCAGTAAAGGTCATTTTTCCGGGCAGTAACGACCTTACAGTCTCTGGTCCAGTTTTCCACCTTTCTCCAGTTCTCCAGAGCACTTAAGTATTATCTTTTTCATATACTTTTGTAGGCAAGTTTAGGCACGCGCTGTAGTTAAGAAATACTGTACAAATTGTTCCATGTACTAACAGCTTATAACTAACAGTTATTTGAACATTCATTATCATTGATACATCTACAGACAAGAGTCTAGAAAATCAGAAAGACTTGAAAAAGAGAATCAGTACAAAAAGTACCAAGGGATCGTGAGACATTTCACCACGGGTGACTGCATAGCAGCCTTCACCCAGAACTTTGAAACTTTAATGGAGCATTATCAGATCCCAGAGACTGAATGGAACATCATATATATGAGAAGTCTGTCAGGGGAACCTCTAAAAGTGATAGAGACCATTCCCAAAGATCGTAGGAAAGATTATCAGTACATTAAGTCCAAAACTTCAAAACTTCAAAAGTTCAAAACTTACTTCATTTGAACGATCTGAGTTATCCGTGGTACCTGCCAACCGGAGATGTTCCGATGTATTTTAATCCGTGTGAAAGAAACTGTGACATTTAAATTTCTACAGAACACTTTAATCCATATTTTCCAAAGAAATACTGAATTCACCAGCTGTTTCTAAGAACTGTGTATTCCGATCATTGTTACAACATCCATGCGGAACAACACTGTGTTAATAACATCCGAACACCTCAGCTGTGTGTGAACTTCCGGTATTTAGAAATTTAATCAAAAAGTTAGCAGACGATAAACGAATGTTCACAAGGAAGGGGCGAATGCAATACACTTTGTGAACGCAAATTTACCATATACGAATTATATGTGAGGATTTTTTCATTAATGTAATCTGAGAATCGTAACTTGATTAATTTGTTCACAATAGCGACATCTAGTTCACTATTGTAAAGAAGTATCAATTTATGACGCTTAGAAATGAAGTAACAAATTTAATTTATAGTTTTGAAAGTATGTTGAAATGATCTCCCATGAATTTTGAATTGTTTCACAGATTACACCAAAGGGAAACAATTGTAATAAGTAGGAAGGTGGAAGAGATAAAAACCACTTCCCCAGACCCATTATTTTAGACTACTGTATGTTTATTTTGGCCCCAATTACTTCACCAAACTTTCTGAAGATGTAGAGTATGTTCGTTATGGAAGTGTTGATTGTAGGGTAGAAAGCGGTGTCATCTGCATAAGCAATTAATTTCCGCTCCCCAGACCCTTGTATAAATGTACCTTTAATGTTAGTGTCCTGTCTAATTGCATCTAAGAGGGGTTCTAGTGTGAGTACATATAGGACTGGTGATAGTGGACAGCCTTGTCTGACAGATCTAGTGTTTTTGAAACTGGCAGTGAGTGAATGATTCACCAGTATCTTACTTTCAAGATTTTTATACAATATTCCTATCCACTGTCTATAGTATTGTCCTATGTTACAGTGCGGTAGTGTTTTGTGTAAGTATGAGTGTGAAATTCTGTCAAAGGCCTTATCCTGGTCTAAAGATAAAAGGGAGGATTGACAGTCTTTCTGGTGGGTGTATGTAATGAAATCTCTAATTAAATGTGTATGTTGATGTATGTTTCTTTGTTGAATACTTCACTGTTGGTCTGGGTGGATGAGTGATGGCATGAAATTTTTTATTTTGTTTGCAAGTGATTTTGCTAGAATTGTGTAGTCTGTGTTTAATAAAGAGATGGGTCTATAGTTTTTCAGCTGTGTTTTGTCTGTGTTGTCTTTGGGTATAAGTGTTATGTATGACATGTTGCAAGTGCTTGGGAGTTCTTGTTTATGAAAAGCTTCTTGGTAGACTTTTAGAAGGAAATTGCCTAGGATAGGAAAGAAATGTTGATAGAATTCTACTGTGAGTCCATCTGGTCCTGGTGTTTTGTCTTTTTGCATTTGATTGAGTGCATGTGTTATGTCTGCTAATATAAGCTCTGTATCTGGTGTGTCCTTATCTGTGTCTGACAGTTTCTTTGTGTATTGTAAGAACATGTTTTGTTTTTGTGTGTTGGCGGGTTCTGCTGTATATAGGTCAGTGTAGTACTGTTGGAATGTCTCTAGTATATGTATTGCCCCTGTTTGTGTGTTTCCTTGCATGTCTGTTATTGCTCCTATTTGTCTGTTACGTTGAATGTTTTGTTCTAACGCAAGGTGTTGTTTACTGGGACTTTCTTCTGTATGTTAGCAAGTTTACTTCGAAGGAGTGCACCACGGAATGTGTGTTGCTGTGTTGTTCTAATTGTGATTCTAGTGTGTGTAGCATGTCTATTATTGCTCCTATTTGTCTGTTACGTTGAATGTTTTGTTCTAATGCAAGGTGTTGTTTTCTGGGACTTTCTTCTGTATGTTAGCAAGTTTACTTCGAAGGAGTGCACCACGGAATGTGTGTTGCTGTGTTGTTCTAATTGTGATTCTAGTGTGTGTAGGGGTAGTGCATTCATGTAAATCTGTTTTGTGAGTTGTGTTGCGGTCTGTATTATATGTTCATCTTGTTGTCTGTCTTTATGTATGATGGATGCTAAATGTTGTGTTCTATAACGTATTGTATTCTTTAGTAAATCCCAAATTTGTGTTATGTTGTCGGTGGGTGCACTATTAGTGTATGTTAGAATAAGGTGTGTCATGTGTTGTACATAACCTGTGTTTTGGAGTAATGTGTTATTGAACTTCCAATGTGGTTTTCTTTTTTATGGCCTTGTATTTGTAGTGTCTGTAGTGATGTGTGCTAGTACTGCTTTGTGATCTGTATATTGTAATGTTTCTTGTAGATGTTTTGTGTGTATTATGTGCTGTGTTAAAGGTGTGTATATTCTATCTAATCTGGCTGATCTATTTTAAGCCCTATTTTTGTGTGTTGTTGCAATGTTATTAGGGTGTCTGTATCTGAAAGCGTCTGTTAAATTGTGTGTGTCTAAGGTATTTTTAGTATATCCAGTTGATCTATTCCATTCCTGTCATTTCTCCTTAATTGTGTCTTGATTCCTGCTCTGTCTCCCCCTACGATATCCATATCTGAGAGTACAAAATTGAAATCCCCTGCACGGATAACATTTTGCCCTCTGTATGTTTGTATACGTAAAGTGTCTAATTCTTGGTAAAAATTTGGTTGATGTTTGTAATTAGGTGGTGCATGTATGTTCACTATGGTGTATGCATGTATAGTGATTTCAACCTGTATTATGGAGATTCGTTCCTGGTTATCCGTGTGTGTTTTAATTATATCCCACCTGTCTGATGTCTGCAGAATAGCTGTTCCTGACCCAATTTTGTGTGTGCCTAAACTAAAGCGTAAATGTTTGAAGCCTTGCTGTGTGGTGATATGTTGTGCGAATGGTTTTGAACATATATTTGTTTCTTATAGTAGTATAAAGTCTTGTTTGTGTTTGTTTATTAGTGTGATAATGTGTTGTAATTTTGTACGTATACCACAAATGTTTAAAGTAATGATAACTAAATCACTAGTCATTATAATTTAAGTAAAAACAAATAACTGAGATATAATAAGTATATCGATTCACCCGTAGAGTTGTTATCCATGATGGGTACATTTAGGCGAGCAAGTCTGTAGTAGCAACAGTTTGTGTGAGAGGATCACCTTGATCCTCGTTCTTATCACTTGTGTCTGTGTCTACGAAGAGAGTGTCCGGTATGCTGTATATGCCGTCTTCGTCTTGTAATTGTGTCTCCTCTTGTTGTTCTTGTTCAGTTTCCTTTGTCTTGCCTATAGTCGCTTTGACTTTTTCTTTCTTTGGCAGTGGTAAGTCGTCTGTTTCTGTGTCATCGCTGTGTTTTGACTGCAGTAGTCTTCTGTTCGCCTATTTTCTCTTCGTTGGTTTGTTGACGATTTGAAAACCGTCAGAGTCTTCATTCTTTGGATTGATTTCTTGTGTGTTATTTTCTTGTGTGTTATTTTCTTGTGTGTTCCTGGCTTCTTGTGTGTTAATTTGACTATTGAAAGTTTGTGTCAGTTCAATCTTTCCTTGTGGAGGAGTTTCTCTTTCGAATGGTGGGGAATATTCTTGGCTTTGTACACTGACTGCTGCTGCTGTTGGTGTCATCGGTTGTCGTCGACTAGGGCATTTATTTGCCCAGTGGTTGTTTTGGCCACACGCTGGACAATTGGTTTTTCTCCCCGGCATCGTGATCAACACTCTGTGATTATTGTTCGTAATACCAGGAGTTTAGATCCGTATATAATGGGGGCCTTCTTTTGTTGGGTTGCAGAGCACTGCCCACTTGCCAGCTTCATTCTTTATCCTAAAGACCTTAGCCTTGTCGTCTCCTGTAATACTGTGCACCAGTTTTTTAACTCCTTGATGAGCAATCGTGACAGGTAGCCAGTGGATGGTCGGCCTGTCCCTTTCTTTGTCTAGATGTTGTAGTGATATGTCTATTCCTAGGTTTGGTAGAGAAAACTTTTTGCCGTGTAATTTCTCATACACGGCTTTCTGAGCCTCTGCTGACAGGTGAACGTACCACCTAGTGGGAACTTCGAACCTATGCAGGTCGACTCCTCCTCCAAAAGGTACACCTCCTGGACCAGTTAGGGCACTCATAATAAGTGCAGGTGTTGCTTTTTCAGCAGCTTCGAGACCAGTCATGGAACACACTATCGTTCCGGACTGGTGAAGTAGCTGGACGTCGTAGTCGTTTTCCGAGACCACGAATTCAGTGATATTTGAATACATCTTGAAATTTCTTGTTTCCGGTAATAATACCGGGGAAATATCCAGAATATCAACTCCAACAAATATCACCACAAGATCCGGAAAAATTACACAAGTTTTTATCACTTTGAATAGTTCACTTTGAGTTTTAGAAAAATCAAGACTTTGCTGTCAGATCCAGTCATAAAGAAGATGTCAAGTAGACTCCATTTGAAAATACGCCGTGGAAGAAGTACGAAAAACAGAACACAGCCCTGTCCCCATACCCGTCAACGCCAACCGCCAATACAGTAAAGGTTATTGTAGTGTCATTTGGATAGTCCATACGTTGTGAAGAGAAACCTCAGAATATTGTTTATGTTTTCTTTATTTTCTCTTTTTTTTTTTTTTTTTTTTTTTTTGGCACAATGCTGGGCAATTTCATGACTTTCTCTTGTGAATACCTTGTGCAGACACCCCCATAAACCAAACAGACTTCAACTGGGTATTGGACAGACAGTTGTAAGAAGCAGATGTTGTTGAAATTAACAAGGTTATTTGCACTCAACAAAATGCATGTGGCCAACATCTCAGAGCCTAGCCACTATCAATGTCTACAGATTTGCAATCTGCCTTGCTAACACCATTGTCTTGACTGAAACTATGCATACAACTGACCATTCCATCGTTAAATGCAATATTCAATTAAATCTTGCTGCTACTGTCACATTAAAACACCTCATAATCACCCCTTCATTGGGGCTTGCTTTTTGACACTAAATTTCAATCATGCTTACCTCCACTTCAAATTAATTCAATCTTTTTTAAATATATAAAGAATAATCAAATCAGGTTCTACTGAACTTTTTGACTTCTAGACTACTCTGGAGTTTATGAAATTATGTTTTATTTAGCATGTCCTTCTTTAAGTAGCAAAATTTACTGCACAAATGAAGACAATTTAATTAACCCCCGTACTTGTGTGAAACTGCGTAAGCTGGTTTCATTGACTTTCCACACGGGAGTGGCTAATGCACACCCCCAAGTGAGACACAAAATAATAATCATGCTGAATAAGTGACAAAATGAAATCAGTAGAAACTCCAGTTGATAATTAAGTGGTCTGTCATGTACGGCTTATACAACTTCTCTTAGCTAGTAATTTGTATCCCAAACTCTTCACCACTATGTGGACTAATCAAATGGCTGCACATGAGTAGTGTAACTCGGGCTCCATCACCTCCTTTTGCGGATCTTATATAAATCAACCATTTATCGATCCTGATCCGCAAAGGGTGATAACTCCCAGATCCCGAAAGGGCGTTAACTCCCTGAGCCACAAAGGGGCGATAACTTTTCGTTTTTTTTTCTTCTTTAAAAAATGTAGGGGTGGCCAGAGTGGGTGTGGTCACGTGGTTTAAGTACAACGTTTAACATGCAACATTCAAAATAACAAACGAGTCAAGTAAGGTATATGTTTTTTTATTAAACCATGTACAAACAATACAATGCATATTAAATAAGTAATGGCATAGTCGAGATATTATCATTTTGTGTCTGTCTTTTTATATACAAATATGACAGAGATGCACGATGTTGCTGATATGTATATACAGAAGAGTCTTGGGTCTTGAACCCTATATTGGTCCCCCCACTTGGTGTTTGAGTGTTGAGTACTTCCAAAAAAGTGTCCTTGTTTAAATGCATGTTGTGGTTTTTGGTCAGACCTTTGGTACTGATTTTATCATAATCTCCGACACAAATATACGTCTTACTACATAACGAGACCATCCCCTCCCCTTCGTATTCTAGTTTAAAAAGCCCGGGGGTTCTCTTTTCATACGCTTTGATAGTCTGGCAATCCTTACAGGTATCAGTACTAGGGGTAATTCTATGAACAGGGCAGGTTTCAGACGGGAACCACTGATTATAGACTCTATCATATTCTTCTCGTAGGTGTGGTCTAACTACTTCGGAGAGTGAGTCGGCACTAAGGGCCAAATATAGAGAGTCAGTGTCCATTTCACAAAGCTGAAAGTCGTCTTTAGAGATAAATTTGTCTAGAAAGTCGTAGTAGAAAGCCAACATTCTTAATTTGGCATACTGATAAACGAAAAAACCAATCTGTAGAGGTAGATCCCAGACTGTTTTCTTTTTTAGGGTTTCAACTTCGAAAAGATCAGGTGTAATACCAGTCATGCTTTTAAATCTGGGGTTATTGAGTGCTTTGGTCGTGTCTTTTCCGTGACAGTAGGAGACATCGGTATGTTTGGCTTTATTAGTTAATGTTTTACCGTAAGCGGCATTACCTAGCAATTTCATCGTGTCGGCTGTAATACTCTCGGCTGGATTTTTATCCCCTTGGCGACGGGCATTAGAAACTGTTTCCCCAAATTGTTTAAAACAACTAACCGGTCGATACTCTATTGTCTGGTAGGTGTGTGTAACCACCAACCCATGGGCTAGATACCACTTTAAAAGAGGGGTGGCTAATAATATTTTCTTCGCGAAATAACTACCAATCAAAGTCCGTCGTGGGGTACTCAGTAGTTTATTTTTTATGGCGTAGTCTTTCATAAATACGCCAATATCGTCCCTCGACACTTCTGTGTTCTTAAAAATAGGGGGCATTTCGCCAAAGGCCTCTTGTAAATCAACCGGAGTCTCTATATCACACTCCACCAACCCGAAAAAAGTATCACTTTTTACAGCGTCAATTATCTGGTTTTCACTCAAAGAACCCCAAGGAAGCTCTGACGGTGGAAACTTTTCTTTCAGGAAACACTTTATGGTTGTGTTTGATCTCTTTAGTCTCTGCCACTCACATTCCCAAATAACCTTAACTGTCACCTCAACCGTTTTTTCTAGATAGACGTGAATGCCACACGTATTCTGGTGCAGTTCTTCTAGTGGTTTCTTATTGACGGGATTAATAGTTTTCCCAGCAGTTAGACGGCAAGAGGGGTGCCCATGGAACAAACACCCATGGAATTGGTAAGCTGTATTATTCTTTTTATCCCATCCATCTACTCGAATATGTCGATCGCCGAGTTGCATCTCATGACTATTGAATTGGGTTTTTAAATCTATATTTTCATTATGTGACACCCAAGTTAACCACTCTCGACACTGACGTGTGTATTTATGTAATCTATGTGCTCTAAAACCATCCTCGCGACTTCTATATATGGGGAAGTCTGTTGGCATATCTTTCATCAGAGACCAAAGGTATAAGGCATTCGCATCAAACCCTTTAATACCTTTTACAGGCTTATTACCCCTGATATGGGTCTGATTGGCCTCGTGGTAACGATGAAAAATAATACTCGGCCCACCCACTATATTGTCTCGTAACATCTTGTGTACCTTCTCCTCCTTCTTCGAACACAAAGCAAAAGAAACATCTTTATCCATGGTGTTGAATAGGTACTGTAGAGTAATACCGGGGACTGAGATGGCCTGCTTACACATGTCTATATTTAAATCGGCATAAAAGGTTACTTGTTTGTCCAGGGCTTTTAGAAAAGGGGATACGTCTTTGATGTTGTACCAAATTAAAAAATCCCGCAAGGTACTCATCTTATTGTCGGTCCAGACTTTCTGACAAACGGTGTATTCTACCTCGGAAATGTTACGGTTTTTAAGTCTAGAGAAAAAGACTGTATGAGGTGGTAACTTTGTTTCTTTTAATTTGTCTAAATCTGTTATGAATTCATAAGGGAAATAGCCTTTTGTCTCTTCAATACCAAAAGAGGCCAGATATTGAGAGTAACTTACACCCGGGACCAGAAAGTTGGAGACATCAAGGAATTTCAGTCTTTCTGTCGCTATACACATGAAATTATTATTTCTTTTGACTATAAACATGAATGGGTTAGCCTCCCGATCAAGGATATATTGTATCAAATAAGGTTTCAGGGGGTTAATGTCATATTTTCCTCTATTCAAGCCAAACAGTGGTAATTCTTTCAGAAAGGAGTCGAGCCTTTCACTTAATTTTGGGTGGTCACCTAATTTTGCAAAGACTGACTCGAACTGTTTTAGTAATAACTCATAAGACCTATCAGCTATGTCATGGAGATAGTCCATCATTTCGTTTACGAGGACCTGTGGATCACCTGTGGTAAAGAAACATTTAGGGGTGTCGAACCCAGGGACATTAGAGGCGACCGCACACGAGAGGGGGACGTGTCTGGCTATAAAGGTCGTCGACTTTGAATCAGCTGGTAAATTTACATTGGAGAAAAATGATTCCATGTCGTAGCATGGTCTATATGGGAAAATAAAGTTTACGTCGACGTCAAACCCGTGTTCACATAGTAATTCCAAGATGGATTCAGTCGGGCGATAAATCCCGCCTTTATATGTTTCAATGGTAGCTATGCCTTTACACGTAAGTTCGTGGGGTGTCAGTCTCTTGTACATCTTAAATAGTTTACCACATTTCCCACAGGAAATACATCGAGCGGCCCTATTAATATCAACAATATACATGAAATGGTTTTCATGTAGAAGAAGATTCAATATATCTGGATGTGTACTACTACTTCTGATTTTCGGAACAAGATGTTCCTCCTCTGTAAAACTAAACACATTTATTTTTATGTTAAAGCAGGTTTCCAGGGCAGGTAAATCAACTAAATTGACCCCGGTGAAATGTGTGTGGGAGTTCAATCCTTTATAACGAACCCAGTCTTTGAACAGTCTTTGTGTATCTTTTCGTATATTTCTAACAGACCCTGTTCTGAAAACAGCCAAGGCCCGGAACAAACACCTATTATCGTTATAAACTCTACCGTGTTCGTCGCTCTGAAGTGTATTAATAAATTTGTTTTGTGTTATATGGGAGGGAATTGATTCTAAACAACAACCAACAGGGAATTCTACCAGTTTATACACATAAAAAGTGATACTGGGAATTGTTTCAACAAAATATTTGGTATCTGGTCGTGTTAGTGTCGCTGAATTCACCAAGTCAACAGTGTTTAGTTTGTTTACAAAGGCCTCGAAATCAGATCTATTGTTCACTAAGAAAGGTAAATCGAACAACGAAGAGTTATTTGGACTGGCATGGTAGAACCGTAGGGCTTGTGTCTCTCTATGTCTCAAGATTATGTGCAAACTGGGGATTATTTTAAACCGCGAGTTTTTAACATTAAAAAGCGGGAATAAACGAAAACTCCAATCTGTTGTCATATCACTATCTGGTCTATTAAAAAATGTCCATTCACAGAGATACCGACCATGTCGTATGTGTGATTTAAGAGTGTCCCAATGCTCATTGTACACTGCTCGAACATCTGGGGGTAATTTCTGCAATGAAAGATATTCAGTAGTTGTGTTAACACCAGAGGTTCCTGTCTGGTCTTCTACAGCCATGGCACGTACTTGATCAGATGACAAGGTATCTGTTGATAATGCGTCACTTGGTGTGGTACCAATTGATAGCTGAACATCTGTTGACAAGGTACTTGGTGTTGATGCATCACTCGGTAAAGCACTAGATGTTTGTTGGTTATTATTAGTAGGCGACAGGTTAACGCCCCCGCCATCCGACAGGACACCTAGTGTTGATGCGTCACTCCCCAAGTGACTAGATGGTGATAGCTGAGTAGGTGAAACATGATCACCCATACTACCCGCCAAGATACTGGATAGTGATTGGTTTGTCGTGGTAGCTGGCAGTATTTGAGTGTCTGTAACTGGCGACACTCTGTCCTTTGATGGTTGTTGTTCAGGTATTTTCTGACGTTTACCATTAGATTGGTCATCTGTGGTCGGATCTCTTCTTCTCTTACGGTTTGTGGTTTGTTGATTATTAGCAGACATGTGGTTAGATGATGGCTGAGGGGTCGACACGTTACTGAATAGTACTTCATGTTCAGTCTTTATGTGACGTAGTAAGATATCTTTGCGAGTATACATACGATCACATAAATCACAAAAAAACTGCTGTGTAGAATGAGTAGTCTTCATATGACGAGTTAGATTAATAGCGAATGTGAAATTTTTATTACACAAAGTACACGTGTGCTTCTGCATAGCTGACATTCTCGATACAGTAAATAGTTTTTAAAAATGACCGAAGTATTTCTGAATGTTATTCAGGTATACAACACAGTTTGTAAGACGAAAATGTTTTTTTTTTTTTTTAGATGTGTTGATTCGTAAACATGAGTCTGTTGTAGATAATATGGCAACTGATTAACCATGTATTTGGAGATATCACAGATGAATTATTGTCTGATTGTGGGCGGATAATAATGTGTCCTTGGGTAGATATGAACTCCTTGTACAATAGTGATGAACAAAGGCCAACCAGTTTTATACGTTTCTGTATCAGAAGACACACTTGTTAATTTCCGTTGAATCAAAACATCCTTCTTCGTTGACTGCGAAATGAGAAAAGACTTGGCCTTCCTTGCGTCACTGGTTTTGATACTGTCTGCGTGAGAGAGGTGTATATCTGAAATGAACAACGTTCTGTCAATAAGAATCAACCAATCAGAACACAGATAACATCAAATCACATATGGCATATCTCCTGTAGTGGTCTGAGGGACATTTTGAATCAACCAATCAGAGACCAGATAACATCAAATCACAAATGGCATGTCTCCTGTAGTGGTCTGCGTGACATTTTGAATCAATCAATCAATCAGAGAACAGATAACACCAAAATCACAAAGGGTATATCCCTGTAGTGGTCTGAGGGACATTTTGAATCAACCAATCAGAGAACAGATAACATCAAATTACAAAGGGCATATCCCTGTAGTGGTCTGAGGGACATTTTGAATCAACCAATCAGAGAACAGATAACATCAAAAGCACATAGGTCATATCTCCTGTAGTGGTCTGAGGGAAATTTTGAATTAACCAATCAGAAAACAGATAAGAAATTAACACAAATGTTCTTTCCGAGATGTAGGTCATGTGACCGGAAGCCCACTTTGGTCATATATGTCCACGTCTTCCAGATGTCTGTTTCCAACCCGAACCACCTTTGACCTGGTGTAACCCACTTTAATTATGACCAAGACTGTTACACAGAGCGATGAAGAGTCATACATCTCTAACACATCGTCAATGGTATGATTATATTTAACCCATATAGACATCACTAACCACCATTAAAATACACCATTGGTTACAATAGTTATATATCGAAAAAGTCCCAAGTCGGCTTCTGATGTATCAACTTCTAACACGTGGCACTATTTTCACTTTATACAGAAAACTATTTTCGTAATTAAAGTTTGTTTTAAATGAAACCAGAAGTATTCTAATGTGTGAACTTTGAAAATTAATTGTCTTGTTCCCACACCACATAAGTGTATATAAGAAAATATTCCAGGTTCCTGGTTGATCCAGAAAGTCAGATGTATTCATACATGCGACTCTCAGTCAGTAGCATGTCCTTTGCAGAATCTCGTTCCCATAAACACCCGCCGAAAATATAGAAGAAAAAAAAAATTAAAAAATTTCTTGATCACAAACAAGATGGCCATTACACCCATCTGGAGATCATCTTCTTTAGGCCTTCCAAGACATACACCTCTCCATTATTGTTCTCTCCAAACTTTTATGACGTTTCAAGTGACCAAATATACCAATTTTCTTTGCTTGTCTTAAAAAAATCATCTTCAATATTCTTGAAGTATGGATGAGTTTGTTCTTTTGACCCAAGATATTCTTAGAACCCCTCTATTACATTTATATTCAAGTGCCTTTATGGCGTGTTTAGTGTCTCACAGGCGTAAGTTGAATACTCTTAAAAACATAATTTTCTGTAGTTATATCTGTCCCACTCTATTAAGTTGTTTTAGTCTTTGAAGAGCAACTGCCAGTCGTTTTAATTTTCTTTCATTGTGTCACTGTTGGTAATCAATATATTCGAAAGTTTTCACAACCTGGTTGTTATGGGTTTCTTGGCTTTACCGAAAGCACATTACTTTCCTTCTGGACAGTGACTATTTTAATCTGTGACCATAACCAACAACAATATGTTGTTACACTTCATCCAAATGCTTCCATGGGTTCACATAACCATGATTCGGGTACGCCACCCAAAAGTGCTCCATAGAAGAAAGAAGGATACCCTGTAATCCGGACTAACATACACAAGTAAATTTTAGGCCAATCTCTCAGAATATCACACGCACAATCAGTCATACACACTCTCATTGTGAGTTCTTTATAGGCTGTCTGATCGTTGTGCTAACATTAGAGGTCTTAGAGTGACCAACAACAACAACAACAACAACAACAACACACATATAGGCGGACACGCAGTCATATATATACCAGTATATCCACATAGAGAAACAGAAACCCGACGACAAATAAGCAGATACACACAGTCAGACATATAGACAGATACAAAGACAGCCAGACATATAGATAGACTCACAGACAGATAGATGGACACGCAGTCATAGACACCAGTATATCCATATAGAGAAACCCACCGACAAATAACCAGATACAGACAACCAGACATACAGACAGATAAAAAGACAGCCAGACATATAGATAGAAATCAAATCAAATCAAATCAACTTTATTAGGGTCACAAATTGGGCGCGCAGGCCCGTCTTACATTCGGCCCTTCCAATCACTCGTCTTTCGTTCATCAAGAGCATTATACATTTACATAGGAAGAAAAATAAACCATTTCACTCGAGCACTAGAGTCATGGATCTGGTCTCGACCATACCAACCCATCCAGGTATTTACTTCTCGGTCTCTTCCTCTCGATCTTGCCAGTTGTTACCATGTTTATTTCTCATAAAATACCCAACAAATTTTGTCTACCTTTTATTTCTATAATCTATTTACGATTTTCATTTGTTTCTTGTAGGTTATTTTCTGCCCGTGGTATCTTTTCTCCACCTTTCCATCAGATGTTTTTCAGCCTGGTCCACACATCGATACAAAAGTATGAAGCACTTCAACACTTTTCTTTTTCTACTTGCTATCTTTTTGGTCAGTTTCATCTTGCTAAAGGCTACATTTCCTGTGATGAATCTTGTAATCTCTTCAAACCATTGCCCATCAGAACTGGTCCGAGGTAATTGTACTTGTTTTCCTATTTACTTGTGGTGTTTCATTTTTCCTAATAATCTGTGTCTTTTTAGTTCTAATCCTATTTGTTCACGTCTATTAATTGTTGCAGGTCCTGTTCCTTGTCTATAATCAAGACTGCATATGTATTGATGTCCCGCAATAATCTTTTCATATAATTCTGGTGTACAAGGGGAAAAAACATCCCTGTCTCACACCCCTTTTAATTGGCTGATATTTACCTATTTCATTATCAATCCACATGACAGATCCAATATGTTTTTTCTTTCCCCACCAATTTGTAGATTTTCAACCATATCTAATTTTGCCGTACACAACCTTATCAACGTGATAACATTCACAACTGTTTTTGTGTGTTAAAAGTATTGTGTGTTGCTTCATGTGTTATTTTACATTCCTTTGAAAAGGAGTACCGAAAGCAAGTACCACCAAGTAAAAAACTAAAAGAGAGCAAGTGAAAACAGACCTTGCCCCGTGAGCCCGCCTTTCCCTGTGCTCGCGTGGGCTCGTGCCTTGGGGAATTTATATGAGACACCAGAAAGAACCCAGGAATACTAATCGGAAGATATGATACAGTTTTTGGGGGATAGATAATGCAACAGATCTATAATTGTTGGACATTGTAGTAATATGGAGTGCTCTGTCAAGAAAATATTAATAATGGTATCAAAAGAAAGTAAATGTTTTGTTTTACAGGACATCGCTGTCAACAGCTTTCAGCTGATTTCTAGACAAGCTTACACTCAGTAGTTTGGTTTCTGAACGATCGGCTCACATTATAAGTATGAACCAGTGCTGATTCTCACAGTGGTCACGTTACTTACGAAGAAAAAGTGTAACCAGGGATACCAACAGTGGTGACACCAAATGTGACGTAGAAACATTCTTAACCAAGTAGATAAATTACCTAGAGGTAATTATCAGACGGATGATGTACAAGAGATTAATGTACAGGACAAGATAAATTTTAGAAAATGAAAAAGTAAGAGAGTGGTAAATAGTTTTGGTGTATGACAGCGAAGCTTGTAACAAAAAAGTTAGAAGCAGCTGGTTTGTAAGGTGAATTCTCTGTCTGAGTAACAACTAGAAAATAACCAACTTTCTTCGCTCATGTAAGAGACGCATGAACATCGTGACAAGTGTTATCTCAGTAACATACCGAGATTAGAAATTATGGTAGTGGTATGTCAGCAAAGTTGATTTCAGAACACCAAAGACAGCGTCATGAATGCCTACATCGTTTGATGATGATAGTGTCACCCAAGTTGATTTCAGAACACCAAAGACAGCTTCATGAATGCCTACATCATTTGATGATGATAGTGTCAGCCAAGTTGATGTCAGAACACCAAAGACAGCGTCATGAATGCCTACATCATTTGATAATGCTAGTATCAGCCAAGTTGATTTCAGAACAACAAAGACAGCGTCATGAATGCCTACATCATTTAATGATGACAGTGTAAGCAAAAATTGGTTTCAGAACACCAAAGACGTTTATGTGCGGCGTGGTGCGAAAGAAATAAACAAGTACAGAGCGAAAAGAAAGAAAAAAAAATATAACCATTCTTTCATTCAAATCATGGCGAAATTTAGATTTATTCTGATGATATCAAAATTAAATCTAATTATCGTGTTAGTAAAACACTTACAAGGCGAGCCTCAGTATTCGTCTGGGCTGGCGAATAAACACACCGCAGTGTGACCGGTGTTTTGTTAACAAGCGCGGTCATCCGAGAAAGCTTGCCAACACACCCCCTGGACAAACTTCGTAACGGAACGAAATTAGCCACAAATGTGCAACACGCTGAGTTTATAATATCAATATCTCTTGATATATTTCGTAAAACACCATCAAAATTGTTTTTTGAAATAAACGACATCATAATCTTTCATTTGATTATAAGTTTTAATACTTTGACCTATCAAAAAGTTATTTTATTACACATTTAAGGCGTCATACGACGCGTACCTGTTCCGAGTTTGCGTACATAAATAATTTTTTAAAATATATAAGAATGGTTTATTATGCTATATTGCCTTTTAAAATACTTAAAACTTGGTATTATTAAATATTACAAGGTTCATTTTTCTGATATTTGAATAATTTTATCTAAATCTGACTTTCCCCCAAGTAGGCATAGCACAGTTGTACATATAAATTATGTTACTTTTTATACAGCTGAAAACCATACTTTATTGGTGCTTAAACATAAGTGAGGGAGTAATTTTTTTTGTCTAATATGTTTTTTAAATGTCTGTTCTAGAAATATGTTTTGTCTATCGCTGTAATTCTTTTGTTTACCATCTCCGACAGTCACACTTGACACGTTGCTGTTGTATCTTTGCTTTGTAAGATCAGTGTTACCAGAATTAATATCTTAGTTGATAAAGCACCCGGCCCGTGTTCGGTTGGAAGTGGTTCGATCCTCAAAGTGTGAATTGTTTTTTATTTTTTTATTTTTTTTTTTTATTTTTAAAATTCTTTCGCAAGCGTTATTTCATCAAAATACCGTTGTCTAGTATTTTCCTTTTTGGTATCGCTTTCACTTACGCACCACAGATAAGAAAATAGACACTTTGTAACGCCGAAAAAAGAATACATTATGTTTCATGTCGGTAACCGCTCTGGGTCTATCATTATCATGTGTCGCTTCTTCTTTCGTTCGCTTGAAATATGTCTATGATTATGATATTGGCTCTTGTATAAATTTAACGATGTTTGTTGATAAGACTTCTCACTCAAGTTTGTAACGAAAAGACATAACAAAACACTACCAGCTTAGTTATTAATTTTAAATACATTAGATTTTTGTGTAGGGTAGTAATTCTTCAGTCATCGTGTTCCATGTCGGTGGGCGTGACCAAACGTGGTACATTTTACCATGTTGATAAGTTTAATAAAACAGAGTACAACAGACAAATCTGTCAATAATTGTATTGATTAAAGTGTTTCTTACGGGAAACGTTTCCACCGTCAGAGCTTCCTTGGGGTTCTTTGAGTGAAAACCAGATAATTGACGCTGTAAAAAGTGATACTTTTTTCGGGTTGGTGGAGTGTGATATAGAGACTCCGGTTGATTTACAAGAGGCCTTTGGCGAAATGCCCCCTATTTTTAAGAACACAGAAGTGTCGAGGGACGATATTGGCGTATTTATGAAAGACTACGCCATAAAAAAATAAACTACTGAGTACCCCACGACGGACTTTGATTGGTAGTTATTTCGCGAAGAAAATATTATTAGCCACCCCTCTTTTAAAGTGGTATCTAGCCCATGGGTTGGTGGTTACACACATCTACCAGACAATAGAGTATCGACCGGTTAGTTGTTTTAAACAATTTGGGGAAACAGTTTCTAATGCCCGTCGCCAAGGGGATAAAAATCCAGCCGAGAGTATTACAGCCGACACGATGAAATTGCTAGGTAATGCCGCTTACGGTAAAACATTAACTAATAAAGCCAAACATACCGATGTCTCCTACTGTCACGGAAAAGACACGACCAAAGCACTCAATAACCCCAGATTTAAAAGCATGACTGGTATTACACCTGATCTTTTCGAAGTTGAAACCCTAAAAAAGAAAACAGTCTGGGATCTACCTCTACAGATTGGTTTTTTCGTTTATCAGTATGCCAAATTAAGAATGTTGGCTTTCTACTACGACTTTCTAGACAAATTTATCTCTAAAGACGACTTTCAGCTTTGTGAAATGGACACTGACTCTCTATATTTGGCCCTTAGTGCCGACTCACTCTCCGAAGTAGTTAGACCACACCTACGAGAAGAATATGATAGAGTCTATAATCAGTGGTTCCCGTCTGAAACCTGCCCTGTTCATAGAATTACCCCTAGTACTGATACCTGTAAGGATTGCCAGACTATCAAATCGTATGAAAAGAGAACCCCCGGGCTTTTTAAACTAGAATACGAAGGGGAGGGGATGGTCTCGTTATGTAGTAAGACGTATATTTGTGTCGGAGATTATGATAAAATCAGTACCAAAGGTCTGACCAAAAACCACAACATGCATTTAAACAAGGACACTTTTTTGGAAGTACTCAACACTCAAACACCAAGTGGGGGGACCAATATAGGGTTCAAGACCCAAGACTCTTCTGTATATACATATCAGCAACATCGTGCATCTCTGTCATATTTGTATATAAAAAGACAGACACAAAATGATAATATCTCGACTATGCCATTACTTATTTAATATGCATTGTATTGTTTGTACATGGTTTAATAAAAAAACATATATCTTACTTGACTCGTTTGTTATTTTGAATGTTGCATGTTAAACGTTGTACTTAAACCACGTGACCACACCCACTCTGGCCACCCCTACATTTTTTAAAGAAGAAAAAAAAAACGAAAAGTTATCGCCCCTTTGTGGCTCAGGGAGTTATCGCCCTTTCGGGATCTGGGAGTTATCGCCCTTTGCGGATCAGGATCGATAAATGGTTGATTTATATAAGATCCGCAAAAGGAGGTGATGGAGCCCGAGTTACACTACTCACATGTTCTGCGTAATTGTCTTCTGTGTAGCAAGCTATGAAAGATATTTTAGCCCACTCAATTGAAACTAAACTCCAAGCTCTATGGAACCAAAGTTAAACTCTCAAAAATGGCACTGTTCATCATGAGAACTTGCATGACAGCGCAACCACCAAAGACCAGCCATTGCAAGAAAAACTCAAAATTATATGCAAACAATAAATTATAAACAATCTCCAAGGAAGATTACTCTGCGTAGACAGTTCAATACTACACATTCTCATGCACCCAAAAGATAAAAATATTCAACAGCTGCACATACACACATATTAATAGACAACAGCATGACAATCCCTCGGTCAAGGCATATTATTTTTGTGGTAGAGATGAGTTCTGTTTGTAGGTTAAAAATAATGACAGATGATTGTGAAATTGAAGATACAGTGATCTGAAAATATGGTCACAAGCGTTGTAATGTCTTCTTTTTAGCAGGTTTCTTTTTCTCCAAACGTTTTTTTTTAAAAATCTCCAGCATGTTTCTTCGCAAGAGGACCCTCTGCTGTTTTATCTTCAGAAGAGCAGTTTTCCTCTGTAACTCTTAGAGGCTTGGCGTGGATTTCTGTCAACATTTTAGCTCTTAAGGAGTAGTGCTCATACTGTTCCAATAACAACTTTCCCGCTTCTGCATTAAGGGCTGACTCCGGGTTAGGAACAATCAGCAAGCACTTGACAGTCAACCAAATATGTTTAATGCCCAGCTCTGGCTTCCAATCTTTCTTTAATGTGTTGACACAGATTTCTCCATTGCCAGACACATTTGGATGGAAAATTTTAGTGAGGAAGATAGCTTTTGGTGGTTCTGAGGGAAAATTGTTGCCAAGAACCAGTTTCATAAATTGTTCATGTCGCCGCTGAACGTAGCCTCGCCCAGTGACTACAAATAAAACACAAAAATGTTGCGTTTGACCACCACGTCCACAAAGGGCATACTCCCATCTCTTTCAGAGCATGCATGTATATACACTGACATATGTATATCCGTGAACATACCAATAAGAAGATATTTTTTCCCCCCTCAGTTTTTATAACCTTTATTACAACATTTTTACATTGTAATTTGGGGGGGGGGGGGTGTTTGTAAAAGAAAGGAAAATAATTTTTATTTACATAATATAAATTATGAGTAATAAAATAAAAATTTAAGCATGTATTACTTTGTAGGGACAGTGATTGATGATATTTATGATGATGATGTTGATGATGATGATAATTTTGATGATGTAGATAACAAATAAATTTTGGTGAGTTGATGATTTCTTCCCTCATACACCCTAAAAATCTCTTTTCCTCACTCTTAGCATTTTTCCATACCCTCATACTAATATATACACATAGAATGAAAAATTGGTGTCCAAGGTGAAGCCACAAAACAGTTCACCTCTCGCCGTCCACACGCGTCTCAACGGTGTTTGTGTCAGTAGCCTAGGAAGCGATGCAGATTATGTCAGTGTGTCTGTGAATATTTGTGTAATTTTGTTTTGAAACATGTGTTTTAAATTTGTATGAAGCTGCATTTCTACAGGACCACACTAGGTACCTGTATTCTGCCAGTGAAATTAGCAATTTCGTGTGGTTGTCCTTGGTAGTTTTAGGAATAGTATTTAAAAAGATTGCTTTATACATATCTGTTTTCTTTTTAGTGAATTTTTCAATGAGTTGTCTTAGTGTGTCTAGTGCGGCTTGGACTGTTGGACATGTGTAATAAATGTGATCTTCAGTTTCCTGTATGTTATTCCTGCAAAGTTGACATTGTGCTATATATTGTTTATGGACCTGTTTATACGTTGTGAAGAGAAACCAGAGTGACAATGTCAGCGCGTCCATTGGGGGACAGTCGTTAACACCATGCACGGAGATTGCAGTGTTGCAACATTCTATATATTGCATTAACAAGTACATTTTATTAATTTTTAGCAGTGTAAGTATTTCAGACTTTAGCATGTCAAATTATCGTGTTAACTGTGAATAGGTGGTGTCATTATATTAAACATTTAACAATTACAATTAATGTAACTAATTGCTTCTTTAGAAAAACGTTTGCGAGTTATGCCCCTTGCAAACAATAAAATGAATATTATGGTCCCATGAAAAAGAGGTATTTGTTTCCCCTTAGTTTTCGCTTACCAAGTGCACAGGCCGTCGAGAGCGCGATAGTGAATGGTTACCCCTAGATCATGTAATTGAGTCCCCACTATTGCTCCCGGGTTGACTCAGCCGAAACTAAGCACCATGAAATGTCCTGGAAAGTAAAGGCGAAGTGTGAGCTATTGACCACATCACCCATTGAGTGACAAGAGGGAAATCATGGATGGCTCAGGCGGAGGATACGATCAGACAGGTGTACCCCTTGGAGAACATTAGGCGAGGAGAAGAGTGGGTCAGAGTGCCAGCGGAGCAGTCAGACTTGTGCAGAGTTATAATCACATTGTGCAGGGAGTGGCCAGCAGGGGCCACGGAAGTGGAAATCCAGCAACTAATTCAGGATAATGCTCGCCCGGGTGATGTGATTATCTACACGGATGGTTCGGTGTTGAGAGGTCGGAGAAGTGCCTGGGGATTCTTAGCAAAAGCTAATGGTCAACGTTTGGTGCAGTAGAGCCTGGCGTATGGTACCACAACATCTAGCTTAAGAATGGAGGTGGAGGCGGTCAGTGCAGCTTTCCGCTGGATGGAGAACACGATACATACACACATTGTGATTGTAACTGACTCAGAGAACACGATACATACACACATTGTGATTGTAACTGACTCAGAAAGCATATGCTGAGGAGGGTGAGGACAGGCAGGCTTCGTGCAGACTGATTTGCTTCGCTTCGGAGGTCACGGGTAGCAAGCATCATCTGGATCATTTCTCCTGGGCATGTCGGTGTACTGGGGAATGAACAGGCGGGCAGATTGGCTGGTTTGACAAAACTTGGTGGAGTATTGATGCATGAGAAGGCAGACGTGGTTGCGGCCTTGTGGGAGCACGTGTACACCTCGGAGGAGCAAATGGATCACCATAGTCTGGTAAGAATGAGGCAGCGAGGTGTGACGAGGGGATCTGGTCGACGCTCGATGCTCAGAGGAAAGGCGAGAAGGAAATATAATCAGATTGCTACTGGAACTATTAGTGTTGGAACTCTTCGCTGGCTGCTGGGGATGGGGACGGGGCGCTTATGGGAATGCCCCGAATGCTGTGATGTCGGTTCCTAAATCAATTAATCAATCATTGCATTCTGTGCCTCTTTGAATGTTTAATATTCAACCAGTGCATACCCCTTGAGAAAGCCAATTCGCCTCTCAAGATGTGCACGTAAATTCTTGATTTCACCAACTCAGCAAATTTGTCATGCATGTCATCCTCTTGAGACTCCTCATGGACACCAGTTACAAACAAAATCCAACCTTCAATAGATCTCTGTGGGCCCTGGCCCTTCAGATTCATCAAGATCTATTTCCATGCCCTCGAACTGTCAACACCACTATATATATATATATATATATATATATATATATATATATATATATATATATATATGTGTGTGTGTGTGTGTGTGTGTGTGCGTGTGTGTGTGTGTATGTGTGTGTGTGTATGTCAGAGACAATATTATAATTTCAGTAATACGTGCAGCCAATGTGTGTGTGTGTGCCTGCGTGTGCGTGCGTGTGTGTGTGTGCCTGCGTGTGTGTGTATGTGCGTGCGTGTTGTGTGTGTGTGTGTGTGTGTGTGTGTGTACCTGCGTGTGCGTGCGTGTGCGTGCGTGTGTGTGTGTGTGTTGAGTTTTTCGTAACAAGTTTTTGGCCTGTGCCAGCTTCGTGTAGGAGTTACGGACGCGGATCGTAATAACACATACTTCTTATTCTTCTTCAGCGTTCCGAGCCATTGAGGTTCTTTGCTGCAGATACAATCAGCCTCCATTCGTCTCTCTGGTTGACCTTCTCTTGCCAGTCGTTGATTCCAAGTGCTTGTAGGTCTGTATATATATTATCTCTCCACCGTCTTCTTGGTCTACCTCGGGGTCTACGGTCATTTATTTCCTGAGTGTATGCGAGTTTTGTTTCCCTATTATCTTCCATTCTTTCTATATGCCCCAGCCATTGTAATATAATAGCCTTCATGATACCAGTGATTAGCGGGGACTTAAACAGATCATAAATGTCTTTGTTACTTCTTCTTTTCCAATCTCCACTTTGTGTATCCCTAATGGGTCCAAAGATGCGTCTTAAAACTTTGTTCTCAAAGGCTTGTAACAAGGCTTCGTCTCCTTCCCGTTGTACTCCAGGTTTCAGAGCCATACAGCACACCTGGTCTGATCAGTGTTTTGTATATTGTGATTTTGGTGTTACGAGATAGCGCATTTGATTTTAGTAGATGTTATAGTGCATAGTATATCTTATTTCCAGAATTGATTCTAGTTTGTATTCCTTCCCTTATGATGTTGAAACAGTTGAAGATTGTACCCAGATTTGTATGTTTCCGTTCTTTTAATGGTCATATGATCTATTTGTATGTGGCCAGAGTTTTCAGCCATTCCTTCTCTTGAAATTACCATATATTCTGTCTTATTTTGGTTGATAACCAGCCCCGTCTGTTGGGCTTTTTCCTTTAAGTGAGTCAATATTTCCAATGTCTTTTGTTCATTTTCCCCTATAATATCTATATCATCTGCATAACCAAGCAACTTGGATGTTCCTCCAATATCACATTCCTCCTTTACCCTCCTTACAACTTTCTCTAGAGCCAGATTGCAGAGTAGCTGTGATAGTGCATCACCCTGTTTCAAGCCAGATGTTATTTGGAAAGGGTCTGATTTCCTGCCTTTATATGTTACTATATTATAAGTATCTTCCATGCATAGTCTGGTCATGTTGATTCTTCCTTGGTATTCCAAATTCCTGCATAGCATTTCATAGACTATTTCTATGGACACTATCATAAGCCTTTTTAAAATCCGCAAAAATGTTATGGAGATCTCTTTTATATTCCCAATTTTTCTCGGCTATTTGTCGTAAGATAAATATCTGATCTATTGTTGATCTGTTTTGTCTAAAACCCGCCTGGTAGTCACCTAATATGTCTTCTGAATATGGTTTTAGTCTATTTAGTAATACCACATACCCGTGTTCGACATACAGCTGCGGGCGATTTGGCAGCATACCGCCTTACGTTGTTTGTTTTTTTTGTTTTTTTTACGAATTGGTGTGGGTGCTGGTCGTTCAGTAAGCAATGGCAAACTACTAAACGCAAACCTGCGATGATATCACAGACAGCCAAGAAATGCTGGGGTTCGCTGCGACGTCCTACAACATGTATGAATCTAAGTATTGTTTCTTAAATTTGGCCTGTAAAACAGGCCGGAAAAAATCTTTTTGCGCTTCAGCTTCAGCAGCTACCTTTCAGGTACTCCAAAAAAGATGAAACAATTATGTTATATCAATTAAAAGTAAAAATATGGGTTAGAAAATCTTGAGGTATCTAAAATAAGTCTATAAATTTTACAAACTCTTTGAAAATATCTGCAATTTTTATCTCCATTTTATAGGAAGCGTAACTTTAATTATTACAAATAAATATCTTTAGAACATTAAGACATCCTGCAATAATCTTAATTACATAATACAGTAATGCAACTTTTATTAATGTCCTTTGAATTTACTTATGCTCTTATGCCCCTTAGCAATATTATTAAATACATGTCTTTCTTTCTAATGTGGTTGTATTTCGTATACAATTGTGTTGTTACAAGGTGCGTTCCGTGTTTTCTTTTACATTTACAAATATAACAAGATCCCCAGACGTCAAATGCAGCAACATTCTCTAATTGTTTGTGTAATGGCTGCATACTATTTATCCCATTTCATACATTAATTCCTCGCAGACATTATATGCGGTTTGTATTCAAACGTTGCACGTAAATAGGAATTTTTTGTAGGTATCCTTTTCAAATAGTAAGTGTTTATTGTCAGAACCTAGAAACAATCGTTTCTAGTAATATTGTGTGAGTTATTTCTCTTGGAACAATAGGACAATTCATCTGTATTAGATTGTTCCTCTTTAGTTGACAACATTTTCGACCTCTCAAATCCATGAACACAAATGTTTCGTTTGAGTGTTCCCCTATACGCAAGAAAGCGTATATTGTTCAATTGTAAGTACGCTTTCAACACGGAAGCCAGACTATCGCAGTGGCTAGATGCTAGCTTGTCGGCGCGGTGATCATGAGTTCGAAACTGCAGCGGGGCGGGATTTTACAATGGATCTGGCCTCCCTGGTCGTACTTGGCTGATGAAGGCTTATCGTCGCAACGTCCTTTGTTTTCTGTCGTTGTGTTCTGTAAAGTTGTACTACTTCGTGTTATTATGTTATAATGTTAACATTTCTACAGCTTTACGGCAGACAAGCTAGTAATTATATAATGGCAGTAGAAATGAGATGTCTGAAGAGAATGCAAAGAATGCCGTGGATGAACATAACATCGAATGAGAAAGTTTCTTCAAGAAACAAATGAAAAACCTTAAAATGAATAGAAAAATTACACGCAAACAGTCCAGTTTTGATTAAAAATCATGGTACGGTGAGAAATAAACTTGAAAACTTAGTGACCACTAGGAAACTTAGCAGGAAAAAGGATGGGGAAACGAAGAGATTTATGCCAGTATGGCTTAGCATAATCCAGACAAAAACAGAGACCCGGCCATAGATTGGCGACGGCGTGAGATGGCGAACCAAGACTGCCTAAGGGTATTAGTATTGCTCATGAAGGTGATACATTTGTCAATAGCAGAATAAACACGATTAATGTAGTGCGACATTATCGAGCACACTTTTGGCTAAATCTAAACATATATAGGAGTAGTAAATGTTCTGAAAATCTAAACAGAGCTCTCAATTTATTTCGAGGGGATAACGAGAACGCAGTCCTCCTTACTAGAAAATTACGCACTCGAGATACCCACATTTGGGATGATCACAGGCGTCAACCCAACTTAAGTGCAATAGAAGGGCCTCAACCTGGGAGCATCATCCTTTTTTTCGGTTTGTATTTTCAATAATTCAATGTTGGGATCTGTGGCTAACGGCTTGCGAACGCGGTTTGTGAACCCGTATACTCAGGTTCGAAACACAGCGCTGCTGTTTTTTATTCGAAAAAAGTAGATGCCGGTTGTTCAGAAGGCAATGGCAAACTACTGAACGTACAATGTGCCCAGGAATCACGAACAGCGAAAAAGTTGGGGTTGACTGCGACGTCCTGTGAAGGACACGCAACTAGATTTGTTTTTTAATGTTGGGATTCCTTTCCCTCCCCCACTGGGGTAGGGGACTCACTTATGTGATTTTTTCCAAAACATTTCTTTTATTCAAAGCAGTGTGTCTCTACAAGGTGTGATGTGCATTTCTTTTGTTTGTTTCATATCACATATCGTTGCTGTTTGTTAGTGGTAAGTGAAACATGTGCGAATAGAAGGAATACATTCATACAGACATAATATGCCATAACATTTATGGAATGGCGCATGTACTTACGAACTCCTTGCATAGGGAAGGACTGAAGGTCATTAATTGTTTTTTAAATATTAACTTTCATGTCGTATACAATTGTGTATATACAATGCGTGTTGTGTGTGTGTGTGTGCGTGTGTGTGTGTGTGTAATTTTTTTACATTTGCGAATAAAACGTATACATTCATATACACATAGTAATATTTCATTCATGGCATGGTGTAATTAATAACACGTTACTTATTGATGATGATAGTGGAGTAATTATTTGCTCTCATGCACACTAAACACTTTCATTCTTTTATAAAAATTTTTATACTCCAAGTATTCTCACTCAAACTTAGTTTTTGTTTAAACAAGTTTAACAGTATCACTTTATGGATAATACGTTAATCTTTGCAACAAGCGCCCCAATTTACAAAATACATTGCAAAAAGGTATGCATGGTGTTTGTTCGCACGCGCGCGCGAGAGAGAGAGAGAGAGAGAGAGAGATATGGAGAGAGAGATAGAGAGAGATAGAGATGGAGAGAGAGATGGAGAGAGAGAGATGGAGAGAGAGATGGAGAGAGAGAGAAAGAGAGAGAGATAGAGAGAAATGGAGAGAGAGAGATAGAGAGAGAGATAGAGAGATGGAGAGAGAGATGGAGGGAGAGAGAGATGGAGAGAGAGATGGAGAGAGAGAGATGGAGAGAGAGAGAGAGAGAGAGAGAGAGAGAGAGAGAGAGAGAGAGAGAGAGAGAGAGAGAGAAACAAACAAAGAAGATAGCTGAATTGGGTAGTAAATACTTTTTCTTGTTTTAGTTTTTGCCTGTTACTGCTGCGAGTGTTTGAGTTTTCTCTCCTATATTTTTGGTTTTGTTTCCCAGAGTTCTGGCACAGTTACCTCTGGTATATCGCTTGTGTGTACACTCCGTGGCCAAGGCGTTACGGACGCAGTTCGTAATCCCGTATACCCGCGTTCGAAACACAGCTGGGGGAGATTTGGCAGCAGACCGCCTTACGTTAGTTTTTTATGAAATGGTATAAGTGCCGGTCGTTCAGAAAGAAATGGCAAACTACTGAACGTAAACTTCCCCAGGAATCACGAACAGCCAAAAATTGTTGGGGTTGACAGCTACGTCCTGTAAAGAATATGCAACAACTATTTTTTTTATATCGCTTGTGTATGTGACCAGTACGGTCACTCCCATAGAGGAAAGCAACGGCAAACTACCTCTTTAAAAGTGCCTAGTATATCATGATTCGCTTAAAGTCTGATCATCGCAAGACAAGGACAGAGACGTTAAAATTAGCAACATGGAACGTTAGGACGTTAAACAACGACGGAAAATTAGAGAACATAAAACAAGAAATTGAAAGGGAAAAAATTAATATTTTAGGTATGTGCGAAACGAGATGGACAGGATCAGGCATCAAGATAGATGACGACTTCAAGATTATTTATTCTGGAGGTGAAAATCGTCATAGGGGAGTGGCAATTATTTTGGACCGGAAAACATCAACATCTGTTCAAGGATATTGGGCCGTGTCGGACAGAGTTCTACTAGTTAAATTAAGTGGCAGACCTTTTAGCATAAATATTATTCAAGTATATGCACCAACAGGAGAATCCAGTGAAGATAGTGTAGAAGAATTTTATAATGACATAGAGGCTGCCTTAAAGAAATGTAAAAATTCAGAAATAAACATCATAATAGGGGACTTCAATGCAAAAGTAGGAAATCAAGGGGACAGATACACAGTAGGAAACTATGGTTTAGGAGAGAGAAATGAAAGAGGATACAGACTCGTGGAGTGGACAAAACAACAGGAAATGATTGTAGGAAACCCTGGTTTAAGCAACACCCTAGAAGATTATGGACATGGAGGAGTCCTGATAGCAGGATTAGAAACCAGATTAACTACATTCTCATTAGCAGAAGATTTAGAAACGCGCTAACAGTAACAAAAACAGTTCCCAGTGTTGATTGTTATAGTGACCACAGATTACTCACAGGAACATTGAGGATAAAGTTGAAGAAAGTCGAGTATATAACAGGAAACACTAAATATGATTTGTGTACATTGAGTAATGACTAGGAAATACAAAACAAATTCAACATAGAAGTACAGAACAGATTTGAAATATTTTCTGATCTAGAGATATTATTCCAGAATGTGGATGATCAATGGGATACGTTGAAGAATTCAATCAATGTGGCTGGAGAAACAACTATTCCAAAATTAAAGAAGGTGGGTCGTAAGAAATGGATGACTGAAGAAATTTTACACCTCATGGAAACAAGAAGACTCAACAAAAATAATTCTGTCAAATATGAAGAAATTCACAGACAAGTCAGAATATTATGTAAGGAGGCAAAAGAATCATGGCTTGAGGAAAAGTGCTTAGAAATTGAAAACCAACACAGCAGTCAAAATACCAAATTAGTGCACAAAAGAATTCAGGAACTTTCTAATAAAAGAACAAGTACATCAACAGGGTGTCTAAAAACTAAAGATGGCAAAATCATAATAGAAAAAGACCAGATTCTACATGTATGGACAGATTATGTGAAACACCTTTATGATGATAACAGAGACGAACAGTATGATATTAGATTTAATAATGAAGGACCGCCAATTTTGGAGATGGAGGTTCGATATGTTCTTAAGCATATGAAAGCTGGCAAGGCCCCCGGTGCAGATAACATCACAACAGAAATGATTAAAGCTTTATAAGAATTTGGACTAGAGCAAGTCACCAGACTGATGAACACATTATATGATACTGGAGATATACCTCCTGAATTATGTAACTCTGTATTTATTGCAATCCCAAAGAAATCAGGAACCTTGGAATGTGATCAACATAGCACAATTAGTATAATGAGTCACATCACATAGATTTTGCTAAGAATTATCATGCAAATAGTGAGGAAGAAGATACAACCTGAAATAGGGGAAGAATAATGTGGGTTTGTAGAAGGAAAGGGTACAGTAAATGCTGTGTATATGCTGCGAACAGTTATTGAACGTGCTATAGAAGTAAACAAGGATATACATCTTTGCTTTATTGACTATACAAAGGCTTTTGATAGAGTTAGACATGTCAACATGGTGGATATGCTTGCAGATCTACAAATTGACGGGAAAGACATTAGACTTATAAAAAAAAAATATATTGGAAACAACAAGCTGCAATAAGGATTGATAATGAAGTGGGACAGTATCAGCCAATTAAAAGAGGTGTTAGGCAGGGATGTGTGATGTCTCCAGATCGTTTTTCCCTATACAGTGAAAATATTTTCAGAAATGTAGAGGATATAAATGGAATCAGCATTGGGGGACGAAACATCAATAACATTAGATATGCAGATGATACAGTATTAATTGCAGACAATGCGCAGGACCTGCAACAATTAGTAGATGCGGTTGTTGTATACAGTGAGCAACTGGGGTTAGAATTAAATTGTAAAAAGACTCAGGTTATGGTCGTCACTAGGAAGGAAGAAGTGCCACAATGTAATATACAAGTAAATGTAAATATTCTTCGACAAGTGAATCGGTACAATTATCTTGGAACAGTCATAACATCTGATGGGAGATGCCTTGAAGAGATTAGAACAAGAATCACCATGGCGAAAGTAGCCTTTAGCAAGATGAAAAACATTCTGACCGGAAAAAATTTCTGTGATGCATTGGTTATAACATGTGGCGTTAAAAGAATAAAACAATGTATATTATTTTTAAGAGAAATAAAAAATTAGGTAGAAAATATCAATCAATCAATCAATCATGTGCCATGCCGGAAAGCGTGGGCGGTCATGATTCGCCATTTCACTCGATCACCAGAGTCGTGGATCAGCTCAGTGTTCCTGTCTCGTCCATGCCATGTGGCCATGCCATCCAGGTATTTTCCTCTCGGTCTTCCTCTTGGTCTGTTCCCCTCGATCTTGCCAGCTGTCACCAAGTTCTCCAGTCCATTTCTTCTCATAACATGTCCAAAAAATTTTGACTGTCTACGTCTAATTTCTCTAATCAATCTACGATTTTCATTTGTCTCTTGTAGTACTTGGTCTTTGGTTTTTCTATCTGTCCATGGTATTCTTTGCATTTTCCTCAGAAACCACATTTCTATATATGACATTTCTATATATTCTATTTCTATATATCACGGATCAAAAACAATGCCACTACATTTACAAAAGCTTTAAAGATTCTTTATATTTCTTATAGATTTACTTCAAAGAGGTGGCTTTGGTTAATAAATGTAAAAGTATTATCAAAAATTATGATAAATTCTATAATTATTTAAATTATATAATATAGTTATTCACATGCTAATATAGTCCCTTGAAGTAAAATATGTAGTTATGTCCCTTAGCAAACAAAACGACATGATATTACTGTGCCAACATGTGGATATTTCAGCTTGAACGATGTATCTAATTATTTTACTCTATGTTGTGTGACTTCTGCAGTATGTACCTGACGAGATGCAGCGAAATGTGCCAGGCAATAAATCGTACAATCTAGGGTTTATGTCTTTGTTATTCAAATATTTTATAATTACATGTCTTTCTTTTTAATGTGGGTTTATTGTGTACAAAACGGGATTTTTACAAGATGCGTTACGTGTTTTCTTTTACATTTACAAAATACAACAAGACACCAATAATCACTAAATATTTCGTTAGAATGTTGCCCTACACGCAACAAAACTGATCATTTTCAATTGTAAGTACGATTTCAACACGGAAGCCAGGCTAGCGTGGAGGCTAAATGCTCGCCTGTCGGCTCAGTGGTCTTGAGTTCGAAACTAGACTCAATTCTTCTTCTTCTGCTGCGTTCATCCGGAGTTTATTTTTTTTTTCGGACGCGATTTCGTTGTGCCTGTTTACAGCAGAGCCGCGTTCTTGCGCCGTTAGGCCGACACATCCGACTTCTGCGGGTATTTGTTGACCGGGTTAACCTTCCCGGTTCATTCAATTCGATTTCATCATTACCCCTACCCTGTTCAACTTCAAGGAAAAGTTATAGTTAGGGTCCATCACCGGCTCAAAATGATAGTCCTGTTTACCCATACAGGCTTATTATTCCGAAAGTGATTGTTGTCCACATGGGGTAATGGACTATGATAATTTGCAGCGGGGCGGAATTATATAATGGACCTGGCCTCCCTGTTTGTACTTGGCTGATGAAGACTAATCGTCGCAACGTCCTTTGTTTTCCATCATTGTATTCTGTAAAGCTGCACTACTTCGTGTTATTTTATATTGTTGACATTTCTACAGCTTTACCGCAGACACAGTATGAAACATCTAATGGCTGTGGAAATGAGATTTCTGAGGAAATGGCAAAGAGTACCATTGGATGCACAGAAAGACGAATAAGAAAGTTTCTTCAAGGAACAAATGAAAAAAAAAAAACGTAATCGACATAGAAAACTTACCCGCAAACAGTCCAGTTATGTGTAAAAATCGTGGTACAATGAGAAATAAACTTGAAAACTTAGTGACAACTAGGAAACTTGACGGGAAAAGATGACGTGGAAACGAAGATATATATGCCAGGATGGCTTAGCATAATCGAAACAAAAACAGAAACCCGCTCATAGACTGGCGATGGTGTGAGATGGCGAACCAAGACCGCAGAAATGTATTATCATTGCACATGAAGGTGATACATTTGTCAAAAGTAGAATAAAAGCGATTATTGTAGTGCGACATTATCGAGCACACATTTGGCCAACATAAACATACGTAGGAGTATAAATGTTCTTAAAATCTCAAGAGAAATCTCAATTTATTTGGAGGGGATAGCGCAAACGCAGTCCCTACTACGGGAAAATTGCGCACTCGAGACACTCACATTTGGGGTAATCGCAGTCGTCAACCCAACCAAAGTGCAATGGAAGGGTCTCAACCTGTGAGCATATATTTTCTTTTTTCGGTTTTTTTTTTTCAATGCTCCAATGTTGGAATTCCTTTCCGTCACCCACTGGGGTAGGGGACTTTATTAAAAATTATTATCTTTATTTTATTAAAAAATTATCTTTCATACAAAGCAGTGTATATTTACAAGGTGTAATGTGTGCTTCTTTTGTTTGTGTATATCACATAGCGTTGCCGTTTCTTAGTGTTAAGTGATACATGTGCGAATAAAAGAAACACATTCATACATACATATGAAAATAAAACATTTATAGCATGACGCATGTAAACACACATTTCTTGTATTATGAAGGAAGAAGGCCCATAAAATGTTTTTTCTTTTTTTTTTAAAACGTTCATGGCGTACACAACTGTGTATTTACAAGGTGTATTGTGTGTGCGTGTGTGTGTGTGTTTGTGTGTGTGTGTGTTTACATTTACGAATACACTATATACATTCATATACACATGATAATATTACATTCATGGCATGATGTAATTACCTACACATTACTTGTTGATGATGGTGGGGTAATCATTTGCTCTCATGCACACTAAAAACTTTCAATAGAAATTCTTTCATACTCCAAGTATTCTCAATCACTTAGTCTTATTTAAACAAGTTTAAGAGTATCACTGAATGAATAAAACATTAATCATTGCAACAAGAGTCCCAATTTACAAAATAAATTGCAAACAAGTGCGTATGGTGTTTTCTCGCACACGCGAGAGACAGATAGAACGAATAACGAAAAAGATTTATTTTTCATATATGATAGATGATAGATATGATGTATGAGATATGAGATATAAGAGATGACATATATATATATATATATATATATATATATATATATATATATATATATATTGGTACCTCGGGTTAAGAACTTAATTCGTTCCAGAACTCGGTTCGAAACCCGAAACGTTCGTACCCCGAAACATTGAAATCAATGAAATAAAGACAATCCGTTTCAAGATGAAAGAATCGTTCTTTTTTATTAACATCCGGTCGTTTACCCGACAAAAGGCAAAGAATACGTGTACTTCACGGATTAAATAAAGAGAAAGTAAACAACCAAATGAATTAAATGTAAAATAAAAAGAGACTTAGTCTATCCTTATTACCAAGAAAACGATCATGGGAAATTTGTCACTTTCTGTGTTATTCTCAATCATTAGTTTCAGTATTATCTTGTCGCTGTTTCTTGGCAGCCGACTGGGAATCTTTCTGCACCTAGAAACTATGAAGGGAAATTTGTCGCTTTCTTTGCTGGAGAGACTTTCTGAAGTGGGCCATCATGTTATCATTCATCAGGTTTACTGCCCTGTTAGCAACAAGTTTGTTTGGAGGATGGTTCACAATGAAGTCTTCGATGTCTGCCCACTTGCTGCAAATTTATGTAATCTTGGCAGTTGAAACGGTCACTGACTCCTCATCATCGGACGACTGCTCCTCCTTTAATGTCTTTAGCTGTTCATACTGCAGATCCACAAGCTCATCTGTAGTACTGTTTGTACTGTACGCGATCGTTTGTCTCCATAACTATACCTCTCCAGAACTATATGTGAAAGAATGAGTTTGAACATGTATAGTATGAAGTGTGAGTGTGAACTTGATGGGAGTGACATTTTAATTAATCTGTGCATATTTGTGCTTAAAAAATGTGTGAAAATATGTGTGTCATCATCATCAAGTGCCCTGCCGGCTGGCGTAGGCGTTCATGGCTCTCCACAGATCTCGGTCTTTGGTGTTCTGGATCAACTCTGCTGATGATATTCCTCCTTGCCACCGTCTCAATCCATCCAGCATCATGTCTCTTGGTCTGCCTCTGCCTCTCTTCCCCTCGATCTTTCCAGTTGTCACGATGTTCTCCAATGCCTCTCTTCTCATCACATGACCAAAGAAAGCTGTTTGTCTCTTATTGTTGTATATAGTGTTCTAGTTTCATTACCCTCTTTCAGGCAATCGTTGTTAGTTACTCTGGCAGTCCCATGAATTCGCAACATTCGTCTTAAAATCTGCATCTCTGTTGCTTCTAAGTTCTTCCTAATTTGTTCATTTACATTCCAAGATTCGCTGCCATACAGCAAAACTGGTTCTTTATAGCATTTTAGCACTCTCTTTCTTACATTCATTGATAGCGACTTATTGCATAAAATACTCTTCATTTTCTGAAATGTGGCTTTTGCCTGCCTATTCTGCTCTTAATCTCTGTTGTAAATCTTCCATCTGATGTTATAAGTGCCCCTAGGTATTTAAAATTATCCATTTGGTTGAGAATTTCCCCTTCTATTTCTATGTCAGATTTTGGTGTCCCCATATTCTTTGATATCACCATTGTTACTGTTTTCTTGATATTCAAGGAGAATCCTTTCTGTGCACTCTCTGTTACTACACTGTCCAACAATTGTTGTAGGTCTGTTGCATTATCCGCCACCAATACTGTGTCATCTGCATAGCGTATATTGTTTATATTATATCCTCCGATTAGTATTCCTGTCTTCTCTTTGATCTCTCTCATTATTACTTCGTGTCACAAGGTTGATTATGATACATTGACAGATAGAAGTGGCTGTGGTTGTCTAGTGGTATATCTGTGTGAATACTCTGTAGGTTTCTTTCTGCACAGCTTTAGCAACTGGAAAAACACACTGTTTCGCGCACATTCTTTATTAACGACACAGGTATATGATGAAACACACATGATAAAATAGTCTGACTATAGATACATGTGCACACGTAATTACTGATAGTGTGTGGCAGCAGTTATCTACTCAGCGTAAGGCTAACTCTACTCGACTGTCCGTTAAGTCCCCTGACTTAACTCAAACTCAACCCTACTAGGTCAGACCTCCACTGTCTGGCTCACAACTCCACTATATCCTCACTAGCTTGGCTGGTGTCTCACACACCTCAGCCCAAGACTCAATACTCCGAGCTCAGACCTCCACTGTCTGGCTCACAACTCAACTCCCCCTCATTTTCCAGACTTGCTTATTTATTCATTCTTGCCAGCCCTCCCAGGGAGTGCCCTTTAACCCCGTGATCACACTTATCAGTTCCCATGAAAATTACATTTAGAATCTTCCTTGTTTCTAGGTTTTCCTGTCACATATACGCATCTCACATTTCTGAACTATTCCGTTGATTTCTATGCATACCTGACTTCGAATGACATCTACTGTGATATATCTTAACCACCTGTTTAGGGGCTTGTCCCATTTGGGGACAATTTATGTGATGCATACGTGTATTTACCCAACACTTAGTCTGGGGTTACCCTAGTTTGTAGCCGGTTGTAATCTACCCTCCTGACCTCACATCTGCAAATTGATTTTCTGACCCAATTACTCTTTCTAGTCTAACCAGATTCCCAGCCAGGTCATTCACTCCAGTCGGGTGTAAACCACGTTCGTTACACTTCCCTAGATAGGGAGAAGAGATCGGGTGACAAGACACACCCCTGTCATACTCCTAGCGTTATCTGTTCGTAACTACTCTCTTTATATCCCATTGTAATTGCTGCTACTTGGTTCCAGTATATATTCTTTAATATTCTCAAATCTTTCCCATCAATGTTGGTATCTTCCAACATTTTAATCAGCTCATCGTGTGTGTGTGTGTGTGTGTGTGTGTGTGTGTGTGTGGGTGTGTGTGTGTGCGTGTGTGTGTGTGTGTGTGTATGTGTGTGTGTTGAATTTTTTCGTATCAAGTATTTGGCCTGCGCCTTCTCCATAGCGAAGAAGTTACGGGCGCAGTTTTTAATCCCACATACCCGCGTTCGAAACATAGCTGCGGGCGATTTGGCAGTATATCGCCTTCCGCTGTTTTTTTTTTTTTTTACGAACTGATATCGGGTCTGGTCGTTCAGAAAGCAATGGCAAACTACTGAAGGTAAACTTGTAAAAATATCACTAACACGCAAAAATGCTGGGGTTGACTGTGACATCCTGCATAGGATATGCCACTAACTTTCTTTTCATAAATTTGGCCTGCAAGACAAGCCGGACAAAAATTTCTTATGAAAAAATATTTAATTATGTCATTGAAAGGTTAAAAACATTAAAAGTTATATCGAAAAGAAATAGAAACATGCATTAGAAAATTCTCACGTGTCTAATATAGATCCAAAATGTTAAAAAAGGTCCTTAAAGATGACTTAACATTTATCATTTTATTTATAAGGCATATAACTCTAAGTTAGTTCTTTAAATATTTTACAAAGCGTTAAGACAAATACCCAATTAAATAAATTACATAACATAGCAATGCAACTTTTAGTAATGTCCCTTTATATAACTTATGTTGTTAAGTCCCTTCGCAATATTTTATTTACGTGTCTTTCTGTTTTAATGCTGTTGTATTTCGTACAAAAGTGTGTTGTCACAAGGTCCGTTGTGTCTTTACTTTTACATTTACTAAATACAACAAGACCTCCAGACGTCAAATGCAGCAACATTCTCTAATTGTGTGTGTAATGACTTAGTTAGTCTTTCCTCTTGAGCCCAAGGTGGCGCATAGGGCAGAAGTCACGGCTCTCCATGCTTGGCGGGTCGCTGCTACCTGTTGTAGATCTTGAATGTTTACTTGGCCATTGAATGAGCCTTCTCTGATGATGGCTCTACGCAGGGTCTCTCTTGGTCTTCCCCGTTTTCTTTTCCCTACCGGTGACCATATGAGGGCTTGGTAGGGGAGTCTAGACTTGTCCATTCTGAGTGTAATGATTGCATACTATTTATTACTTTACATACTTTTATTCCTCGCAGACATTAAATGCGGTTTGCATTCAAACGTTGCATATAAATAGGTAATGTTGGCATCCTTTTAAAACATTAAGTTTTATTGTCAAAACCAAGACCTACAAACAAGCGTTTCTCGTAATATTCTGTGAGTACATGGAGCCATAGGCGTGGTCTGTATGTCAGGCTTGGACCAATGGAGAACGGGCCCTGCAATGATTATTGCATGATACCACTAAACTTGTCTAAACAAGTCAGAGTAAATGATAATATTTAGAGTATGAAAGAATTTCTATTGAAAGTGTGTAATAAGCATTAGTGCAAGTTATTACTCCACCATCATTTTCAATAAAGTAATGTCTATCTAATTACACCATGCTATGAATGTAATATGATCATGTGCATATGAGTTTACATGTTGTATTCGTAAATATAACACACACACACACACACACACACACACACACACACACACACACACACACACATAACGCAACTTGTAAATACACAGTTTTGTACGCCATGAAAGTTTACAGGAAAATGGAAAAATTTTGATGGGCCTCCTTCCTTCCTTATGCAAGGAAGGCGTGTGTACATGCGCCATGCATACATGTTATAGCATATTATGTATATATGAATGTATTTCTTTTATTCGCACATGTGTCACAACTGATTCTGTGCCGTTTGCCACTTGGTTGACAAATAGTTTCAACTTTTTGACCCCTTCTCCACTTAATTGACACGATCTTGGCAGTCCCTTTGTTTGTTTCTTTTGCGTACCTTCCTTAATTTTAATGCCCCGAAAATGACGTTTTACGCCGGACAATGAATGCATGGACACATAGAGAGAGAGAGAGAGAGAGAGAGAGAGAGAGAGAGAGAGAGAGAGAGAGAGAGAGAGAGAGAGAGAGAGAGAGAGAGAGCCAATGCAAAGACTGAAGTTAGCTGCATTGGATAGTAACCTCATCACAGGCACAGTGGATTTATTTGGTGTAGGCAAGGTTTAAGCATGGTTGAACGAACTTTTGTCTTGGTCATGATCATAATATCCACTTCTCGGCTGACAAAGAAACTGATCTACGAGATACAGCCTCCCTTTGTGCTGGGTAGCTCGATAAACCTTTGTCCCTGACTGTGGTAATATTTCCCGATCCCCGGTGACAAAGAAGGAAAATGTGCTGATTCATTCTCCCTCATGACGGGTTTTGTAAATATATAAATAAAGGATCTACAAGCCTAAATATCTCTCTTTAAAAAAAAAAAAAAAAACAAATACTGGTTCTTGACGATCATAATAATACATTGTTGTATTGGAAAGAAAAAAAGTCAATCTAAAAATAGTAAAACATAAATTATGGCAATAATACTTGCTTGCTTGCTTGTGTTCGCTAGCTATGAACTCCAGCGCGAAGTCCTATATGTCGGATGAAGACATCCTGTTGTCCAACATCAGTGTGATGTCACGGGACCTGAGGTTTGCGTGAGTATGCGTTGTCCCATGTCTGGCTTATTGGTGTGTAGACTGGTGGTTCCTCGCCGTGCAGCCAGATACGCTCCGACTTCGGAAGAATCAGCGATTCTATTACGTCAGCCAGGACCTCGACAGGACCTATTGCCCAGGACGCGTCAGTAGGTCTTGGCCAGTATAGAACCTCGCCCTGGTGCCTTGGAAACACCTCTGCGTCCCGGCAATAATACTAAGAATGATTGATTGAGGACAGTGGTACACATTAGGAATATAGAACTATCTGTGAAAGTGTGTTTGAACATGTATAGTATGAAGTGTGAGTGTGAACTTGATGGGAGTGGCGTTTTGCTCATTGTGTGAAATCTTGTGTTTAAAAACATGTGTAGAAATGTGTGTGTGTGTGTGCGCGGGCGTGTGTGTGTGTGCGCGCGTGCGTGCGTGCGTTCGTGTGTGTGTGTGTGTGTGTGTGTGTGTGTGGAGTTTTTCGTAAGAAGTATTTAGCCTGTTCGGGCTCCATGGGGAAGGTGTTACTAACGTTGTTCGTAATCCTACATACCCACGTTCGAAACACAGCTGCGGGCGATTTAACAGCAACCCGCCTTGCGTTGGTATTTTACAAATTGGCTGGGTGCTGGTGGCTCAGAAAGCAATGGCAAGCTACTGAACGTAAACTTCTCAATATATCATTGACTGCGACGTCATGTAGAGTATATATAACTAACTTTATTCTTTGATTTGGCCTGTAAAACAGGCCGGACAAAAATTGTGTCTATCATAAAATGTTTTACTTAACTAACATGAAAAGGATAACACTTAAATGTTATATCGGAAAGAAATAAAAAAAAATGGGTTAGACCATTTCCACGCAAATAAAATAAAGCTATTATTTTTATGAATTTTCCAAGATATCTTAAAGCTGTTTACCGATTTATTTAGAAAGCATATAGCTGTAGATAGCTTCATTAAAAAGTTATAAAATATTAAGGGGAATACTACAATTATTTAAATTACATATCACAGTCATGCTACTGTAAGTTATGTCCCTTGAAATAACTTATGTCCATTGGCAATAGTGTAATTACAAGTTTTTTTTTTAAATGTAGTTGTATAACGTACAAAACTGCTTTTTACAAAGTGCGTTGCGTGTTTTCTTTTACATTTACAAAATACAATAAGATCCCCAGACTTCAAATGCGGCATTTTTATCTAATTGTTTGTGTACGCACTGCATACTATTTATTACATTACATACACTAATTTTACGCTGACATTAATGCGGTTTGTATTCAAAAGATGCATATCAATAGGAGTTGTAGGTATCATTTTCAAACATTAAGATTTTATTGTCAGAACCTACAGACAAACGTTTCTAGTAATATTGTGTGAGTTATTTCTCTTGGAACAATAGTACTATTCATCTGATTAGATTGTTCCCCTTTAGTTGACAACATTTCGTCCTCTCAAATCCATCACACAAATATTTCGTTAGAATGCCCCACTATACGCAAGAAAGCGTATCTTTATCAGTTGCAACTACGCTTTCGACACGGAAGCCGAGCTAGCGTGGAGGCTAGATGCTCGCCTGTCGGCTCTGTGGTCAAGGAGTTCGGATATGCAACGGGGCTGAATTTCACTATGGATCTGGCCTCCCTAGTCGTACTTGGCTGATGAAGGCTAGTCGTCGCAACGTCCTTTGTTTCCTGTCATTGTTTTTTGTAAAACTGCACTACTTCGTGTTATTTTATATTGTTTACACTTCTACATCTTCGCCACAGACAAGCTAGGAAACATGCAGTAGAAATATGATTTCTGAGGAACATTCAAAGAATGCCATGGGTGGAGAGAAAAACGAATGGGAAAGTTCCTTCAATTAAAAGAAAACTTTAAATGTTTTAAAAGTTAAACGCAAACAGTCAATTGTTTTCTGGGCACAATCGGGCAAATCTTGAGCTACAGCCTACGATGGGTGACGTTGTAATATTCTGTTGCGGTAATTTGGTCGCGTCCAGCGTGTGCCGCGTGGTTACAGACTCGCTTCACACGCCAGTGATCCGGGGTTTGTTTCCGGGTCTGGTCAAGGATATGCACTACTGACGAGCTGAAACGACAGCGAAACTCGAGTCTAGTGCTTCCACATTGACGTGAATAGGCCTTAGGTTCATACAAGAATACGATCAGCGTTACCAGTAGTGGGTTGTGCTCAATATTTAAGTCCAGTTGTGTTTACAAATCATGGTACGATCAGAAAACTTGAAAACTTAGTGACCACTAGGAAACTTGAAGGGAAAAGGGGACGTGGAAACGAATTAAGCCAGTATGGCTTAACATAATCGAGACAAAAACAGAGACCCGGCCATAGACTGACGACGGTGTGAGATATCATTGTCTTTAGAATATTCAAACATGTCTTCTCTGGTTGACTTTAAGACGGTTTCTCTGGTTGACTTCAAGACGGCTTCTATCCTTATTTGTTGGTGTTGCTATCTTACGTCTTTCCGTCTCTAAAACGTCTCGTCATACCTGGATACTACTCATTTTCCTCTTCGTGTATCTTGCGCTGAGCTCTTCGCTCCATTATATTCTATTATGCTTATGCAGTACTTCTCGGGCTTCTCTCTCAGTTTCTCGACCAAGACGTTCACGATCAGATGGATCGACCTGGAGGTGGGTATTGCCATGGGATGTACGATTTTGCCGATGCTATTTGTCATGGCCATGCAGGTCATCCTGGATGCGGCATCCGGCTACGCACACGGTCAGAATCTCAGCGAGGAATGGAACATTCCGCTGGTGAAGACTTTCATGGACGATCCGGCAATCCTGACACCAAAGGAGAGTGATGGGCGCAGCATCCCCCTCAGACTGGACGATCTGATTCGCTGGTGCAGGATGAGCTTCACGCCTAAGAAATCGAGAAGCCTGTCGATCGTGAAGAGCTTAAATGCGAGAAAAACTCGAGTCTAGTGTTTCCAACCTGAAGAGGACAAGGTTCAAGGTTCGTACCCGATGTGATCAGCTTTGCCTGTGGCGGTTGTGCTCAATCTTCAAAACCCAAATCCGGAAACAACCAAATAAATCAGTATGACAAACAGCCTAAAAATGCTGAGGTTGACTGTGACGTCCTTTAAAAAATATGTAACAATCTTCTTAAGCATTATATATTTTTTTTTCTATGGAAACATTAATTTTATTTTCACTGTGGAGTACCCGGAAAGGACAGAGATGATCAATTGGCTAAAGAAGGATCAAAAGAAGAACAGCCTGATGTGTCCATAACATACCACCAAAAGAAAAGAATGTTCAAATCTGTCAGAAGGTCACAAATATCTGCTCAAGACAACTACCACATTATGGACAGACCAGAACAAGTCATTATTCTGCGCTTTAGAACAGGGCACAACAGATTACGCAACCACAAGTATACAAAATTCAAGATTGGTGATTCAGCCATGTGCACATGTGGTTTGGCGCCGCAGACAGCAGAGCACATACTCCAAGACTGCCCAAACTACAACATACCCAGGCATACCTTCTGGCCTAGAGAGACAACAGTGGGAGATAAACTCTATGGATCGCTGAGCGAACTAAAAAAGACTGTTAGGTTCATATAGGAGACAACATTGCAGTTATAGATGTATTTCAAGTGAACGAAAGAAGAAGAAGAATTTTCATATTAAAGATAAGAACACAATCGAAGTAATGACTACAAAACTTGAGATATCAAAGTATTCCAGCCCCCCCCCCCCACACACACACACACTCACGCACGCACGCACGCACACACGCACACACACACACACACACACACACACACACACACTATATTGTACAAATTAGTGCCTGGCATATTTCACTATAGCATCTACTACAACAATTGAAATAAATCACCATATATTAAAGCAACAAAATAACTAAAATACAAAGCTGAAACAAACTGTGATATATTTCACTGTCTGTGTTACTATGGTAGTTTTAAAAACACACAGGCAATAAATTGTGCTTTCATTATTTAAATTTACAATGGAAAAATGTTTTAAATGGCTAAACTGTTTAAGTGCTGAGGTGTTTTCTCTACAAGTAACATGTCAGTTTAAGTTACAAGAAAAAAGATTCAAAACTTCTGAAGCATGCTTAAGCTGTTTTTATAAATGCAGACTAAAAGGTTGTAGCTACACTTGTATCAGCTGCAGTTGAATATGATGGCCGGAAGGCACAAATATTGCCACAGCTTTGTTGTCAACCGATTTGCTGCAATTAACATAAAACATAAATCTAACATAAAACAAACTTTAATCAGCATTGTATCTGTTCTTATTAACGTTACCATGCCAATAGCTATACAACACGCCCACTTAAAGTATTCTGTACACGTTTGGTGTAAGCATCTATCTTCTTCGCCTGTCATCTCGTCTTGCCCCGTCTTTTCTAGGCCTCCTCACAAATGTCCAAACCAACACTGATTTTCTGTCCAAAAATCTCTGTACCATTCAATGCAGTCATTGCATTCTGTGCGTCTTTGAATGTTTAATATTCAAACAGTGCATATCCCCCGAGAACGCCAGTTCGCCTGTTATGATGTGCTCATAAATTCTTGATTTCACCAAACTCAGCAAATGTGTCATGCATGTCATCCTCTGGAGACTCCTCATGGACACCAGTTACAAACAAAATCCAACCTTCAATAGATCTCTGTTTGCCTGGACCTTCAGATTCATCAACATCTATTTCCATGCCCTCGAACTGATCAACACAACTTCGAGTTGGACCCTCTCCGCCAAAACCCCGTCCTTTGCCGGTTTCCCACGAGGAACGACGCGTTTGTGTGGTCTCCTCCTTTTTGGATTAATTTTCCTGTTTATCTACATTCGTACGCAATGGATTTTATATGGTTGTGATCACAATGATGCCGTTCAACTGTTGAACTTGTTTTTAACTTGCTATATGTGTAGTGTTAGATATAAGTTAGATATAAGTGCTAATAATATTGTATTCAATGACACTATGGATAAATTATTCATGGAACAGCGGAGCGTCAGTGATAGCTTGAACTAGCCAATCACATCACTTGGATTTAAACCGTGGACGGCGCTACAATGTTTCCGTGTGTGTTGATACGTAATATTATAGTGGCCTCAACGGTTCTCCCCATTTATTTCTTGTGTTTACGTGTAATATTATGTAAATATCATGTCTGTCGAGGAGGGAACTTCTGTGCTGGAGTTAGTGGGAGAAACGGGCCGAAGTAGATCTGAGGGTCGAAGTGGATTACGATTTGCAGTAACAAGAAACTACACACTCAACAAAGAACGGGCAGTGAAAAGCAAACTTAAGAACTGTTTTAGCTCGCCTTCGCTGTCAGTTAAATGTATGGATGACGGTAAATGCATCTCTATCACATTCAACAATACAATACATTACGAGGCATTTCGAACATGCCTGATCAATTATTACCACGAAGCCAAAGTTGATTATAGAAAAGACCGACAAGGAGCGGAGGTTGTAGTCAAAATATCATCTCCCCTACACACATTGCATTTATACAACACGCAAAATAAAATTTTAATACAAGGGGCAAACGCCGTCATGTCTGAGTGGCTCGCGACACAATTCGTCGAAATTGAACAGGCAGCTCTGAAACTAACAAGTGACTCACTAAACACACCTGCCGATTTCAACACGCTAGTGTCTGCCGTAAAACCAACACAGCCTACAGCGGTCACGCTATTGTCAGACAGAACCATTAAATCAACACAGCCTGCAGCCGCTGTCGTTACAGCATCAGGCGATAGTAACAACATACTCCAACATGCCACGACTCAACACACCAGCAGCTCGAACTCAGCTTCTTCTAACCAACCAGCTAGCCATTGAATACCCGATGGGGAGCCTAGGGGACAGTATACAACCAAATGAAAACAATTCAAACCAACTTGAGGTTGCACCATCGGTACTAGATGAAAGTTCAGCTACAAATCAACACTCATGCGGTTGTCAGCAGCACATTGAAAGGTTAGAGGCAAGTTTGAAGGTACTTTTAGACGCCGCCTCTGACAACACAGACAAGATCGCCAGGATCACTAATGACTATATAAACCTCAAGTCAGAGGTCGCTCTCCTGAGAGAGGAAAATGATATTCTGAAACACACTATTGACCAGCCAGCACAGACTAACAGCTTCGAAACAACACAATCCCTGGGAGCGCCAACTATACAGCCAACGAATACACATCAACAAACAGACAAAGCCATTGAACAGGACTCAACATTTCCCATAGAAGTGAAAGTCAGCAATCGATTTGAACTACCAAAAGAGCAATTGGTAAGCGGCAGTCAGTACGACGAGACATTGCCGACAGACAACCCGCCTATTCAAGAAACGGCTGGTAACCGGCAAGAAGGCAGTCCACAGCCGGATAATTATCAATGGCAGAATCAACGTGCAAAACGTACCAGAAGCCAGTACATACAGAGACTACCAATTGACTGCACCCACTTGATAATTGGCGACTCCTTGATGAAAGGCATATACAGTGATCGTATGTCCTTATCACACGCCGATATAGCTACAACAATTCCACTTCCAGGTGCAGAGTTAGACAGTCTAACAAACAGTATAGTAGAATGGAGATCAACAAAAGCGTGAAGAGGATTACAATACATATAGGAATTAATGACACTATGAGAAACCAAAATATTACCATTTCTCAGTTACGAAAACTACTAGACTTATTACGCCATAATTTTCCAAATTCTAACGTGTTTTTCTCTTCCATCATACCACCATGTTATGGCACCGAACGTCGACTAGCCGACATAAACAACACCCTAGAGAAATTATGTACTCAGTATAATGTATACTTTATCAACAACACACCATTTTTTACATCTCAAAGAGGCGCGCCAAAGAAACGACTGTACCAGATCCACGCATCCACATTAGGTTATAGCTTCCTTGCTAAAATTATCAAGTTTCCGGAGAGGGCACAAAACAAGACCAACACACAAACACGACGAATATTGACTACTGAAGCCAGTCGAAATATCCCCATCACCCCGGATAAACTTCAGCTGACGTCTGACACCCGAACGCCTGCTATTCAAGGTGCACACATGCTACCAAGAATAAATCAACCTCTCCTTCCTACCCCCACCCTCACTCGTGAAGGAAATAACTACCAGGAAGATTTCCCTAACCTCACTTCCAACGAACCCTCGTTGCAAGCAGCGGTACACACGCACGGCAGTAATACAACCTTGACACACCAAGATCAAGACACCTATGGGCTCCATAGCAGACAACAAGAGGTTCCGCATCACCAAATTCACGCCAGCAATGAACGAACAAGTAGGCAACAGGTTCCGCATCACCAAGTTCACGCCAGTAATGAGCGACCAAGCGGACAACAACAGGTTCCGCATCATTGGAGTCCAGAACTTCTATACTTGATGCGATTTAGTCCTGCCGCACTGAATCGAGCCCTCATGATGTCTCTACAATACAGACCTGTGTGATAGGATACGTATTAAAAACGGAACCCTATATGAATTGATACCAGCAACAGAGCTTCCTCCTTGAACTCTAATCGCTTACTGCTAAACGTTTTATTTCCCGTGTGGGATACACCGCTTTAAACAGAGACATTGACTTGTATAGTCATTTATTAATTCTCTTGGATATCAGTTGGTTACTTAGCTTGTCAAGTAGTTTATTTCAGTTTAATTATTTGTTGTATGTTCTTTAATTCGTTTTGTTCCGTGTTTGCATTATATTCGTTGGTCTGATTAGTTATATCGTTATAATACTGTCATTTACTTATCGATTTGTATTACTGATATTTTGTAAGTTAATGTAATTGTGATTTTTTATTATCTTGTATTTTTGCTTAACTTTGACTAATTTACACTTTCTTCGTGGATAAAATGTCTGAGAAGTGGCAACACTGGCTCAATAAGTCAGGAATACGCCTTGGACACTTAAACATTTGCAGCTTATTTAACAAGCTACCAGAGTTATCTTCTATTCTTAATCAAAATTTTCATTTATTCGGCCTTAGTGAAAGTAGGCTTAATGATAAAATTTCAGATGAGGACATCTCTATTAAAGGGTACAAAGTTTTTAGAAGGGATCCCTGTAGGAAACAAGAGACAGGCATAGTAACCTATGTTTCTAATTTACTAAATGCTCACCGTAGGCTAGACTTTGAAACTTGCGAAATAGAATGTATTTGGTTAGAGCTGAAACTTCAAAACAGCACACCCCTGATAATTGGCTACCTCTATCGAAATCCCAGTGCTGGAAACGTCTGGTACGAAAACTTCACTACCATGATGGACGTGGTTTTCGCTTCCGGGAAGGAAATTATACTACTCGGAGACTTTAACATTGACACCAACAAATCCAACACAATATGGGGAAATATAATTGCATCATACAATTTCCAACAAATAGTACAACAAGCTACTAGAGTAACAAAATCATCTTCAACAGTCATAGATCACATATATGTAACTTGCTCAGACAACATCATAGAATGCACCGTACCCAATTGTGCAATGAGCGATCACTACCCAATATGCTGCACGTGGTCTAAAAAAGGAATTAAAACTCCTAAACATAAACACATAAGTGTAAAATATAGAAGTTACAAAAATTTCAACCAAAACGCATGTTTACAGGACTTGCTCAGTTCACCTCTAGACAATGTTTATCAGCTTTCTGACCCGGACGATGCTCTGGAATTCTGGATGAAAACCTTTATTGATGTTTTTGATAGACATGTGCCAGTCAAGGAAGTTCGAGTAAAACACCACGTCAAGCCAACTTGGATCACTCAGGAAATACTTGAAATTATGAGAGATAGAAATAAAGCACATAAAAAGCGGGATCTCAGTGCATACCGTACTCTTAGAAACAAAGTTCAATATACCATACGACGGGAAAAGAAAAATTACTTTAAGAACTTAGTAATGGATAAAACAAATAGTAAGGATATATGGAAGGCAATTAACACCTTGACAAACAAGAATAACTTCCGCAATTCTTTACCATCAAATCATATTACATGCGACCAATTCAGTGATTATTTTCAAACTGACGTAGACCAGATGAAGGCTTCAATACCTAATTCTCCTTGCAACTTATCTTTATTGTCATCGTTTTGCGAGAATAGATGCTCCCGCGATATTCTTTCCGACATACCGCTAATGACAATCACTGAAGTATTCACTTACCTCAGTAACCTAAAAAACACAACCTCATCTGGGTTAGATGGAACCAGCAACCGGATTCTCCGTTGTGCTGCGCCAGTGATCTGTATATCACTAACCTATGTATATAATCAGTGTCTCACCAAAGGCCACTTTCCATCAGCTCTCAAAATCGCCAAAGTGTACCCTCTTCTTAACTCTGGTTCATTAGACAATGGTCTCCCGAACAATTACAGACCCATTTCTTTACTATCATCACTATCTAAGCCACTAGAAAAACACATCCATAAAGTAACATTACAGTATTTAGTTCGCAACAAGCTTATTGTGGACAGCCAATCAGGATTTTGACCAAAATATTCTTGCCATACGGCCCTAACAAACATGATAGAAAATTGGCACCAGAATATAAACAACAACAGTCTATGTGGAACTGCGTTTATTGATTTCAAGAAAGCATTTGATATGATAGATCATCTTATTTTAATTAAAAAACTTGAGACAATGAAAATTGGCCCTAATGTAGTCACTCTAATATCATCTTTTCTATCAAACAGAAAGCAAGTAGTATCACATAATAAATATCTGTCTCAAACCACTACCTTCAATATTGGAGTACCGCAAGGCTCTATTCTTGGCCCTCTACTATTTGCCATATATATTAAAGATCTACCTTTGCATCTTTCGTCGTCCTGCGATCTATTTGCAGACGACTGTACAGTGTACACAAACGCTGAAAACTGTATTTTACTTGAGTCGTATTTACAACAAGAATTAAATAATGTAGTTAGGTGGAGCTATTCAAATCGTATGCAAATTAACATCACTAAAACAAAATCAATGTTATTAACAACCAGACAAAGACTTCAGACTCTAAGCTCACACACAACACTTCAACTTCACATCGATAACATGTCAGTAGAAAGTGTAATTGAGCACAAAACATTAGGCCTAATCATTGATAGAAACCTAACCTTTAATTCTCACGTTCAAGTGCTCATTAAACAAACAGCGAAAAAAGTCTACCAACTCGCCAAAATTAAAAACTTCCTTGATGAGGACACAAGGAAACTATTCTATACTTCTCATATACAGACACACTTTGACTACTGCTCTACGATCTGGGACGGTTGTTCTAATTCAAACACCAAGCGACTTTACTCACTCCAGAAACGGGCCATGAGTCTAATTTATAGCAAACATTTAGCTGACAATCCTAGCCTGTATAAACGCCTTCAGTTACTACCACTCCGTAAACGCCTGCTTTTCAATAAAGCTAAACTAATTCACAAAATCCTGCATCGGAATGCCCCAAATTACCTTTGGCCATTGTTTAAATATAATGCTAGACACAGTAAACGTTTAAATATATTACACATTCCGAAGCCTAGGATTGACTTATACAAAACAAGCTTAACGTACTCTGCAGCTCAGCTGTGGAACAATCTTCCACAAGAAATCAAAGACATCACCAATCCCTTTTCATATAATCGCAAATTATTCGAACACTATCTCAATATGGATTACCTTCCCCCTTAATAATAGAGATAATAATAATAATAATAACAAAACCCTAGTATAACAGCCAGTCCCCTTTTTGTAGGCCAGTATATTCCACATGGCTAACAACAAGTGTCAGACCATTATCTAATATTACTGTGTCGTGTAGTTTTGATGTTCGCATTTTGCCTATGCCTTTATAATGCATATCCTTTATATTGTTGTTGTTCTCTGTTAGCCTTGAATGATGTGTGAATGAAATAATGTATGAAAGAGAGTGATAGAAGGGCAGAATGTTAGACGGGCCTGCGTGCCCAATTCTTAACCCTTTGAAAATAAAGTGTGTTCGTTCGTTCGTTCGTTCGTTCTTCATCAATTTCGAAATCATCATCGTCTTCTTTGGTCACAAGCAGAAAGTACGTCATTTTGCTCTCTTACACTAGACATTATATATATACATATCTCATCGCATCTCATCATGTTCCTCTTGTACCTTAGTTAGTTAGTTAGTCGCGGTTCCAACTTAACAGCAACGGTTCAAATCCATTATGCTCCGTTCCTGTGCCAGTGAATATCACACAAATCGCTCCCCACTGCCCAATGTGAAAAGTGGAAAAGACAGGAGTCTCGACAAACAACAGCCCGCACAGATACGCTGTGCATAATGCCGCCTCCAGAATCTCAACACAATAGTCCGCCACGAAACATCCAGTTCATCTCTGATGGAATCGGCAGTCATTTTCCCATCTGGATGTTTCCTAGATGTTCACCCACACAGTCCACGAAAGTACAGTTCATCGTCGATGGTAGTGGCAGTCAACCAGAAGCCCAGCAGCCACGTATTTCTGCATAAGGCAAAAGCCGGTCAACTCTGAGTCATAGCCAGCTCCCCTCGCTCTGAACATGCAGTCACGTTCCAAAATACCTCGGGCAGATTCAAAAGCATTTAACACGAAACCCACAGCTCACAGTGTCGCACCACGCACTCACTCAGTAGCAGGGCGACGGAACCATCTTGTACCTTGCGATGTCAAAGTGAACTATAAAACACGTGAGAGTGCCCGATTATGGGCTTCATATATCGATATTCCCATAGACTCTGCTATTCTCTCCGTCAAACTTTTACGTGGTCGACCTCTTCCTCTGTTTCCATCTGGTCTGTACACCATTGCTTGTTGTGGTATGCTGTTGACTGGTAACCTACTTGCATGGCCAAACTATTTGACATGCTGATTTCTAATAAAATCTAGGACTGCTTTAACCTCCACTTTAATCCTGATTTCTTCATTTCTGATCTTGTCTCTTCTTGATACGTTGAGTATTCTAATGTAACAGAGCACCATCTCTGTTAAGAAGTTAATGAGTTAATGGATGGTGTGCAAAATGGGGAAATATGTTTGTGAACGCGTGAGCACCAGTAGTTAAGGATCTAGGGCTGCTCACGCGTTGACGTAAACAGTAGTTTCCATCGGCCGCCGAGTTGGACAAGTCGTGTATGATTTCATCTGTACAGTACTTTACAAGTTGATGCCAATAAACTCGGATGAATTGTTAAAATTGACTTTGTCGTTTATAGACACGCACCATCAACTACATACAGCGGCCTTGTTGTCCTCTAGCACTGTTATAGGACTCTATTTTGTTGCCGTAGACCCCAGGATTTCCAACATATGGGTCGACGCTGGAATCATCTTGGCACAAGCGAAGACTTCTGTTGAACATGTCGGAAAATGGATGCTATTCTTGTTGATTATTTTTGAGAGACACAGCAACTGAAAGCCCGGCCAGGGTTAGTTGTTGTGATTTCTCGGGCTGTTGAATTATCGTAATATAGTCCTCTGTGAAGGTCAAGAAGCTGTTCAGTACTGCCTAACTAAGAGACCGATGTTCTGTGCCATGGCTGAATCATTGCTACACAGCAGCCTGATGCTTGGCGCACAGTGATTTTTGCAGAACTCAAAAAGCCATTCGAAGTCGCTTATTGCTGCTGTTGTTTGTCGCCGAACCCAGGAGGCCAGGCCAAACCAAGCTCGCTCGTTGCTGTACGTATGTCAGTCAGTCCTGCACGATAATCAGTTCGAGAACCAGCTGTCAAGAATGAGCTATTCTTAAATCGTCAGACGAACCGCTCTTTGCTCGATTGTTTAAAACTGGTTGGAGAGGACATTTACGAGACAGATAAGAAACTGGAAGGGTCACACTCAATTCATCAAGTATGCGATTCAGCTGCACTGGACTCCTCTGAGGCGGGTGGGCATAATGGTTGCCGGCCTTGCTTAGGAGGAGAGCCTATTTTAATCGCTTTGCTTCTGACTAAAGTCGAGCTAGAGGCGTTTCCAGACCGATACCGAAGAACCAAGTCACTCAGACGTGCCCAACCAAGGGTGAAGCCAAAGTTCAGACGTGCCCAACCAGGGGTGAAAGGGATCATTACACTAGCGAAGCCAGAGACTACTCAGGATCGAAATTAACAGTATAGTTCTCGTCAATTGGATGGATTTTTTTTTGAAGAACACGATACTACTCGCTGGAAAACTTACATCCTCAAGGGTATCCTTACATAAAGTATGTTACTATATTAATTATAATTAACCATATTGTAATGTTGAAATAATTTCTATTGAGTGAAAGTATATAACAAGAATATTGCAACATGGCAGAAGAACAAGTCTTGTTGACACAAGTTTTAGGGGGAGTGGGTAGAGCATAAGCAGACCCAACTCCGCAATAAAGCAGCAAGGGGTAGGCACAGAATTTGCACGGAGAGAAGAAAGAATTGAGGAGCCCATGGAGATAGGACAAGCGAGGTACGGATGGAGAAGACGGGGAGAAATACAGACACTGCAGGGAAATAATAATCAAAATACTCGTGATAGAGAAAGACAAATGAGAAACCCTATAAGAGAGACGGTAGGTGGCACAAATATGGTTTGTTGGAGTTGTGGTCAGAGGGGACACGCTTTTAGATTTTGTAGTAACAAACGTGCTCAGGTTAGTGCACAGAATAGAAGTGGAAACACTGGACCAAATAGAAATTTTGAAGACAGACAGAGGAATTTTATAAGGCCAAGGACAGGGAACCAGAGAAATATTAAACAAAGAGTAGAACAACCAATGAACATTAGTTACGCTGGAAATAGCCGGAGACGAATTAGTATAAATAATATAGAAACACGGACACATAGTAGAGGACAACATAGTAGTCGGGGTTTCCAGTATGCTACTATTACGCTAAGGCCATGTCAAAGTTCAAACTGCTTTAGAAGACAACCACTTTATAACAACAACAGAAACTACCGCAGACGGGAGGTAAACGACGTGACGAGAACACGAAGGTATGAACAGAGACAACATAGCAGACCAGAACTTAATGGTTGGCAGAGACATAATTTTTATAAGAAGAAATGGAACCGGGACTGGCCATCCAATATTAAAGATGCGAGAACGTTGCGAGATCAATGGTTTGAAATCAGAAGGTTGAGGTATGCACTCGCAAAGTCAAACATAAGAGAAAATCAGCATCAGACTAATAGAACCTTAGCTGATGATCGACAGGTATTTTCAGTTGTTAGAAGTAGACAAGAAAGAGAGACACAGACGCAAATGATGGAAATGGTAGATAATAATACGCAGACTCAAGTAGACAAGGTACAACCCACTAAAAAGATAGGAAGGGAAACACAAACTATTGTAGAACTTACAAAACCAGCACAAGTTGAAAAGGTTGCGTCAGTCAAAATTAAAGAGAATGTAGGTAAGCCGTTAAAACCAAGAAACATCAGACAGAAATTTAGAAAAAGTGTCAAAGCCAGATCTGAAAGTTTGCTGGTAAACGTGGGTTCGACTGGCGTAGTAACAGATGCCTCAGACGGAGACATGGAGTTTCTCCCTGGCTATGTCATGAAAAGTAGCGGTATAAATAAAAAGAATATTGGTTGTAGGAGTTCTGACTACAGAGATGTTGCTTCCTCTTCTGCAACATATGCTGGAACGACCATATACAGTGATTATTCTGAAGATGAGGGAGGAAGATATAAAATACATCGGACACATACAGAAAACAATGAGCAGACAGACGCGGGAAAAACAGGAATAGCAAATAAAGGAAACAGAAAGAAAGCACTTAAGAAGAAGAATAGTAATAGACAGATAACAGAAATTTACTCGACTACAGAAGATGACATAAGAAAAATCAGAGAATATATGACCTTAAGAACTGATTACTTTATTGACAGTGAAACAGTTATAGATAATGAAGATGAGATAGTTGAAGAGAGACACACACTAGCAGTAGAAGACAATGAACTATTTGTGTTGGATGCGCTCTATGGCTGTTAGAATTCCGAGGGTGAGAAAGGGCATTGTTTTGGCTTACGAGATGAATTGCGGTTTGAGCATATACATATGTTCTGTCTAAAATAGGCAGATGAATGTTTTTGGTGTAGCATCACAATATATGGTGCAGGGCAGGCAATAGTGTTATTGTGGATAGTGAGTCACAGCAAGTGATAGATAATTTTAAAGCCAAAGCTGGTGAGTGATGGAATATTCTACGTGGATACGTTATAAAGAATATCTTGTGTTTAGTTGTGGTGCGGGGAGAGTAGACAATGTGGAAATTGAAATGTCCCTTGTCCGGAATAGCCGGATAGTCTGGGTTGATCACGTTAAGTAAAGTAGAATAGACTCAACACAGAATTTGCACGGAGAGAGATAAACTAATTATGAATGCTCGTAAAAGAGTGGACGTGTTGTTTGAGAGGGCTTGACTCAGAGATTTTGGAAGAGTAACTGGAGTATGAAAATGCTATGACGTGATGTCTGAGATAGTTTCACTTGTTGGTTTGAGAAGCAGGTATAGTAGCATTAGCAGATGAACTGAGCGTGTCCGGTGAGGAGATGTAGATTGAGGAGGAATTGAGTATCCAGTGTAAAATAGCCAGCTGAGCGTGAGAAAGTATTAAGAGTAGAAGACTGTGGAAGCCGATGCATGAACAATGCGAGTTCTTGGTGAGGGGAATGAAGTAACTAAGTGATAGTTGTGGAGAAAGAAGAGGCGACTAAATCTGAGAAAGTTGTTGTAAAAGAGAGTTGATGGTTATGGTTAGTGTGTAAAAGAAGGAAGCTTTGAAAAGCATGGATAGAACGATGTTAGGTGATTAGTAGTAGCGCATACATGTACGGAACGTTTGGTCTATCCTAGACTTGAAGTGGTGTGAAGAGAGATTGTGTCACTGTCTGTGGAAGAAAAAGTGATCGATACGCTTAGCAGTGAGTAATTGGTGGAATGTTAAATTGGTGTCTAATTTGTTTTCTTGGAAGTAATAGTATAGGCACGTCAGGTTGTCGTGATATGAGATTAATGACGAGAACGAGGTTGTCTGTACACAGTGAGTGGTCAGTGCATATGAGAAGCATAAAGTACGACTGCCGTGCGAATATGTGAAAAATTGCTTGTATGAGTTAAATTGTGAAGGGAAGAGTTTGAAAGTTAATGGTGGTTGGTGAAGATAATAAGTAAAATTGAGGAGTAAGGGTGAGAGAGTAATTCTGAGAAAGTATTATACGAAGAAGCATGTGAATCACTAGAAGCATGTTAGAATGGGAGGCTTATTAAGAGCTTGAGGAATTAATAATACGGGAGAATGTAGCGGTTCTTACGTCAGGTGTTTGAAAGTACTCATCAGTAAACGTTATGAATGGCAGACTAATGTTACGGAAGAATGTAGAGCTTGAGACGGCGACTGTGCAATTAGAAGTAAGACCAATGGGGTACTAGAGACTAGTTAAGAGACTAACACTATTTGGTAGAATGATGTGAGATGATAAATGGCTTGGTTTGCGCTTATACTTGCTGGAGGAGAGGTGATTGTCGACTTCCAGAAAAAGTATGGTCATTTTTGATTAATGACTTTTGTTGGGGGAATAAATATTGTTCTGCGTATGATGAGAATGTCTTTATGAAGCGAAAGTAGAATTAGTGGTGAATACAAATTAAATCCAAGGGAAACAACTAGATTAGAAAACAAGTGTGCCAAGTTACAATTTCCCTTAGTAGATAGATGAGTTGGTGTACGCTGAAATAGCCACACTGGTTAGTAAATGGAGCAATTTGACCTGTGGTTAACAATAATTGTTTCCTTAATATTTCAAATACAGTGGTGTTGCTATGATTTAGTTTTGTAATGTACGGAATATTACGAAGGGGGAGAATCAACGCAAAGTTAACCCTTCTCTTTAGCGAGAAGACAGTTGGTTTTAATTGAATATGATCTTTCAATGCATCATGTATAGTATGTTATATTACTTTTGATTGACTTGGTTCTGTAAAACGATTACCATTTGATTTTAGAATAGGATTGTTGTGTTTTCAGTCTTTTGCGTACAAACTACTGGTCCGTAAAAGAGACCAGTAGTGTTAGATTAGTAGTGTTAGATCAGTTAGTAGTGCTAGATAATTTTCTTTTAATTTAAATTGATGCTTGTTTCATTGTGAAAATGTTGGGGATAAACATTGCATAGAAAATGTTGGGGAGAAAGATATCCTGTTTTAATTTGGATTGCCCATAATTGTGGTTTGCAGTTGAATTGCCTTGTTTAATTTTTTATCAATTGTTTTAACTTGTAATTATTAGACAGTTGTTATATTGCTATTTATGATTAAGTTTGTTAAAAAGTTGATTTAGACTAGGTCTAATAGAAATAGGACACTACATTCAGATAAAGAGAGACATATCACCTTGTTAGTAGTAGGTGTACCATGGAGTGAGCACCATGTGTTTGCTGGGTTTTAGAAGAAGTAGACATGGGTAACGCTTATAATAAGTGCTACGCCAGACAGCGTTAATGTGTAAATAGTAAAACATGAATTGAATGCCATGTTTTAGTCCGAAGAGTAATTATATACTATGGACATTAGCACAATAGTTGGGGGATTAGATGATGAATAGTGAATTACAAAGGGATATAGTTGACATGGAAATGACCGCGGGTGTCAGCAACGATTGGAATAAACATGGACTGAGAGCCATGGGGGGGGGGGTGGATTAATAATATAACACAACAAGTATTTAAAATTCTTGATTTAAATATCTCCCATTCTTCTTCCATTGCATTGTTTTTCATTCTAAAGGTAATTTTACAAAGAGTTCAGTTAGTTCTTTCTCATAATGTTCCCTTACTGCCTCGTCTTTAAGGTTTTTTAAAGTTTCCTGATTCGCATGGCATGTATTTTCTTGCTCTTTGTTTTCTTCTTCTGATGATTCTTATTGTGGCAACGACGGGTTTATGATCTGTGTTTATACTGAAATTGGGCACTGCCCTTGCATCTAATATATTTCTATTTCTGTTATTTCTTGTTAATATAAAATCAGTTTGGCTTTTAGTATCTAGATCGTTCTATTTATACCAGGTGTAGACTTGTGAATCTTTATGTTTATAGAATGTGTTTGTTATATAGAGGTCATGTTGCCTGCAGAGCTCTATCAGTCTACTTCCATTATCATTCCTTTCATTATGCTGATCTCCAAATGCTCCCAGATGTTTTTCTATGCCCACTCTGTATATATATATATATATATATATATATATATATATATATATATATATATATATATATCAGAGAGAGAGAGAGAGAGAGAGAGAGAGGGGGGGGGGAGAGAGAGAGAGAATATTATCATCTCAGTAATACGTGCAGCCAATGACGTCATGACTTATGCTTCTTGCTGTATGGTTTCTGTGTATGCTCGCTGACAATGACTTCGCCTTTCACCTTTGAGTGTGATTCTGTTTTGTTGCTTTTGGTTGAAAACAGGGCCGAAGGATCGGTGGACCACAAACACACCAGAGAGTCCTCACCTCCAGTGAGCAGCAATTGTGTCTTTGTGTCCCAGCTGGAGGATCTGACTGTTGTTGTGTGACCTCCGTACAAACTGACAAGTGTCTGAGTGTCTGCGCCTTGGTCAGAGCAGTGAAACAGCTGCCGACTTCCACTGTGAGTCCCCACCAACAAGACAGTGCTAGAATTGTCATTACTTGTGGTCAGCCCGGGGATACAGTCAACGACATAATCCGCAGCCACACCCTCATTGGCCCCACTGAAGCAATCAATTGTGCAGCAACTGCCCCCCCTCCAGGGCATCCCAAACATTGTCACTGGTCACACAGTACACACATCCTGAGTTGCTGCCACACCAGCCCACTCGTGCCACATCAGATTCAGCATTGGCAGTAATCTGCAGTGCATCACCTTCGGCTTTCTCTGTGAGGTCAAACGTGCAGACCATCTGCACGAACAAGATGCCAGGTAACGGTCGCTACCTGGTTGGAAGCACACCTGTGTGATATCATCTTGGTGACACTAACTGTAATATCCCAGCAAGGAATTTTGCCTTGTGTCCCAAATAAGTAAGTATGAATCACTTGCTGCCTGCTTCGTAGAGGCACAAATGAGCTTATCTGAGTGGTTGATGTCTAGACTCAACATCGCTGCCTGCACTGCTGGATTATAATAAACCCCAAAGTTTAAGGTGGACCGACGTGTCGAGGACTGAATGGCCACGTGTGAGCTGGTCGTGAACGTGGAACGTCTGGTGTGCGGGTGGGGCGGCGCCAGGCGTATGGACTTCTGAGGGTCATTCTCTGCCCCTTCCCTAGCAGGCAGGCTCTACTAGGGTGACCGATTACATCCTGCCTTCATATCAAACCAACTATGGAAAATACACAGAATTATCGCCTAAGCAACGGAGTACGTGCTTTGTGCTCGATACCTTTGACAACAGCCAGCAGGGAGAGAATGAAGCGGAAGAGAAGAGGAAGGGGGAGGGGAGAAGGAAAAGGAAGAAGAGGGCTGGGGCCAGAAGGGGTAGAAGGAAAAAGGATCGTTTGGGACTCAAACATGTACGGGTTTGGTATTGGAATTGCCATAGTGCAAAGCAACGAGGACCAATACTGGAGAAACTGGCCTGCGGTGTTGATGTCCTGATGTTACAAGAACCGGTCTCCCTGGCCGAGGTGTTAGCAGCTGTTTCCGTAACCCCAAATACTCTCGTGGTTGATGTGAGCACACGAGAATTGGAAGCGGTTCGAGTCGCGCCAGTGACCTATGAGAATATGGAGCCGGTCGATCAGAAAGCAATGGCAAACTATTGAGCGTAATCTTGCCAAGAAATCAACAATCAGCTGAAAGATGCCGATGTTGACAACGAAGCCCTGTAAAGGATATGCAAAACATTTGCATTTGATGTTACAAGAACTGAATACAAACTCTTTTATGTGCCCTGGCTATACATGTTACATTAACCCAACCGGGCAGGGAAGACATGGGAAGGCTCTGGTTGGCAAGGATAGTATACAGCATTCGATACTGGATATGAGTGGGTGGGGTCAGGAGAGTAAAGAGGTGCAGGGAATGTGGATACAAATCGGCCGATACAGCTGGAGCCTGATAAATATAAATTAAGTGGGGAATCTTGCATAAGCAGAGAGAGTTGGGACTGGTTGAAAGGTTCAGTGGACACTCCAGGTACCAGGTATCTGATATGTGGCGACTTCAATGCCCGCACCAAGGAATGATACAGGTCGGGAGAGAACTCACAGGGTACTGCTCTTGCCGAGGCCTTGCTTGAGACGGATATTGTCTGTCTAGATGACGGGACACCCACTAGCTAGCAATTAGACCGGGGGACTCTGACACGGCCATCGACCTGGCTCTTGTATCCCAAGAGGCGGCATCAGACATAACATGGAGCGTCCTTGGAGACCATAGAAGTGACCATCTCCCCTGTTCTGTTCTGATACCTAAGTTCAGCACAGTTAGGACTATAAGAGCCCGCAGGGCATTCAGTTATGATCGCGATCACTATTCGCTCTTGGGGCGCCTTAGATCACAGGGAAGATCTAAACCAACAAGAAAAATTTTCACCCAACCACAATGGTGGACTCCAGAGGTGGAGAATTCATGAAGGGAAAAGAGTGCGGCCATAAGGAATTGGCAGAGGGTGCGGAGAACAAGCAATTCAGTTGACACAGAATTGGAGGAGGCTGAAACATATAAAAAATAAAGGAGCAGGATTTTAAACTATCAGCGTATGGTAAAGTCCTCGAAAAGATAATAGCACCCAGGCTCCAGCGACATTTGGAAAGTCGTAATCAGCTTCCTCATGGACTCGGGAGTTACCGGCCTGGAAAGGACACCTGGGCCAATGCTACAACTTTTGCTTTTGATGTCTACGAGGGCTTCCAGGATAAACAGGAGACAGTGGCGGTAGCTCTTGACCTGGAGGATGCGTATAACAGGGTTAGGTATGATCGGTTGATATACACACTGTTGGACATGGAGGTCTGCCCTTGCCTTGTTACATGGGTTGCTGCGGTCCTTTACGAGCGTAAGGTTGCACTGCGAATGGGTTCCTGGACTTCTGACCCATGTACTATTACACCTGGGTTGTCACAGGGATCTGCCTTGTCCCCAGTGCTCTTTAATGTCTACACCAGCAAAATCGCAGCTATTGAGACACCAGGTATGGGTATAATCTTGACATTTGCAGATGATGTGCTGGTGTACAGACAGGGCAGAGTCAGGGCCAGTTTGGCGAAAGACTTACAGGTGGCGGTAAATGGGGTGGCAGAGTGGTGCAGGGACGCAGTGGCCGTTATAAACCCAGATAAGGCATCGGTCGTGTGGCACTCCCTGGATAACCGGATCGTCAAGGCAGATGTCCCAGGTATTATGTTGAATGGACGTCCTCTTAGGCGAGAGAGTAAATTGAAGTACTTGGGTATCACCTTTGACAGGTGTTTGTTTTTTAAGGATCATGTGGAGGCTTTGGTGGTGAATGCTGGTAGGGGACTTAATGCATTGAGGGCTATGGCAGCAACCGGGGTAGACCAGGGGATGCTGTACACGCTCTTTCAGTAGTTAATAATTTCTGTCATTGAGTATAGTTTGGGGCTGCTGACAGTATCAAACAGCCAGCTTGATAAGTTGGAGTGCATACACAATGCTGCGATACGGTTAATCCTGGGGTGCACAAAGGACACGCCAATTATATGCATGAGGCATATCCTGACGTTACCAACAATGACGGATAGTCATAGGGTCCTTCAGGCCAATTGGTACCTGAGAGTTGCTGCAGATAGGGATCACCCGCTGCATGCAGCCATGGATATAGTCAAGGGTCATAGACTAAGACGAGGCAGGTCCTGGATGGCACAGGCAGAACTTTCTATATGTCAGGTGTGTGATCTAGAGACCATCAATCGTGGAAGAGAGTGGGTTGAAGTTCCGGAAGACATGACGGACTGGCACAATGTAATAATAACACTGGGTTGTGATTGCAGAGAATGGGCAGCGGGCCGCAATGAGTTTGAAGTGCAACAGCTGATCCAGAGTAACACACACACAGGTGACATAGTCATCTACACTGATGGGTCAGTAGTGAGAAACAGGCGTAGTGGTTGGGGCTTTATTGCAAACGCTAATGGAAGAGTCTTGAAAAAGGAGAGTCTGGCACATGAGACTACGACTTCCAGCATGAGAATGGAGGTGGGGGAAGTAACAGCGGCATTCCGTTAGCTAGAGGAGACTACTGCAACACACATTGTATTCATTACGGATTCAAAGAGTATGCTTAGTAAGGTGGAGAAAGGAATGTTTCGTGTGGAATGGCTCTCGTCGCTTCAGAGGTCACAGATTGTGAGAATTGTATAGATATTTTGCCCTGGCCATGGGATGGGGTTGGGGGGGGGGGGGGGGGTGCGAGGGAATGAACAGGCTGATAGGCTAACAGGGAATTCACCTATTGGTGGCAGATTGCCTGGGGACTAGGGGGAGGTGGTCGTGCGCTTGTGGGACCAGGTGGAGAAGGCGGAGGAACGGATTGAGAACCCATATGTGGAAAGAATGAGATTGCGGGGGATCGCAGGGGTTCTGGAAGAATCTCAAAACTGAGAGGAAAGACCAGGAGAACTTTTAATCAGCGGTGGGAACGATTAGTAGTGTGACTCTTCGATGGCTGTTGAACGATGGGACGGAGCACGTATGGGAATGTCCTGAGTGCAGTGATGTCGGTTGTTAACTCAACTCAACTCAACTCAACCTTTAGTTCACTCAGAGGTCCATAGAGTGTATCTTCCGCTGTTGTCTCTCTTGACCAGAAGGTTTGCCTAGATATGTTGTATGTTGGGCATTCTTGGAGTATGTGCTCTGCTGTCTGCGACGCCAATCCACGTGTGCACATGGCTGATTCACCAATCTTGAATTTTGTATACATATGGTTGCGTGATCCACTGTGGCCTATTCTGAGGTGCAGAATAATCACTTTTCTGGTCTGTCCATAACGTGGTAGTCGTCTTGAGCAGGTTTTGGTAGCTTTCTGACTGATTTGATCATTCTTTTATTTTTAATGCGGTTGTATTTCGTACAGCATTGTGTTATTACTAGGTGCTTTGCGTGTTTTATTTTACATTTACAAAATAAAACAAGCAACCTCTCCCCCCCCCCTCCCCCACGTCAAATGCAGCAACATTCTCTAATCGTTTGTCTAACGACCACATACTTATTTATTGTATTACGTACATTAATTCCTCACAAAGCAAATCAACTCATTGGACAAATGGCACCTGTCAAAGACTGATATATATAGGAATATAGGAAAGAGGTCTACCGCAAGATAGAAGACCACCGGGAAGAGTGGTCAACCTCAAGTAGTTTAGAGGTAACATAGTGCCCCAATATAAGGGCAGGGTAGGTGATAGAAAGGGGGACTATTAACTAGTTCTCTCATGAGACACGGAGGCATCGACCAGATAGTTAGTACTCTGGTCACGACAGAATCACGCCTACGTGATAGCCACGGAGAAGAGTGCCACTCAATAGGAGAACGGCTGCTACAAGCGTGCTGAGTATAACCGCACGCAAAAAGCCGAAGGACGCAACAAGGTCCTTCCGCGTGCTGTGTAGCGACGCTTGTAGGAAAGTCAGACTGGGGACTGACTTCGTAGAAAGCAGATCGTTTAGTGTCGATAGGAGTTTTTTGTAGCCAATTAGATAGAGATTAGCAATAGGGTTTAGGAAACTAGAGATAGGCAATTCTGTGGCTTTGTGTGTGATTTGATAGCGACTGTTTTGTAAATGTAAAGAGCCAACGGCAATAAAATGTACCATTCATTTCCTCTCACACGACTTGCAAGTTTCTTGTGTGGTGTGGGAGAAGTAATCCTATAATGCCTGACACATTGGTTGTTGACAGGCTAGGATTTAATGTGGTGTCAGAAGTGTGGCTTGAATAAATGTTCAAGCTAATACACTTACCCACGGCTCAAGACTAAGGTTGCTAGTAGTGAATTACAAGGTTTAATTTGTGTCAGTGACTGTTGACGTGTGCAGACTAGAACGAGTTGCGAGCTAAACTGTGCCTATCGTAACAAAATAATGCTTATTTGTGCTTATTAAAATATTATTTAGTTAAATCATGTGTTCTTCAAAGTTGTAAGTATTGATATTATTAATTTCTTTCATTGATGTATGTAATTATTGATTTGTTTATGAATAATTATCAAATATGATTCATGGCGGAGCGATACACAGCCAGCAACATTATCGATTTTTGGCAAGCTAAAAATAGCGCTGCGCCTCTGACGTATTACGATTGACAAGCAGTTGTTCTACGCCATTCGCATTCAGCATCTGATTGTTTACAAAATCGCCAAGCTGCTGCCCGCCTGAATCTGTGCTTTATATTAATTATTATTTATTTATTTCAGTTAGTGAATGAACATATTTATTTATTTAAACAATATTATTATATTTTTATTTATTTAAAAGCAGTTATTGAATGTTTTTCGTACTTTTTCTATTTGTTTACCGTCACGATGGCACTACTTTTGGCTATGCAAATTAGACTTGGTCTGCACAAAACTTCCATAGATTAAACTAGATTGATTAAACTAGATTAGGGACGAAAGGCATAAAACGTTAGAACGAAGACAGGACATTGACAATTTAATATTAATTAAACTATATTCTGTTTGCCCGTGGGCATGTCATTGTGATTGTACCAAATTGTCAAATATTATATGTCGTTTACAATTTGTTAATTGTTGCTGCTCTGTGAACCAGGGTGAACAACAGCTAATTAGAAAACTCGTGTGTATGCCGAAGTGCCAAACGAGGTGACCTGTGTTACCGGATTGGTGTTCCTGATTCTCGGGAACATTAAGTTGAGTATAACCTACGTATTTTGGCATGCTATGTGATTAATAGTGCATCTCTTTTTCAGCTTGTGATGCATTAGCATATTTTTGTGCTTTATTTTTCAGGGGAAATTTTTTTTTCCAGGTTATAAACTGAGAGTCCAATTTGCAGTGCTCAGATATTAAGAAACATAACATATCAAAGATAAATAAGTGATTAAAGACTTCAGTGCGGGTCATTGCTAGCTAATAGGCCAACAACATGGCAACTTTATCTGATTTCATAAAGCTGGTAAAGAGTTACAATACACAGGAAAGGAGCCAGAACAATATGCTGATCAAAAATTTAAAGAAGCAAAAGATGCTGAGAGAGATGAACGCGCACAGGAAAGAGAACGAGAAAGACAACACCAAAAGGAGATTGCAGAACTAGCTGAGATAACAAAACAAAAACAGCTAGAAGATGACAAACAGGTTAAGCAAATAGAATTAGAATTAAAACAGAAGCAGTTAGAACATGATAAGGAAATTAAGCAACAACAGTTAGAACAAGATAAGGAAATTAAACAGAAGGAACTAGAATTAAAACAGAAGCAATTAGATCAGAAAAGAGAACTAAAGCAAAAAGAGATAGATGAAACGGCAAGAGTTAAGGAAAAACAAATTCAAGTAGAATCAGGGACACAATTAAAGATGAAAGGGATGGATGTAGACTCACACTTAGAAATCTCTGCTACTAAATTAAAAAGTCAACAAGAAGAAAATAAGTTCAATAAATACAAAAATATTATCAAACCATATTGTAAAGAAGACTCCATATCAGCCTGGACAGAAAATGTCGAGTATCAATTTAAATACCACCAAGTTCCAATAGAGATGTGGGCTATGATTTATATGAAGAACCTGAGTGGTGAGCCCCTTAAATTGATAGAATCAATACCAACTGATCTTAGATCTAACTATCAATACATCTATGATAGGATAATGCAACACTTTTTACTTGATGCCCCTGGGTATCAGGTTCAGTTCTCAAATTTAAAACCAAAACCTAGTGAGACTTTCATTGATTACGTCTCAAATGTTCAAAGTTTACTAAATAGATGGCTTAAAGCAGCTAACATAGGTAAAGATTTTGACAGACTTAAAAATCTAATAGCCATGGATAAAGTCATATCCACTATACCATCCTCTTTTGCTAAATTCATGCAGCAGTCGGACATTGAGACCATAGAACAATTTGAAAAGAAAGGCTCTGCATATTTTTCCTCAAATAGAGATATTTTTAAGACTTCAAATGACTCTGAAATAGTTTCCTTTGTAAAGGACCAACCTAAAAACTATCAAGGTAATAGAAAACCATTTCATAAAGTTGATAAGAAAGATAGGAATGTGTCAAAATGTATCTACTGTCAACTCTTGCATGACACTAATTCTATTTGTGATAAATCGCCAAACTATCCGGCGCATCTTGAAAATGTTATTAAGAAGCAACAAAACAAGCGATCTGCATACAGGCGTGCAATCAAATGCTTCTTTTGTTCCAGCTACGGCCATTACTCAAATAAGTGCCTGGGCCGCCAACGTATGAAAGCCAACAATGCTATTTTGATTGATACATCTTCTGATAGTGGTAGCGAGACTGAGTGTGAAGTTGAGAATGTATTACCTTTTAAGCAATCTGAAGATATCTGTTGTGTGAACGATGTGTTAAGCTTTGACAATTGTGACCAATGTCATCAATTTCATGCAGACGGCAAACTTACATGTGGGCATATTGTAACATCCTCCTTAGAGAATGCAAATGCAGCTATAGCCTCCAGAGGCAATCTATTGTTTCACTCTGCGTTGGTCAATGAGAAGCCATGCCGATGTTTGCTTGACAGTGGGAGCTCTATTATTGGTGTGAAAAAGGAACTTGTTAATCCAAAGGATTATACTGGTGACTCTGTAAAATGCCGGACTTTTTCTGGTAATATAGAAACCTATCCTCTGGCAAGAGCCCGTATAAACATCCCGTTCCTTTCTGGTACCATTACATGTGCAATTCTAGACAACCCTTGTACTGATTTAATTCTTGGGTGTCTACCCCAGCTAAGGCACTGTACAGATGAAGAAATATCTGTCTGGGAAGAGAAGAATGGTTTCACTCCAGTGAACAGTGCAGATATCATCAAACATCACAGGCCTAACAAAAGTGCTAGACCCATAACACTTGAAACTGATCAAGACGTAAAGGTGCTACTACCAGACAAGCATAATAAAATACTTACTTCATGGCAAGCGCCTTTCAAGGTGATACAAAGACTTTCAGATGTTGACTATGAAATATCGATAAACGGACACTTAAAAATATTCCATGTCAACATGTTGAAACCTTACTTTTCACGACAAGAGACAGGAGTAGAGACAGACGAACATAGTGCACCCACACCTAGTGATCAGACGACAGACGTACACAACGCAACTACACTAGTTAGCGAGACTGGCAAATCCGACGATATCCATACATCTAGTGAGAATACAGAATACGCACTTAGCACCACCACTGTACTGAATCAGGTAGACGACGACGGAATGGAACTACCTGTTCCCATTGTAGACAAGACTGCGACATTGGATAGCATACGGATAGAACAGGAACTAACAGACGGTCAACGACGACAATTAATAGAATTAGTGACAGAGTATAAAGACATATTTTCTGACATTCCAGGTAGGACGGACAGAATCGAGCACTCCATTCTTCTTTCGGACTCTAAGCCTATTAAATGCAGGCCGTACGCAATCCCACTTAGCTATAGGGAAAATCTAAATAAGGAAATTCTTAATTTAGAAGCTAGTGGGATCATTCAGAAGTCTACATCTGAGTACTCCTTTCCAATCGTCCTAGTTAAGAAAAAAGACTCACAATTCGTCTGTGTGTGGACTATCGAAAACTTAACAACGTTACCAAGATCGACGCAGAGCCAATTCCTTCCTGCGAAGATCTTATTCTTGACATGTCCACCTCCAAAATCTTTTCTAAATTAGATCGTACTAAGGGATATTGGCAGGTCCCTATGCAGACTCAATCCATTCATCTTACTGCTTTTTCAACACGTTTAGGACTTTACGAGTGGCGTTTTCTTCCTTTCGGACTCCGAAACGCTCCTGCTACTTTCGTACGCTTAACTAGAGATCTACTGCATGGAGTGACGAATACAGTGACGTATATAGATGATATATGTGTCCATACTGATGACTGGACAACACACCTACTGAAACTAAGACATGTCTTTGATAGGTTGCGACTCTTCGGTCTCACTGTCAAACCGAGCAAAGTCGAATTGGGCCTAAAAGAAATTGATTTTTTGGGTCATGTCATTTCACAAGGTCAACTAAAGACTGACAATAGAATCATTACCAAAATTATGAACCTGACCATGCCTACCACAAAGAAGCAGGTCAGAAGCCTTTTGGGGTTAGTAAATTACTATAGCAAATTCATATAGCAAACTTAGCTGAAATTACAAGTGTATTTTCAAATGTTTTAAAAGCATCTGTAAAACTAGATGTCAAAGATGCATTATTAATTTCTGCATTGTCAAAATTGAAAATCCTTTTTAGTAATGTACCAATCCTCCGCTTGCCTAATCCTAGGCTCGTTTATTATCTTAGGACAGATGCCAGCAGAATCTCCATCGCTGCGGTGCTAGGCCAATTTTACGAGGGCATCTTCCATCCGATTTGCTATGTGAGCCGTAAGATCACACCTGCTGAGTCCAGATATTCCATATCAGAGTTGGAAGCCCTAAGCGTCATCTATGCGGGATAATGATGATGAAGTATAACGCTCGCAGAGCCATTCAAATGTCGGCTCTAAATAAATTGCATTCCTTTCGCAAATGTCACGACTTGTTATTTCGTGCGGTGCGAAAGTAGGGGAGACCTGAGAATCTGCAGCGAACAAGTCGCTGACAGATTGGAAAGGCCGAATGTAAGATGGGCCTGCGTGCCCAATTTGTTACCTTTGACAATAAAGTTCGTTCGTTCCTACCTATTTGAAATTTATTTGTTTTAGTTAATATTTTGCCTTCAGTATCTGAATGACGGTTGTAGTATCACCTGTGACTCACGACTGTACCCGCCGGTGGAGTATGTCCTAAGACAGCCATTGCCATCTTTTACTGCCATTGAAATGTGTTTTGTCATGAAGTCTTGAGAAGATAATGGTAAACTACTGAACGTAAACGTGCCAGGATATGACACACAACTAGCCTACAACAAGCCTACACTGGGTGACGTTGTGATATTCTAGTATGAGTCTAGCGTGAGTCGCGTGGTCAGTGGTTGCACACCCGCTTCACACGCCAAGGATCTGGAGTGGTTCCATGGTCCAGTCACTATTGGCGAGCTCAAACGCGAGCGAAACTCTAGTGCTTCCAGCCTGACGTGGACAAGGTCCAAGGTTCGTACCCGAATACGATCAGCGTTGCCAGTAGGGGGTTGTGCTCAATCTTCGAAACACAAATCCCGAAACAACCAAATAAATCAATATGACATACAGCCAAAAAATGCTGGGGATGACTGCGACGTCCTTTACCGGATATGCAATTAACTTTTTACACTAACTGCCGTGATGGAGCGGGCAGGTACGAAAACTCTATTGTCAACAAAAACTTTAACACCGTCCAGTCCGACTCCAGGATTCTCCTCCGCTGTGCTGCTCCAATTAAGAAACCTACACAAATTCGGTACTGACTGTAAAATGTTCATGCCAATAATGCCAGGCACTCTTCTCTCCCCATTGTCCATGTCTTTGGTGACAAAAACCCCACAGTCCTTCACTTGTGTCCCACCCAACACAATGTCACACACAAAGTACCCCACATATGGAATCATTACGCCATTTGCGGCCGTCAACCTAACGAATTGTCCTTCCTTGAGAACATAGTCCCGGAACATGTCCTTGAAACAGGCCTCAGTGATGGTGGAAACCTGAGAACCTGTATCGATGACACACTGAACACTCTTGCCACCTATTAAGACAGTCTCTTCGGGCCTACCACCCACAATTTTAATATCTGAGCCATGACGCTCCCCTCTAATACCTGGCTCCCAGCCTTAGAGGGGTCCCATTTAATGCCTGTCTGCACTCGAGTCTCAAGTGACCAACCCGATTGCATCGCCAGCAACGTGGCACTTGATGTTGTTGATCGCTGGTGGTGAGTCTGTTCAGCCTGGCACTAATCTCAGACATCTCCCTCTGCAGAAAGTCAATTACACCCTGCCTGGAAGTAAACTCAGTTCTTGATGGTACTCAAGCTGGCTCAGTATGTGCAGGCCTACATTCTACCGTTTGTGGGACTACCTCAGCCTGCACCCGCCCGTACTGCCCCTGCTGAAACTCAACTTTCACCGATGAAGTTATACGTGTCTGCATTTCCCCAGAGTTCTCATTTCTGTCTCTCACTCTACCTCTCTGACTTCAGCACCTGGCGGGGACCGAACACCTTCCCATGTTTGTGCGCACTCCCTGATCTGAAGAAATGTCACTGATGAATCTTGCGACATCTTTTCCTTTGGAACAGTTTGGGTGAAACTGTCCCTTATGCCAGCCACAAACTGGTCTCGAAGGGCCTCCCCATCCAACACAGGGACACCTTGCATTTCCTTGGCCTTCACTACCCGCTTGAACTCAGCATTGACCCTATGGGAGAAGTCATGGACTGTCTCCCCAGCTCGCTGGCGTATTGTAAATAACGTTGCCAGGAGCTCCCGTAGACTTTATTTCTCTACATATATCTTCAGCAGGGCCTGCAGCGTGGCCTCGGGATCTTCCTCAGAAGCATGGAGTTCCAACTCCCTCCTGACAGGACTGGTTATGCTGTCGAAAATAACATCCACCTTATCGACTGTCTCTAACATGCCAGCCCTCCAAGCTGACCTCACCTCCCTGACGTACTCTTCTACCGATGGCCCACCTTTCTCCCCAAAACACCGAACAGGCTTTCTGGTTGGTACTACAACATACCTCAAAGCATCAGTGAGCTCGCATGGTGGAGCGTCCACTGAGCGGGAATCTTCGATTCCCATCGTAGAAACTGGCGGCGACTCGCCTTGTTCAACTCTCACTGCCGCACGAGTACTTCTGGTCTCCATCTTAAGGACAAGATACTATGCTACGGGTGGTTCTGCAATGGAGCCTAACTAGCTAACCTGGGTTTTGCTATCTCTAGAGGACTATTACCAACTATACCAAAAATGAACCGACAAAGAAACTAACTAAAGACCTCAACTAAAACAATCACTTGGTACCAAAACAATCCTACCAGAATAATTCTAAGACTGTCACTAACCTGGCAGAGGCTCGCCACTTGAAACAGAGGTAAAAACAGGAGCAAGGACCACTTACTTCTGCTACGGTGAGGTGAGGAGAAGAGCGCAACCCTGACTGCGTAGGGCCAAAGAAGAAAATGAATAAAGAGAAAGAACCTCTCACCGTCATCGGTTAACAAGAATAGAAAAGAATTAAGGTTTAAGAAGATCCAGGATGGGCCGACAGGGAATTGGAACAATATTCTCCAATTCCAGACAAAGAATTACTCCGAGGGCTGTTCTAACACCAATGACTATCCTTCTAAGAGTCTTTCAACTAAACAACAAAGTAAGAGTAACACAAGCATCATTGGTTTATTAAACTTCTAAACTTCACAATAATATGCAGACATGTAGCACCAACAAAGAAATTAGGATACAGCAAAAATCAAACAGCAAAGACACTAATCTAACAAACAAAATTCCTAAGTGTAGCAAAAACTTCTAATCCAGTAAAAACTCCAAATCTACCAAACACTAATCCACCAAACACTAATCCATCAAAAACTAACCCACCAACAACTAATCCACTAGAACTAATTTACCAAAAACTTCTAGTCCACTAAAAACCCAGGAAAATCTAAAATCTAAAACTAGAATTCTGGCTTTTCCACTGCAAAACTTCAGGGTCTAACTACTAAACACAAATTTGCAATAGGCATTGGCGCCTCGTCACTCAGTGCGGTGGACTACGGAAAAGGCCAGTTCTACCTGTGCAGCGGCTTTTTGTACTGGGGTCGTTCTGACTCCCAGAGTTCCAGACCAATCAGACGCCCTCTTGCAGAATTCCACCATCATCGCGAGCCGAGTACATACATATACTCTATCTACCTGGAGACAGTAAAGTGACTTATGTCAACAGTTAAAGGTGCCCTAATGCGTTAGCAACTGAGTGACATAATCTCATCCATCGGCAACACAGAATAGCTCAGTGGCAGTAGAATCGCAAGTCGTAATCCATCCAGCAATAACTTATTGCCGCCTCATTTGTGACCCATTTCGCTCTATGGCACTACAGTTCGTGTATGCCATCCTAATGCTTATTTCGCTCATGTCACATGGGCTCTGGAACAATCTCAAAACTGAGAGGGAAGACCAGGAGGACTTTTAATCAGATAGCTGTGGGAACGATTAGTAATGTGACTCTTCACTGGCTGTTGAACGAGGGGGCGGAGCACGTATAGGAATGTCCTGAGTGCAGTGATGTCGTTTCTTCACTCAACTCAACTTTTAGTTCACTCAAAGGTCCATTGATTGTATCTTCCGATGTTGTCTCTCTTGGCCGGAAGGTTTGCCTAGATATGTTGTATGTTGGGCATTCTTGGAGTATGTGCTTTGCTGTCTGCGACGCCAATCCACGTGTGCACATGGCTAATTCACCATTCTTGAATTTTGTATACATGTTGTTGCGTAATCTATTGTGTCCTATTCTGAGGCGCAGAATAATGACTTGTTCTGGTCTGTCCATAACGTGGTAGTCGTCATGAGCAGCTTTTGGTAGCTTTCTAACTGATTTGATCATTCTTTTCGTTTTAATGCGGTTGTATTTCGCCCAAAATTGTGTTATTACTAGGTGCTTTGCATGTTTAATTTTACATTTACAAAATACAACAAGCACCCCCCCCCCCTCCCCCTAGACGTCAAATGCAGCAAGATTCTCTAATTGTTTGTCTAACTACCACATACTATTTATTACATTCATCATCATCATCATCAAGTGCCGTGCCGGCTGGCGTAGGCGTTCATGGCTCTCCATAGATCTCGGTCTTTGGTTTTCTGGATCAACTCTGCTGCTGATATTCCTCCATGCCACCGTCTCAATCCATCCAGGATCACTTCTCTTGGTCTACCTCTGCCTCTCTTCCCCTCGATCTTTCCAGTTGTTACGATGTTCTCCAATGCCTTTCTTCTCATCACATGACCGAGGAAAGCTGTTTGTCTCTGTCTTATTGTTGTATATAATGTTCTAGTTTCCTTAGCCTGTTTCAGGCAGTCGTCGTTAGTTACTCTGGCAGTCCAAGGAATTCGCAACATTCGTCTCAGGAACCACATCTCTGTTGCTTCTAATTTCTTCTTAATTTGTTCATTTACATTCCAAGATTCACTGCCATACAGCAAAACTGGTTCTACATAGCATTTCAGCACTCTCTTTCTTACATTCAGTGACAGTGACGTATTGCATAAGATACTCTTCATTTTCTGAAATGCAGCTTTTGCCTGCCCTATTCTGCTCCTAATCTCTGTTGTACATCTTCCATCTGATGTTATAAATGCACCTAGGTATCTAAAATTATCAACTTGGTTAAGGATTTTCCCTTCTATTTCTATGTCACATTTTGGTGTCACCATTTTCTTTGATATTACCATTGTTACTGTTTTCTTGATATTCAAGTTGAGTCCTTTCCTTGCACTCTCTGTTACTACAACGTCTAATAATTGTTGTAGGTCTGTTGAATTATCCGCCACCAATACTGTGTCATCTGCATAGCGTATATTATTTATATTATAACCTCCAACTAGTATTCCTGGCATCTCTTTGATCTCTCTCATTATTACTTTGCTATACAGGGAGAAAAGATCTGGTGACAAGACACACCCTTGTCGTACTCCTAGCTTTATCTGTTCGTAACTACCCTCTTTTTTTTCTCATTTTAATTGCTGCTACTTGGTTCCAGTAAATATTCTTTATTATTCTTAAATCTTTTCCATCAGTGTTGATATCTTCCAACATTTTAATCAGTTCATCATGTTTTACTTATCAAATGCCTTAGTATAATCTATGTACCAAAGTTAATTAAATTAAGGGTACACATACCTTCAGATTGCTGAATACAGTTTCATACTGGAGTAGCTGTAACTCGGCAGGACTAAACGTCGGATTACTTTAACGTCTTCTATCTCGTGACATAGGCCCTCTCTTAAGAGAGTTGACCGGATCGACTCTTTTCCGCCGGAGGTTTGGTCCGAGTGAATTCAGCCTCTTCCTCCGGGACTGGATGTCTGGACAGGAAGTTATCCCCCACATTCTCCTTTCCGGGAATGTATTCAACAGTAAAGTTGTAGGGCTGAAGCAACACAGACCAACGCATCAAGCGGGCGTTTAGCGTTTGGGAGGTTGCCAGGAACATTAACGGTTGATGATCTGACTGTACCGGGAATGGTACACCATACAAGTAATGCTGGAACTCTTGGACAGCCTAGAACAGCGACAGACACTCGACCATCGGGTAGTTACGTTCGGTCGGTAGTGGTCTCCGACTCGCGTACGCGACGGGTCGCAATACAGGCGGACCTTCCTATTTCCCCTGTATCCATGTCGTCCCTACCGCTAGGTCTCCATACGCGATTCGCACATGGATCAACGGTTTCGTCCTCGACAGACTGTCTCTTTGTCCAAAACCCTCCGGACTGGGGCTTCCCCAGCCATCTCTTTCGAGAGCGAGGCTGGTCAGCTGCTCGTCGGACGGAGTCCAGGGTCTCTTGCGCCCTACCCGACGCTCCCCATCCCTTCCGACCTAAGTTACCAGTGACTCTGTCACTCTGGGCCTCTCCACGACGTGTGGTTTTCCCCCTATCCTCGGGTGGAAAATCAGACCTACCCCGTACGTCCTCATAGACATCCCTATGTAGTACTGGGTTCTCTTGGTCCCCGTCTGGACCCGTAACCGTTTTAGCAGCTACAGCCATCGCCATCAGATGCGGAGACTCCTTACCGGATCTCTTCTCCCATTCCTGGAGGAGATTCACATGGAAAATTGTGTTTTATTGGTGTTATGGAGCCGTTCTAGTGATATTTGTGTAGCAAAGTGGTGTAGTTATCATAATTCAGTACCTTTCATTGGATTATAAGCAGCATTGGAGCAGTACACCTTTGTAAGTGGAAATGTCACGTACTTGTCACCCCTGTCTTAAATTTTTACATTACAACATCTACTAATATTATTATTATATTTCTAACTTATAGCAACAGTAGCAATACCAACGTGTTCCTTGTGCAGTGTCCTTAAATTTGATATATAATACAATATATTTGCTACCATTTTAACAATTTGTAGATCATTAGTATGAGATGCCCGCAGAAGTCGGATGTGTCGGCGTAACGGCGCAAGAACGCAGCTCTGCTGTAAACAGGCACAATGCAATCACATCCGAAAAAAAAAAATCCTGATGAACGCAGAAGAAGAAGACACCCCTACTTCCTATTTTCTGCCATCAATTTCTGCTTGGGCCAAACCCACTTTTAGTTTGGCACTGAATCAGTTAAGAAGTTAATTACATAGTCTTTACAGGGCGAAGCAGTCAACCCAATCATTTTTGGCTGTTTGTCATATTGATTTATTTGGGTTTTGAAGATTGAGCACAACCCCTACTGGCAACGCTGATCGTATTCGGGTACGAACCTTAGACCTTGTCCACGTCAGGTTGGAAGCACTAGACTCGAGTTTCGCTCGCGTCTGAGCTCGTCAGTAAAGCATTTCCCTGACTGGGCCCGGGAACGAACTAAAGATCCTTGGCGTGTGAGGCGGGTGTGCAACCACTGACTACGCGACTCACGCTAGACGCGACTAAATTATCATACTAGAATATCACAACGTCACCCTTTGTGGACCTGTTGTAGGCTTGTTGTTTGTCATATCTCGGCAAGTTTACGTTCTGTAGTTTGCCATTATCTTCCCAAGACATCATGACAAAACACATTTCAATGGCAGTAAACGACTCCAATGGCTGTCTCAGGACATCCTCGTCAGGTAGGGACAGCCATGAGCCACAGGTGGCACCAAACGATCATCCAAAAAATACTTATGAAGGCAAAATCTTGACTAAATCAAATTAAATTTAAAATAGGCACATGGAATGCTAGAACGTTAAATGAGCTTGAAAAGTTGCATAATGTTATAAGTGCAATGGAAAGCATGAAAGTGAATATCCAAGGCATAAGTGAGATGAGATGGAAGGAATCGGGCAAAATTATAAACGACAAACACAGTAATTTATTCTGGATGGGATACACGCGAAAAAGGAGTAGGTCAGTAGGACTAATATTTGATAAACAAACAGCCAAGTCATTTAATGGTTCTTCCTTTTCCTTCAACCCTCTCCTCTGCCTCTTCTTCTCCGCCCCATGCTATCCCCGTTGGCTGTTGTCAAAGGTATCGAGTACAATGCACGCACTCCGTTGCTTCGGCGGTAATGCTTTTTATTTTACATGGTTGGTTTGATTGACAGGCAGGAACTAACCGATCACCCTATTAGAGCCTGCCTGCTAGGGAAGCGGCAGGGGATGTCCCTCAGGAGTCCATACGTCTGGCGCCGCCCCGCCTCATACCAGACGTTAAATATTTGTTTGTGATTGTGATTGAGTATATGTATATGCGAGGGAGTGTGCATTTGTGTGTAATTGAGTGAGTGCATAACTGTGAGTTTGTGCAAATGATGTAAGTGTGTATGCATGTATAAGTGTTTTTTCGAATGTGCATGTGCACCTGTGTATGGCTGTCTCATAACATGGTAATATGCATTGTTTGTGTTTACAATATTCATTTGACAATGTTATTTTCCTATGTTAATGTATCATGCACTATTGATGTACGAAAGATGAGTGATTGGAAGGGCCGAATGTAAGACGGGCTTGGGTGCCCAACTTGTGACCCGTTGAAAAGTTCGTTCGTTCTTTCGTTTATAGCCTTTGGAAATCCAGCTAGTTTGCCAGCAGGACACCAGACTGGCGTTTTTTTTTCAATTTTCCTTCCACTCCAGAAGAATGTGCAGCCGGCACCTACTTCACAGATTTGGTCTTCACCTGCAGGCCGTGTCTCGCCTACGGCTGCAATCTCGATGCTGTACCTGCCCAACTCTCCCGCAATCAGTGCTGTACCATATGGAGTCTCCGTCGCGAAGTGGTCAAACCCCCTAACTCGGGCACGAAGGGTTGTGTGTTCGATTCCGGGCAGCATCCTTCGGTTAAGTGGTGCATTTTTTCGGAGACTCCTGTGGGTCGTGGCTGGAGCTACGGAGTTCGACCTTTTGTGCGACGCTTTCCGCGCTGCGGAAATAGACTGACCCATATGGGATAAAATCCCGGTGCAATGAAGTCGACCCTGTCAAGATTTAAGCGACATTTGTAAGTGCTGTACGTCTCTCTGGGCCAGACACGCCTTCTCTATCGTGTGCGTACATTCCAAGTCCCGATAGTTATGGGAGTATGGTTAGGTTTCTTTTGCTTTACCCGTTTTTACTTTGGTTTTATGTCGACCGCAGTTATAGGGTACCCACCAACCGTGGCTAGCTGGTTTAGGTAATGTTGAAGCAAGCAATGTGTAGGGAAGTTTTTCTAGCCCCTTCCTGGTGCTATAAAGGTTGGAAGTGCTTTCATATAGAGGCTGCTCAGTCTCTCAGGGAACTGCCGAATCCCACTGCTGCTCCAGTCAGTAGAAGACGACCACATGGCCTGAGCAGTATGTCTGCAGGTCTAAGACTACGACTGCCAGCGTACCCACGCCTGACGCTTTGCCGCTCGCCCATCGCCCCAGGGCTTGAAGGTGATATATGAAGTTGGATGAAGAATGACTTGCGCGATGAACTGGATTAAAGTGAGGAAGAGTTGCGCAATTCGTCGACCTCAGTCTCTCGCCTGAGTCCATCTGAGTTCAGTGGCAAGACAAGTCAAGACGACTGGAGACGAATACACGTGCAGTGGTGGACATCGAGCTCTACGTGCCTTGCCGTGCTCATTGCGTTCGACATCGCTTTGCAGGTAAACGCCGTCTAGCCCGATGAACCATCAATGATTTCTTCCGCGCAGTCTGTTGAATCCTGTCTTCACATGCTGGCTAGGCATACCCTAGTTCACCGATTGGTTTCACGCCAAATCGGTTACCCTCGCGTGGTTTGTCGGCCTGTCACAGCCGTTGTCACTGAGGTGGCCGCTGTCTCATGTTGACAGCTACATGGAGCCACAGGCGTGGTCTGTATGTCAGGCTTGGACCAATGGGGAATGGGTCCTGCAATGATTAATGTATGATACATTCATTGATACCGCTAAACTTGTCTAAATAAAATTAAGAGTGACTGAGATTACTTAGAGTATGAAAGAATTTATATTTTGTTTGTAGTATGCATGGGTGCAAATGATTATTCCACCATTATCATCAACAAGTAATGTCTAGGTCATTACACTTTGCGATGAATGTTAAATCATCATGTGTATATGAATGTATATGTTCTATTCGCAAATGTAAAACACACACACACACGCACACACACACACACACACACACACACACACACACACGCGCGCGCGCAACGCACCTTGTAAATACACAGTTTTGTAAGCCACGAAAGTTTAAAAAAATAGAAAAATATTTGATGGGCCTCCTTCCTTCCTTACTTATTAACTAGATAGAACATGCAGACAAGAAAATCCGGCTGCTGTGGAGGATGAAGTACAAGCGTTGATCTTCGAGTATTCGCTAGACGGTGATGCTGTCATCTACACAGATGGGTCGGTCGTCTGACATGTGAGAAAATCATGCACCTTTACGGCTCGGGCCGGAGGGAGAATTGTGAAGGAGGACTCTGGTGCTTTTGTTGAGACCACAAGTAGCCTGACTATGGAAGTCATGGCAGTAAGTAAAGCAATAGCATGACTCGAGACACAGACATTCACTAGGGCATGTTTCCTTATCGACTCAATGAGCATGCTCAAGAGGATAGAGGTGGGGTGGATTCAAAGAGAATGGTTGATGTCTCTGGAGCGGTCTCGGCTGGCAAAGATTAGTTTCATCTTCGTGCCAGGGCATGCGAGAGTAAAAGGAAATGAGCGGGCTGACAAGCTCGCAAGTAAGGCTACTGTGGAGGGCGGACCCATGGACCAGGCTGACATTCTGAATGCTCTACAACAAGTAAGACTTTTGCGAGAACCAAGTGATGACTGTGAATCTACAACCATGGCCAGATTGCGAAAACAGCAAATTAAAAGAGGGGTGGCCAAACAAGAACTATACGCAGGAAGCCAGAGAAGATTGATAAACCAACACAGAACTGGCGTCGTTAGCCGCTACACGCTGCGGGATTTGCCGATGAGGGGATCCGAGCACTTATGGACTGAATGGTTCGATGTGCAATGAGGATGATCTGTCGACTAACTAACTTACCTAACTAACTAACTAACTAACTAACTAACTAACTAACTAACTAACTAACTAATAACTTATCCTTCCATCTTGTTCATGCAGAAAATGTGTTAATTACAGCAAATCGGTTTACAACAAAGCTGTGGCAATATTTGTGCCTTGCGGCCATCATATTCAACTGCAGCAGATACAAGTGTAGTGCAAGCTTTTAGTCTGCATTTATAAAAACAACATAAGCATGCTTCAGAACTTTTGAATCTTTTTTGTTGTAACTTAAACTGATATATTACTTGTAGAGAAGACACCTCAGCACTTAAACAGTTTAGCCATTTAAAACATTTCCCCATTGTAAATTTAAATAATGAAGGCACAATTTATTGCTCGTATGTTTATAAAACTACCATAGTAACACAGACAGTGAAATTTATCACAGTTTGTTTCAGCTTTGTATTTCATCTATTTTGTTGCTTTAATATATGGTGATTTATTTCAATTGTTGTAGTAGATGCTATAGAGAAATATGCCAGGCACGAATTTGTACAATATAGTGTGTGTGTGTGTTGTGTGTGTGTTTTGTGTGTGTGTGTGTGTGTGTGTATGTGTGTGTGTGTGTGTGTGTGTGTTCATTATTTAAGTTTTACAATTGTTGAAGACACTCTTAAAATGGGGTGTTATGCTAGCAGATTTACAAGTGAGGCTGGAATACTTTGATATCTCAAGTTGTGTTGTCATTACTTCGATTGTGTTCTTATCTTTAATATGAAAATGAAATGAATGTTTCCATTGAAAAATAAATATATAATGATTAAGAAGATAGTTACATATTTTTTGCAGGACGTCACAGTCAACCTCAGCATTTTTGGGCTGTTTGTCACACTGATTTATTTGGTTGTTTCATGATTTGAGTTTTGAAGATTGAGCACAACCCCCACAGGCAAAGCTGATCGCATCGGGTACGAACCTCGGACCTTGTCCTCTTCAGGCTGAAAGCACTAATTCGAGTTTTTCTCACGTTTAAGCTCTTCACGATCGACAGGCTTCTCGATTTCTTAGGCGTGAAGCTCACCCTGCACCAGCGAATCAGATCGTCCAGTCTGAGGAGGATGCTGCGCCCATCACTCTCCTTCGGTGTCAGGATTGTCGGATCGTCCTTGAAGGTCTTCAGCAGCATCCAGAGCAACACACATCAAGGTGACATAGTCATCTACCCGATGGGTCAGTGGTGAGAAACAGACGTATTGGCTGGGGCTTTATTGTAAAGCTAATTGGCGAGTCTTGAAAAAGGAGTGTGGCATTTGAGACTATGACCTCCAGCATGATAATGGAGGTGGACGCAGTAACAGCGGCATTCCGGTGGCTAGAGGAGACTACTGCAACACACGTTGTATACATTACGGATTCAAATAGTATGCTTAGCAAGGTGGAGAAAGTAATGTTTCGTGTGGAATGGCTCTCGTCGCTTCAGAGGTCAAATATCGTGAGAATTGTATGGATATGCTGCCCTGGCCATGCGGGTGTACGGGAGAATGAACAGGCTGATAGGCTAGCAGGGAATGCATCTCTTGGTGGAATTTTGCCTATGGACAAGGCGGAGGTGGTCGTGCGCTTGTGGAACCAGGTGGAGAAGGTGGATGAACAGATTGAGAACCCATATGTGGAAAGAATGAGATTGCGGAGGGTCGGCAGGGGTTCTGGAAGACTCTTAAAACTGAGAGGGAAGACCAGGAGAGCTTTTAATCAGATAGCGGTGGGAACGATTAGTAGTATGACTCTTCGCTGGCTGTTGAATGAGGGGACGGAGCACGTATGGGAATGCCCTGAGTGCAGTGATGTCGGTTCTTAACTCAACTCAACTCAACTCCGTAATCCCGTTTATCCACGTATGGTAACGCAGCGCGCGAGAATTGATAGCGGTTTTCGCCGCGTTGGTGACTTAAAGGATAAGTGAGCCGGCCGCTCAGAAAGCAATGGCAAACTACTGAGCATAATCTTGCCAAGAAATCAACAACAGCGGTAAAATGCTGGTGTTGACAGCGATGTCATGTAAAGAATATGTGACAACACAAAATGTAATAAATAGCATGCAGTCATTACACAAACAATGAGAGAATCTTGCTGCATTTGACGTTTGGAGATCTTGATGTATTTTGTAAATGTAAAAGAAAACATGCAACGCACCTTGTAACAACCGTTTACAACTAAATAAACCCAAATTAAACAGAAAGATATGTAATTTAAATTTGCAAAAGGACTTAACGACGTGAGTTATTTCAAGGGACATTACTAAGAGCATTATTTCTGTATTATGTAATTTAAAACATTGTATTATATATCTTAATGTTTCATAAAATATTTAAAGAAATTAACTAGAGTTATACGGATTATAAAGAATGTGATAAAACATTTAAGGCATCTTCAAAAAGTTTGTAAAAGCTTTGGATCTTTGTTAGATAAATGAGAATTTTCTAACGCATTTTTCTATTTTTCTTCGATAGAACATTCAATGTTTTAGCCTTTCCGTGATACCCATAGTTTCGGTTATATAAATGCAATTTTTGTCTGGCCTGTTTTACAGGCTAAATTCAAGAAAAGATAACTTCTCGGCCTTCTGGCTAAGATCAAAGTGTAGTATCTCTGCGCTTGATCTTGCCAGGGGTCGGGATGATCCCCCAACACAAACCGACACAGAGGGACGTGGGGACCTGATGGGGTGGTTCTGGCTTCTCTGGGAACCGTGAGCCATTCTGAAAAAAAAAGAAAGTTAGTGTTGAACATCTCTTGCAGGACGTCGCAGTCAACCACATCATTCTTGCGTGTTCGTGATATCTTGGCAAATTTACGTTCAGTAGTTTGCCATTGCTTTCTGAACGACCAAGACCCCATACCAATTGGTCACAAAACAACGCAAGGCGGTCAATTTCAACATCTTCCGCAGCTGTGTTTCTAACGCGGGTATGTGGGATTACGAAATGCGTCCGCAGCACCTTTGCCACGGAGCGGCACAGGCCAAATTAGTTAGTTAGTCTTTCCTCTTGAGCCCAAGGCGGCGCAGAGGTCAGAAGTCCTGACTCTCCATGTGTGGCGGTTCGCTGCTACGTGTTGTAGATCCTGGATGTTCACTTGGCCGTTGAATGAATCTTCTCTGATGATGGTTCTACGCAGGGTCTCTCTTGGTCTTCCCCGTTTTCTTTTCCCTAACGGTGACCATATGAGGGCTCGATAGGGGAGTCTTGTCTTGTCCATTCTGAGAACATGGCCGATGTAATTCCAACAGCGTCTTCTTATAAAATTGGAGACTGTATCTTGCTTAGTCTCTTGTCTTATTTGTGTATTGGTTCTGAATTCTTCTAAGACATTTGTTCTCAAAATTATCTAATTTGTTTTATCTAAAGCTACCGTTGATTTCCAACTTTCACATCCATACGTTAACACTGGAATCACACAAGAGTTGAAGATTTTAAGTTTCGTGTGTTTGCTGAGTGTCTTTGACTTCCAGATGTTTGACAGTTTATTGAAGGCACCAGATGGCATTGCAATTCTAGATGATATTTCTGGTGTTGAGAACCCTGTAGATGTCATTGTGCTTCCTAGGTATGTGAAGCTGTTGACTTTTTCATGACCGTAGTTGTTTAATTTGGTGTCGTCTGAACTGTTGGTAAGATCGAGAGTTTTTGTTTTTGTGGTGTTAATTTGGACACCAACTTGTCCTGAAACATTTTGGAGATGGTTTATTTTCTCTTGGGCATCCGGGTGTGTTGAACTCAAAAGCACTATGTCGTCGGCAAAGTCCAGGTCTTCTAGAAATTTGCCAACCCAATGGATACCCATATTTGTGTTGTTTGTGAATTTGCTGTCAACGTTTCAGTCGCTCGTTAGTCGTGGTTATGACAGAAATTGATACATTCACAAATAACGTGTTAACACAGTGTGCATGTATAGGTATTTATTAACGTGACAATATGCTTTACGTTAATCACAAGTTACGTTCGTAACAATTTATGGCGAAATATATTGCAACACTCAGCAATGCACTTGTGGACTCTCGTATCACAGGTTATCTCACACACTAGCACACAGGCCATTCAATGCCACACTCTCTTAGCATTAGCAACTCTTGTGTAATGTATTCAGTACACACACTCTCTCTCTCTCTCACAAATATCCAAACACATCTTTCTTAACCACAGTCTAGTCCAGTCTGATCTTTTCCTCGCTCGGTCTTTGGTAACGTGGTACTTGACCTCGTGTCGTCTGTAATAGTCGTGCTAAGGAGGATGTCTCGGTATTCTGGATATTGTTATGTCCCTCAACCGTCTGTTGATGGCTGGTGTCTCAGGTCGTCAAGTCCAAGGTTGGGCTGTCATTCAGGGACACTCTCTTGTCTATAAACCCCATGTCCTGTTGTCGGATAAATAGTTGATGGCTCAACCCCAAAGAGATAAAGGATACTAAGTTCCTCTTTCTCAATGTGATCCTGCCCTTTAAAATTAATTTAGCTGTTACTGGCTCAATGATTTGAGACTATTAAATAGAGTATTGGAGAACCAAGGAATACCTCCAGGAAAACAATGAAATTTTTACTGAGTATGCCAAATGTCCTTAGTGGTGGTTCCTTGCCTCTCCTCTACCAAATAAATAATTAATCTAGGGTAATTGCTTACAACAATTTTACTATGACAAGAGATCTCTCACAAGAGAAAATAACCCGTACTTTTCATCATTTATTATATATATATAAATGGAGCTATTGAGTATACATGTAATAACATACAACAATCAATGCAGTACAATTTCAAGATTATTTACATATTCATCTCTAACTATTTATCTATCTCCTGGCTGTGCCACTGTATCATACATTGTCCTTAGTGTTGTATCCGTTCTTAATTATAATTATTGGGCCTCTTCAGCTGGCCTAGTTATAATCTGTGGAAGAAAACTGGTTGGTCTCCCATCCTGGTTTTTGATCTCGGTAGCATTCAGTCAGTGTAGACTCTATTCTTGAGTGTTCTTGTTTTATTTTTTTCCCTGTTAGATTTATTATGGCTCACTGGTTTTCTCCACACTTTACCTAGACTAAAGGATATGTTATACCTGTCCTGGAAGGGTGGTGAAAAGTGGCAGGAAGTTGCTGTGTAGAATAATATTTGGCCTCACTATCTCAGCTGCCTCCTTTAGTTAAGTGGCTGCTTCATTCAGTCAAGCTGCTACTACTACTTTCACAAATTGCTGCATTCACAAAGTCAGGTCTGGATCTATCTGAGTATAACCACTACCTGAAATTTCAGAATCCATCATAAATCTAAAGATATCATCAATATGAACATCAGAACTGAAATGTTCTATATTTTTCTCAAGAACATCACAAAGAAAATACCTAAAAGCATTGTGATATTAGGAAAATAAACAGTGGAAGGTAAAAAGTCTTGGTGCTCTCAAATAGTTATCCACAACATAATTGGTTGCTCTCCATTCAATCTTCCATTATGGTGTTCAAGGTTTAGACTAGCAGATGTGCAGTTTCATCCTCACCTATGCCTGTCCCCAGGTCTACCGTTTTAGTAATACCTTGATTGATTTGGAATTGACAGCTTTGTTTCCCATCCTATTCTGTACCTAGTTGCTTGCTTGCTTGCTTGCTTGTGTTCGTTGGCTTGAGCTCCAACGTGAAGTCCTGTATGTCGGATGAAGGCATCCTGTTGTCCAACATCAGTGTGATGTCATACAGGACCTGAGTTTTGCGTGAGTATCCGTTGTCCCATGTCTGGCTTATTGGTGTGCAGACTGGTGGTTCCTCGCCGTACAGGCAGACACTCTCCGACTTCGGAGGATGTACCTAGTTAATTCTCTTAATCTTTTTCTGTTCAAGAAAAAGGAACTCATACATAAAGGGCTTTTAAAAATCATTCCCCATTGTAACGAGTGTTTGTTTATAAGCAATATAAGTACATTATGGTATCCATTCTTGTATAGTATTCGGGTGAATTCTTTTCTATTCCAAAGTTTTACGGCGAGTATATTCCCTCCTCGTCACCGTCTCTATACTAAGATTGTACTTCATTTATCATCATCATCATGCTCATTATAATCATTACATCATTCTATCATTATCATCATTTTATTACATTATCATCATTACACAAGACCATATGTGTTAACAGGAGTGACATGAAATACAAAGTAGGATTTTGCTTAAGGTACAAAACCAGATGCTTGTAGTATGAGTAATGTAGTATGGATTGCGTCGTGCTTGGGCACCAACCGAGATGATTGTACGATAAGTGATATTTAATACAATGTGTTGTCATGCGTCGGTGTGTACTAAATTATTATTCAGTTTATGAGGTATGCCGAACAAGTTCTCTGGTGATAGACACGGCATTACACATCCAAGTTGCCTTCTTTCATGAGATTGGTTGTTAACTCATAATACTCCTACTCAGACATAATCTTTATATGTGCCTGGATAATCATACGGAAATAATTCATCAAACATCCTTCATATTGGAATGTAAGGTAGGTAATTATAATTAGGTGATTTCCCAATGATAACTTAAGATGTTTAACATCATTTATATCACAATGAAATCTCTCATTTCACAATCTTTCATCAGACACATCATATCTGTAGGAATGACAATTAGTATATGTCTGTGCTTTACACATGGTAAATTCACAGAATTAACAACGATGACATTACATTACAACATCATTCATGATCATCCTCATCCTTCATCAGAAATTATATTATTTCCTGGATGATAATTAGTCATTCATACTGATGGGTTTTATCAAATGATACATTCACATCTGTTTAACAATAATAAAATCACACATGAATCTTCACAGACATGCTCTAAGCAATGACATAGATTTATGTGATCATTAGACATAATTATAAGATTCTCAAAGGATACTTCCTCATGTGTAACAATAATGAAAATATACATGAGTCCCCACATTGTCTCGTGGATTTATGTGATCTACTCAGTCTACATTCAGGCATTATGAATCTTAACCATTCTAACATGCCGGTTGACTAAGTATTATTGTGTGGCACAAATATTACTTAACCATGTTTACAATATTTAAAATACATTTGACTCACAACATGGGTGCTTTACTCAACACACACAAATATGTGAATATAATTGGTTCTCATGTGTTCATGAAATACAATAAAACTATTTGTTTGTCCCTGATTTCATGTCAAAAATAAATCTACTGACTTACACTAATTTGACTTACCAGTGTTTACACATTTAAAATAGTTTCTTCTTACCAGTGTGGGCACATGTAAAATAGTGTCCTTACCACTGCACTAAGGATTCTGAGTTTTCTTACATCTTAAGTTACTCGCTACTCTAAATCACTACTGACTGAGTTTACCTTAAAAATTAAATGCACAACCTGCATCTAATGTTTTATACATCAAATCAATTGTTTAACTGGGAGAAAAATAAAATTCACTATGGTTATTCTTAATGTATAGTTTATCTATAAACTATAACAATTAAATATATTATAATTTATTCTTTTAAAATGAATTTCTTAAGAACTCACCACATGGGTTCAACAAGTCGACTTACCAACTTTTCTTCTGGGAAAAATACTCACAAACTATTCTAAGATTTACAATAAATTAAAGTAATATGTTGTTTACCTTATTTATCAGAATGACTTCAACATGTCGACACGTTTCATGATCTGACTGAGATGCAATTTCTCAAAAGCGATGTCGTAGGCTGAGGATTTTCTTTTCTTATAAATTTAATTTCAAAACTCTATCACTCCTTCCGCTATTTCAGATCTTCATGTCTCATGCTGGCTTTCGGTAAAACGAATAGGCTGTTTTTCCGCCTTGCATGTGTTTTTATTTTAGTTCCCTCCGGTTGTGACGTCACAATTATTCGATGTAAACAGTAGGATTTATCGCAGCGGGAACAAACTAGCCCTGATACGGTGTCCAACTTTAATTGTCGACGGGAAATATTTACAGCATGTTACGTTTGGGAAAATAAAGTATATCACACTTGTCTATTACTGGATGTATAGTCCTGACTACTCTACCAGTGGTATACCGATGTCCTGTCCCTGTCATATGTCCTCTCTTTCATACTCCTGGGACTCTGACATGACATGACCCAATCCATAGCTATTCCAAAGAGCATCGGTGTTAATACACAACCCTGTTTCACTCCTGTTTCCACTGAGAACCAGTCAGAGTTGCCTGCTTCTGTTCTTACGCACAGGCCAAATAATTGTTACGAAAACTTCAATACATACACACATATTTTCACAAATTTTTAAGCACAAATTTGCACAGATTAATCAAAATGCCACTCCCATCAAGTTCACACTCACACTTCATACTATACATGTTCAAACACATACTTTCACAGATAGTTCTATATTCCTAATGTGTAACGCTGTCCTCAACCAATCATTCTGAGTATTATTGCCATCATGTATATTTTACCATCTTTAGTTTAACTTATTTCCTTTCCACTATAAAAATGTACTATTATTATCGTCAAGAACCAGTATTTTACAACAGAGAGACATTTAGGCTTGTAGAACCTTTATTTATATATTTACTATACCGTCAATGGAGAGATTGAATCAGCACATTTTCCTTCTTTGTCAGTGGGAATTGTGAAATATTACCAGCGAGGGACAAATGTTCACTGAGCCACCGAGCACAAAGGGAGGCTGTATCTCGTAGATCAGTTTCTTTGTCAGCCTAGAAATGGATATTATGAACATGAACAAGGCAAAAGTTCGTTTAACTTCCACCCCCAGAACCCCATCCACCCCAAAGAAATCCATTGTGCCTGAGATGTGTATTGGCTCTCTCTCTCTCTTTCTCTCTCTCCCGCTCTCTCTCTTTCTCTCTCTCTCTCTCTCTCTATATATATATATATATATATATATATATATATATATATATATATATATATATATATATATATATATATATATATATATATATATATATATATATATATATATGCACATTGGGAGCACGTCGCCGCTGAACGTGTTGCATGGAGGGCAACTATCAGAAATGGAATAAAGACAAAGGAGAAAATGATTGCAGATACAGCACACACAGATCGTGAGAGACGTAAGATGGTGCAAAATGGTGGAAATAATCATGTTTTCACATGCACCTACTGTGGTCAAACATTTGCAGCAAGAATTGGCCTTACCAGACACTCTCGCCACCGCCATGAATCGTAGTTATTAAGCCTTTTTGAAGCACAATGTACCAAACTATCGTCTGTCAAGACGGAAAGGTGCCAATGATGATATATATATATATATATATATATATATATATATATATATATATATATATATATATATATATATATATATACCTCTTGTGTTTGCATTCTATGATCACACGCAAGGTTACCGTCCTCCGGTCTATTATATATGTCTGTAGCTATGTCTACTATGTTTGTCTCTTGATCTTGTTCCTCCTCACAACTGGACATAGCATATGCCATGTTGGTGTCTTTACTCAGTTGTCTCAGTCTACATGTCCGGGCCACATGCCCAAAGATATGACAGACAAAACATTTCAGACTGTCTCTGCAGTCTGCGTACCTATTGATTCGCTTGAAAGAGAGGTTCTTGCCGTCAAACGCCTGCATCTGGAAACATCTAATATCACTATACTGTTCACATTCTGTTTGTAGCACTGACTTTGCCATTGTTCATACTTTTCCAACTTTTACCTTGATTGTCCTGACTACATAAGGTCTCACTGAGTGTCACTCACTGTTATATCACATAGAGATACTCTGTCAGTAAAGACATATATTACACTTCACAGCTATTGTTCTTTGATATGGAATAGAAAGAAAAAGCAGCGGCTGCAGCAGGATATAACAATATGAATTGGAAACAAAGAGGTATATTAAAATTCTGTGAGAAAAAACGTACTAAACATCAACAACGTTGCACATATCTTACAAGGAGATCCATCGTATCGCGAAATACAGGTGAAAATCCGAAATCAGAAGCACTTAATAAATATATAAAATGAATAATGAAATAAAATAAAATAAAATACACCCAAAAGCGTACAATACGACACACAGGACTACCGACGTTTCGATTCTCAGAATCTTTGTCAAGGACACCACAGATAGCTAACACAACGAAATACAGCAAACAAAGAAAAATAAACACGAACTATCCCTATGCCATGTGGGGCAGATAACAACATCGATGTAGCTTGCTCCATCGCTGTTCAAACGCCGGGTAGCGGTGGCGAAATAGTTGGCCATTATATACATGTGATGGCAGTATAAGTTGTCATGACGCATTCTGATTCTCTTTTCTGCCCCACATGGCATAGGGATAGTTCGTGTGTTTTTTCCTTTGTTTGCTGTATTTCGTTGTGTTAGCGATCTGTGGTGTCCTTGACAAAGATTCTGAGAATCGAAACGTCGGTAGTCCTGTGTGTCGTATTGTACACGTTTGTGTGTATTTTATTTTATTTTATTTTATTTTATTTTATTTTATTTTATTATTCATTTTATATATTTACTAGCTGACCCGGCCCGGCTTCACCCAGTCCCTGGTGGGGAGCATCTCATTTAATTCATATACGTAGTCATATAAGCTCCCGTTCCCGACTATCTGTCTGTCTGTCTGTCTGTCTATCTGTCTGTCTGTCTGACCCGGCCCGGCTTCACCCAGTCCATGGTGGGGAGCATCTCATTTAATTCATATACGTAGTCATATAAGCTCCCGTTTCCGACTATCTGTCTGTCTCTCTATCTGTCTGTCTGTCTGTCTGTCTGTCTGAGCCGGCCCGGCTTCACCCAGTCCCTGGTGGGGAGCATCTCATTTAATTCATATACGTAGTCATATAAGCTCCCGTTCCCGACTATCTGTCTGTCTGTCTGTCTATCTATCTGACCCGGCGTGGCTTCGCCCAGCTCCTGGCGGGGAGCGTCTCATTAAATTCACACAGTAACTTAAAAGAATGTCCTTCCACACACCATCCATTATTTTTAATGAAAACTGTTTTTAATCACCTACATGACTGTAGATAACTTCTTTAAGCATAAAAAGATAAGTTACAATGTTATGCATTATGCATTATTTTTATGAAAACTTTGAAAATGCCTTAAAGATTATATCATTATTTATTATAACTCATATGCCTGTAAATAACTATAGACAAATAGTTTATAAATCTTTGAAAACGATGCAACAATAAAGTATATAGAAATGTTATTAAAAGTTATGCCCCTTGAAATAATGTTTCTAGAGTTAAGTCCCCTTGCTATATAGAAATTATAATGAAAAATGAAATATTAAATTTTAGTGAGTAAGTAGCCGGGGAAAAAAAACTAAAAAACTATGACAGAAAGTTGCACAGGAATGAAAAGAAAACGTGTAGAAAATTTCATCTCAATCGGATGGACCGTTCGCGAACGCATAAAGAACGGACGGACATACACACATCGCCTTTTATAGATATAGATTGAGTGCTTCTGATTTCGGATTTTCACCTGTATTTCGCGATACAATGGATCTCCTTGTAAGGTATGTGCAACGTAGTTGATGTTTAGTACGTTTCTTCTCGCAGGAGTTTAATATACCTATTTGTTTCCAATTCAAATTGTTCTTTGATCTAACATTGGTTACTACACACCATTCACCAGTCCAGTGTTTTACCATCAGCCATCTTTTGCTGTTCTTTGATGATATTGATATATATAGTAGAATTTATAGGTCGATTCATTCCTTTTTGAACATCGCTCATAATTCACGGGCACTATTCGTCCGAGTTCCGTTTCGCGGCTTGGCTTCCACGTCTGCCAATGAGCTATTAGGGGTAGTTCCAGCTAGCACTGACAGTTCTATGTATGTACTTGAGAAAATGAGTCAACAACAGGTGCGTCCCTTGCGGCAGTGAACAATATTCTTTATTGATCAACACCAGGGTCTGGTGGCGTCGGCACAATCAAGCCGTCTCCACGTCCATACCAGCACCCCATTTGCTACACTTCCGTCATGTCGTCAAGCCTGTATACAACCATATCCTCGACACACACTCACACACTGTTGTTACTTACAGTCCTGCAGCTCGCCGTGACCTCCGGTCTCACAGACCTGTTAGCCATCAAACAATATAGATTATATAAACCCTACTGGGCAGAAGCGACATGGACAAGGTCTGCTGGTGAAGGAAGGAGTGAAGCATGTGGTACTCGACTTGAGCCAGTGGAATCACAGTGCAAGAGAGGTCTAGGGTATACAAATGGAGATTGGTGGCTTAAGTTGGAACATCATAAATGTATATGCCACAGTGGACTGTTTTGTCAGAAAAAAAAACATTGGGACTGGCTTAAGGAACTGGAGGAATTACCAGGTGATAGGCTACTCATATGTGGAGACTTCAATGCAAGGAACAGAGATTGGGACAGTAGTGGAGAAAACCGACAGGGAATTGCCCTTGCAGATGCCATGGTGGACTCCGATGTGGCTTGCATAAATGATGGTAGGCCGACAAGAATGGCAATGAGGCCTGGCGTGCAGACACAGCTATTGACTTAACACTTGTCTCCCAGTCATCAGTCCTTGATGTAAAGTGGAATGTTTTGAATGACCATGGGAGTGATCACATGCCATGCTCAGTCCTGATCTCTAAACCCAGGAAAGTTAAAGCTGGGAGAGCGCGCAAGACCTTCTGGTATGAGTAGACCGATTGCCTTCTTGGACGCCTCAGACAAGGGGCATGCAACAGGACTGTTAAAACTCCCTTTTTTCAGCCCCCTGGACCCCAGAAGTAGATCATGCTTGGAAAGCAAAGAGAGCTGCAGTGAAGCAGCTAAAGAAAGTGCGACATACACTTCGAAGCTCACGAGAGGAAGTGGACACAGCGGAAAATGTCAAGAAAGACAAGGTGGTGGTTTTCAAGCGCTGTGCTGCAGAGGCCAAAAAGGCAAAATGGGAGTGTTTCATGAAGGAGATTGCAGGTGATAAAACACTGCAAAAATTCTGGAAACTGTACAGGCAAATGCAGAGAAAAGATCGGCCGATGACAGTGGGAACAATCTATAGAGATGATGGCGTGCGCGTGACAACAGACAAAGAGAAAGGGGAGGCGTTTCTCCAGAGATTTTTAGAGCAGACCAATCATAATGATGGGGACACCAGGAATGCAGTTAGGGAGGAGCTATCTGGCACCACGAAGAATATGCAGTATGAAGACATCATACGGGTGGAAGATGTTAAACACATTTTGAAAAAGGCAAAAGACACGGCACCAGGGCCCGATGGGGTCAGGTATGGCCACATGAAGGGTTTGAGCGAAGCAGACCTGGAGGAAATGACCGACTGCTTTAACCAGAGCATTAGGACAGCATCAGTACCGCAGGATTGGGTGCACAGCTATCTCATCCCTCTCCCAAAACCATTCAAGGATCAGTCAAAGCTTAGCGGCTTTAGGATCATCACCCTTCAAAATACATTTGGGAAGGTTTTAGAGAAGATAGTCGCTGTCAAGCTGCAAGAGTTTTTGGAAAGCGGGAAGCTTCTTCCAAGAGGCCTGGGGAGCTACAGGCCAGGAAAAGATACCTGGTCAAATGCAGCCATTTTTCCCTTTGATGTTTATGAGGGGTTCCAGAGTAGACAGGAAACGATGGCGGGAGCGCTTGATCTCGAGGATGCGTACAATAGAGTTGATATTTTGATGACCGCACTGATGGAGAAGGAGGTCAATCCCTGGTTGGTGAACTGGATAGCAGCCGTCCTGCACTCTCGTCGGGTTGCTCTCCGTCTGGGCGCATGGACCTCAGAGCCACATATGTTAACCCCGGGACTGCCACAGGGATCTGCAGTCTCACCGGTGCTCTTTAATGTGTATACGAGCAAGATTGCAAACCTAGAAGCACCAGGGGTTGGAAGAATAGTAACATTTGCAGATGATATTATTGCATATAGGCAGGGGAGAGATAGGGAGCAAACAGCCCAGGAGTTACAGGCGACAGTAGATAAAGTGATTGACTGGTGCACATAAATTAGTGCTGTCATCCACCCGGAAAAGGCAGCCGTTTTGTGGTGCTCTCTGGACAACAGGATTGTAAGAGCTGATGTCCCAAGCCTCGCGATAGATGGTAGAAATGTCAGCAGAGAGAACAAACTGAAGTATCTGGGGATCACATTTGACAGGAGCCTATCCTTCTAGGACCATGTGGAGACGGTCGTGACAAGATCTCAAAAGGGACTCAATGCACTTAAAACTATGGCTGCAATGGACATAGAGCAGAGAATGCTTTTCACACTATACCAGCACTTGATCCTCTCAGTAATTGATAATAGATTAGGTCTGCTCACTGTCTCAGAAAGTCAGCTGTGAAGTTAGAGCGCATACAGAACGAAGCTATGCGGGTCATTCTGGGATGCACTAGAGACACCCCAGTAGTGTGTATGCGTTACATCCTTGGCCTGCCGACTGTTGCTGGTAGGCTCAAAGTGATGCAGGCGAAGGCATACCTCAGAGTAGCTGCAGACACAGCCCACCAACTGCGTGAGGCGCTGGACGCAGTTAAGGGTCAGCGACTGATAAGAGGGAAATCATGGATGGCTCAGGCGGAGGATACGATCAGACAGGTGTGCCCCTTGGAGAACATTAGGCTTGGAGAGGAGTGGGTCAGAGTGCCAGCGGAGCAGTCAGACTTGTGCAGAGTTATAATCACATTAAGCCGGGAGTGCAGGGAGTGGCCAGCAGGGGCCACGGTAGTGGAAATCCAGCAACTAATTCGGAACAATGCTCACTCGAGTGATGTGATTATCTACACAGATGGTTCGGTGTCAAGAGGTGAGAGAAGTGGCTGGAGGTTCATAGCCAAAGCTAATGGTCGATGTTTGGGGCAGGAGAGCCTGGCATATGATACCACAACATCCAGCTTAATAATTTAAGTGGAGGCAGTCACTGCAGCTCTCCGCTGGATGGAGAATACGACACACACACATCGTGATTGTAACTGACTCAGAAATCATGCTGACGAGGGTGAGGACGGGCAGACTTCGTGCGGAGTGGCTTGCTTCGCTTCGGAGGTCACGGGTGACAAGCATCGCCTGGATCTTTTCTCCGGGGCATGCCGGTGTGCTGGGAAATGAACAGACGGACAGATTGGTTGACCCTGCAGAACTTGGTGGAGTATTGATACATGATAAGGCAGACGTGGTTGCGGCCTTGTGGGAGCACGTGCACACCTCGGAGGAGCAAATGGATTACCATGGTCTGGCAACAATGAGACAACGAGGAGTGACGAAGGGATCTGGCCGACGCTCAACGCTCAGAGGAAAGGCGAGATGGACTTATAATCAGATTGCTACTGGTACTATTAGTGTTGGAACTCTTCGCTGGCTGCTGAGGATGGGGACGGAGCACTTATGGGAATGCCCCGAATGCTGTGATGTCGATTCCTAAATCAATCAATCAATCAATCAATCAATCAATCAACAATATCGATGTAGCTTGCTCCGTCGCTGTTCAAACGCCGGGTAGCGGTGGTGAAATTGTTGGCCATTATATACAAGTGATGGCAGTATAAGTTGTCATGACGCATTCTGGACAGGCCTTCATGGTGTATCAATTCTGTCTGTTCTCTCTCTCCAACTTGGCTTGTTGTTTTCTTCGATGTTCACCCTACAGCGAATCCCAGCCGATCTCTTTCTCGTCTCCTACTAACCGCCCTCGTCCAAGACGTCACGTGGCCTGCCCTCGCGATACCATTGGATCGTTCAATTCCTCATCTTTCTTAGTGGTCTTACCGTGACCAGTCGTCACTATTAGCAACTATTCCCTGAGGAGTTGTTATTCTATTTTCCTTACACGTAGACTCATGGCAAACACTATACGAAAGACTGCAAAAGACATGCACACAAAACTACTCATAGCATTTTCAAACTACAGACATCTCATATGGACATGCAGAAACTCAGCCAGATACAAACACCGCACATATAACACAGACCTAATTTCCTTTATGTACACACACAAAATACAACAGATATTTCCATAGTAAAACATACGTATTCTTGTAAAAGAACATTACAAACTAAACTTTTTGGTATACATGAGTGCGAGAAGGAAAACAGGAAAGCGTGAGTGAATGTTGAGTGAATGAATATAAAATCACATATGGTCACCAAGACCAATGAGTAATCTCCTGTGTTGTAAAAATGTGTGTAAATACAAATGCTTGTTTTTTTGTTGTTTTGGTTTTGTTTTGTTAAGCAAAGGGAAAAAATGAATGAACCCTTACATTTAAGGAAAAAAATCAAGGAGAAAAGAAAATCTACTGCCTTTACTCCCATTATTATTAAAAATTGAATGCTGCAGTTCTAAGCACTTGCTATGCTATATTACCACCACTGCTAAGACAATCATTTTAGTAAATGGAATCACGCGTTTATTATAATTGTATTATTATTATTACAATTATTATTATTACCTGTATTATTCTTTTTACCTTTCTATCATTATCATTATTATAATCATTATTACTATATAACCTTATCCCCCCCCCCTGTGCCCCCCCCCCTTTCTCTTATGGTTGTTGTTGCCTTTGCTGCTACCCAACTGGTTGTTTCTAATATTTATCCTTCCTTTACCATCATTATCAGAGGAGTGATGAGGGCATTGGTAGAGTGGAACAAATTAGTGACAGTGTGGCAAGGGAAACAAAAAATATGAACATTTCCTGTTTCTCTCTGCTATCCCCCTTTCACAGTTAAATATGTCAAATGAATAAATTGTGATAATATTACACACATTTCACCTACACACCCACACGCAACGCTCTGTAAATACACGCACACAAATACTGAACACACAGGACGCATATAACAACACGAACAATACAAACGCAAATGTACCATTATTGTCATGCTTTCTTATTGCTATTGTTACCTTTCTGTATTACTATTTTTATTATTATGGTTAGATTACTTTTAATTTCAATTTGTGATCGTTATTATTATTATTATTATGATTACAATCCCTCAGTTCCCCCTTCTCCCCGCTTGTTACTATTGTTGTAGATGCTGCTGCCGCCCTCGGTGGATGGTTAAAATATTTTACTGTCTTTAATAAAGGCTTTATTATTACCGAAAGAGGTTGTGAAGGTACTGGCGGGTTCTGAGCCAACTGGTGGGGGTGGTGGCAGGGGAAACACATATGGTAAAATAAAATAAATTTTGGTTTATCATGTAAATATGTCAAATGAATTAACTGTTGTAACATTACACATATGTCACCTACACGACCACATGCAACGCTCTGTAAATACACGCACACACATATTGAACACATAGGACACATGTAACAACACGAACAATACAAATGCAATTACTACCTCTTCTGCGTTGTAAATATTATCACTACCAACCATTATTACTAGTATACTCCTTCATCCCCCAATTTCCCACCATTTTGATACTGTTGTTGTTGATGCTGCTCCGCCCTCGCCGGTTGGTTCCAACAAGTTTTACTGTCATTCTCATCATTACCGAGCGGTGGTGATGGTATTGGTGGGTTTGGAGCCGGTTGGGGAGGGGGTGGCAGGGGAAATAATAACAGTGTACTATCACCTTGTTGTTTGCAATGTTTCCTTACAATCATTTCAAATGTAAAAATGCTCCAATGAATAAAATGTTGTAAATTTGCGCATATGTCACATACACGTCCACATTCAACGGTCTGTAAAAACACGAACAGTACATATTGCAACAATTTTAACACTCAATAAAAGTTTTTTTTAAAACAAACAAACAAACAAACAAACAAACAAAACAAACAAAACTAAGATCAAAGTGTAGTTCCTGCACTTGATCTTGCCAGGGGCTGGGATGATCACCCAAACGCAACCGACACACAGGGACGCGGGACCTAGTGGGGCGGCTCTGGCCCCTCTGGGAACCGTGAGCCCTTATTAAAAAAAAAAAAAAACATTCCTGCCTTTCAGGAATGATAATTTAAAGATTATTGCCCAAGCTTACTGGGCATTCAATGTAATGCTGTCTACAGAAAACACGATCAAGATAAAATATGTGTGTGTATGTGTGAGAGAGAGAGAGAGAGAGAGAGAGAGAGAGAGAGAGAGAGAGAGAGAGAGAGAGAGAGAGAGAGAGAGAGAGAGAGAGAGAGAGAGAGAGAGAGAACGAACGAACGAACGAACGAACGAACGAACTTTATTTTCGAAGGGTAACAAATTGGGCACGCAGGCCCGTCTTACATTTGGCCCTTCCAATCACTCATCTTTCGTTCATCAGTGCATAGTGCATTCAAATATGGAAAAAACATTGTCAAATGAATCTTGTAAGCATAAAAAATGCATGTTACCACCCCCCCCCAAACCACCCATCCCCTATCCCTCCGCGTGTCCCCCCCCCCCCCACACACATCCACCACCCAACCACAAACATACCCACAGGCACATACATGACCCCATCCATCCACCCATCCCCCAACCCACACATCCCACACACACACCTATACATACATCATCTCCCCACCCACACACACACATCTGCCACCCACCACACATCCCACCACACACATCCTCACCCACCCACACACAAACCCAGGCACACATGGATGCAACCACCCATCCATACTCACCCACACATCCCCCCACCTTCACACATCTCCCCACCCACACGCTCACATCCTCCACCCATCCCATAACCTACTAACACTCACCCACCCACATATCCTCCATCACCCACCCACACACCCTCAACCACTAAGCCAAACACACATCTTCCAACCGCATATCCAACACATACACACACATATTCCCGCCAACTCACATATCCTACACTTACCCACACACAAAATCCGCACCCACCCACACATCCCCCACTAACACACATATCACCCACCCACACAATCTCCCTCACCCACACATCCCGCACCCACACATCCCCTCCCACCCCCAACCTACACACACTCACCCTCCCACACATCATCCACCCACCCACTCGCCAACCCCTCCCCCCGGTCTCCAATCCCCAATCACAAATCCCTTAACTACACATCTCACCACCCATACACTCACATACACATCTCCCCACCCATACACACATCCTAACCCATCAACACATTCCTCATCCAAAAACACACCAACCACTCACACACCCCACCACCCACATATACCTCACACACACACACATCCGCCTTCCCACCCACACACACATCCCCCACCCATACACTGATCTCTCACACACATCCGCCTACTCTCGTACTCATCCATCAACCACTCACACCCACACATCACCCACCCATCAACACATGCATTTCTCATCTACCCTAGCATCCACACACACACCCTAACCACCCAGCCAAACACACATCCCCCATCCTCACATACATCCTTCATCCACCCGCACATCCCACACCTCCCCATCCCTTACACATCTCCCCTCTCACACAACACTCCACCCATAAACGCATCCCCCCACACACACACACCCCACATGCATTCCCCATACAAATCCCTGCCCACATATCTCTCACCCACACACACACACATCTACCCACCCACCCACACATCTCCCCACCCACCCACACATCCCCCACCTACAAACATCCTCTCCACCCACACATACATCCTCCACCCACTCACATTTACCCCATACGCACTCACACACTCAGGCCCACACAGACATATCCCATTCACAGACACACCCTGTCAGCGTCTCAGAACTAGGGATAGATAGACTCGGATTCAGACAGGCAGTGGAGTGCAATCACAGAGCTAACATAACTCCAAGTTCGAACATTTATCAATCTATTATGTGGTTGTTTCGGGATTTGAAATTTAAATATTGAGCACAACCCACTACTGGCAATGCCGATCGCATTCTGGTATGAACTTAAGGCCTATCCACGTCAATATGGAAGCACTATACTCGAGTTTCGCCCTCATTTGAGCTCGTCAGTAGTGCATATCCCTGACCGGATCCGGAATTAGTGACGGAGTATAAGGACATATTTTCCGACATTCCAGGTAGGACGGACAGGATCGAGCACTCCATACTTCTTTCGGACTCTAAGCCTATCAAATGCAGGCCGTACTCTATTCCACTTAACTATAGAGAAAGTCTAAATAAGGAAATTCTTAATTTAGAAGCTAGTGGAATCATTCAGAAATCTACATTTGAGTACTCCTTTCCAATCGTCTTGGTCAAGAAAAAAGACTCCACAATTCGTCTCTGTGTGGACTATAGGAAACTCAACAATGTCACTAAGATCGACGCAGAACCAATTCCTTCCTGCGAAGATCTTATTCTTGATATGTCCACCTCCAAAATCTTCTATAAATTAGACCTTACTAAGGGATATTGGCAGGTCCCTATGGAGACTCAATCCATCCATCTTACTGCATTCTCAACACCTTTAGGTCTTTACGAGTGGCGTTTTCTTCCTTTCGGACTTCGTAACGCTCCTGCCACTTTCGTACGCTTAACTAGAGATTTACTACATGGAGTGACGAATACAGTGACATATATAGATGATATTTGTGTCCATACAGATGACTGGACAACACACTTACTGAAACTCAGACATGTCTTCGATAGGTTGTGACTCTTCGGTCTCACTGTCAAACCGAGCAAAGTTGAAATGGGCGTACAAGAAATTGATTTTTTGGGTCATGTCATTTTACAAGGACAACTAAAAACTGACAATAGAATTATTACTAAAATTATGAACCTGACCATGCCTACAACAAAGAAGCAGGTCAGGAGCCTTTTGGGTTTAGTAAATTATTACAGTAAGTTCATACCGAACTTAGCTGAAATTACAAGTGTATTTTCAAATGTTTTAAAAGCATCAGTAAAATTAGATGTCAAAGATGCATTATTAATTTCTGCATTGTCAAAATTGAAAATCCTATTTAGTAATGTACCAATCCTCCGTTTGCCTAATCCTAGGCTCGTTTATTATCTTAGGACAGATGCCAGCAGGATTTCCATCGCTACAGTACTAGGCCAGTTTTATGATGGCATCTTCCATCCCATTTGGTACGTGAGCCGCAAGATCACACCTGCTGAGTCCAGATATTCCATATCAGAGTTGGAAGCCCTAAGCGTCATCTATTCGGTGAGGAAGTTGCATCGATTTCTAGCGGGTAATCACTTCGTAGTCCAGACCGATAACTCCCCAATCACGGTCATACAAAGTGGGGTGCATCGCAATGACCGCATCTACAGGTGGTCATTAATACTACAGAATTATTCTTTTAGTATAGAGCATATTAAGGGTAGGGACAACATTCTTGCTGATACCCTTAGTCGACCATCTGAGGTAGAAATAACTGATATTCCACATGAAAAGGTGGTGTAAGAAATGTTAATTTAGTACACTTAAAATATCCTGTGTAAAATATCCTATGTAATACATAGACATCATGATCAAGACTGTGTGCTAAGAACAGTGAACCACCATGTGTCCGTAGTCAGCAGAATAAGAACTGTGCTCCGAGAACTAGTGAATCACCGTGTGTACATAGACAGCTCGTTAATTACTATGCTCCATTTGTGTTCCGGTGAATCACCTAGTTTAATCATGGAAGAACAGTGTCAGAACAATACATAAAGAACAGACACGAATATACTCGTCTACGACACCAGCGGACTCTGCGAGTCGAAGAATACCCATAAGACACAAGTATGACTGTGTAGTGTATTTAATATACCCAGGACAATTGTGTATATATAAACTATGCCAACGAAAGCAATTCCTAAAGGTTATGGCAACCACTAACCTGAGGTAAATAAATACCAATGTATATATATTTACTTATTGTGATATGTATTATAACGTTTTCAATATAGTGATAAATTATAGTTAGATTAGTTACAATAATATAGAGTTAGAATAGATTTAGGGAATATAATATAGTTTTTTTTATTAGTTTAGATAAATCATTAATATACCCACTTACTTAGCTTAAAAGTAGAATAGGATAGTACTTTAGACTTAATAACAACTAATTAAAGACTAGGATAAAAAGTTTAGATAGGAACAGCACCATTTAGTTTAGATAGGAACAGCACCATTTACTTCATTTCACTTTATTTCATTCCATCTTGATGAACACTTTAACAACCTCATCATTTAGGATTAAAATTAGTTTATACCTTATAGGATAAAAGGATTATACATACATCATTTACACCATGTATAGTAAAAATATCAATCATATTTTTCATTTAAACATTAAAACATTATTTATAATTTTGGTACATTTCACATTACCCATTTCAGAAAGGTACATAACTCATCTCACATCACTTTCATTTTTTTAGATAGTTAGATTACTTCCCTTAAATTAGATTGATTTTGTACAACAAATTAGAATATATATATTTATAGAAGTAGTATTAGTATTTCAGTAGAATATAGTGTTTAATAATATCAGGGTACAAACTATCAACCCTATTTCATCCATGTAAATATTTTGTAAATACATGACTCGTGCAGTAAGTCACGCACAGTCATTAAGCTCAACTCTTTTCAAACTGAGCCAAACTTGTACAGTGTCACTTCAAGGTTTTTAAATAATTGGGAGAATAAAAGATGTGTGACAGAAGTGTGAAAGTGAGAGAAAATGGAAAATATACAATGGAGAGTGAGGACAGCCAGCGGATTTTTTCTGCCGCTCAACGCGACTTTTTATTATTTGTCTGCGTCAAGCGTTTGCTTTCAATGTTGAAATGTGCTGTCTCGAATGTGTTGTGTTTAGGTTAGTGTAGACCTTAGATAAAGTATTTTAAGTCTCATAAGACGGAAACGTAATCACGAATTAGTGTTATAGACTTGTTTGTGGCCACATTTAACCGAATTATGGCACTTGAAAACTAACTTACATGCATATTATAGACAGACACACATGTTAGAAGGTAAAGTATATTATTAGGTAGATCCAAACACGCAAACAACCAGGAAAACAAACATGTAAATTACATACATTTGTTAGAAAAAAGGGATATAACTCCGGGTCAGGGGACACAATAGACAACGAAACACTAACTTAACAGTGAAAGATAACTTTACACGCGGAAGCGAGATAGGTAAAGCCTGTTGCACACAGCTTGTGCAAAGGTTGTTTAATATTATATGGGGGACATGAAGTAATTCATGTGTTGACCCTAAGAAAGTCAACTTTGTATGGGTAGTGAGTTAATTTGCTATTTGAGGGCAGGTCTTATAAGATAATGGTCCGGTTCAGACAAACCTCTAATTAATATAATATTGCGATTGAGAAGAGGGCTCACGCCAACCAGACAAGTTTGTGGCGATCACCAGTAGCCAAGTAAAGTGATACTACATTGTGACAATAGTCAGTAGAAGTCTGTTGAGTTACCCAGAACCAAGTTATCAGTAGTCTTTGACAAAAATTAGATACACTAATTTTTTAGAAACCTCTTGCGTCACAACCATGAGTCAAAGTTTGTAACGCAACACAGGAGGGGAGGGTGTGTGTCAAAGACTCAGGGAAGACCACCCTGTATGAGTGGTCCACCTCAAGTAGATTAAAGGTAACCCAGTGCCCCTACACGAGGGCAGGGTAGGTGTAGGGAGTTCAAACAGTTCTCTCATGAGACACGAAGGTGTCAACCAGAGAGTAAGCACTCTGGTCACGGCATAATCACGCCAGCGTGATAGACACGGAGAACTAGAATGAGACTCAAGAGAGACCACTACTCTAAGCGTGCTGAATGATGCAGCACGCAAAAGCCGAAGTACGCACAAGGTCCCTCCGCGTGCTGTGTAGTGGGCACGCGGAGAATCGTCAGACAGGGGACAGACTTCGTAGTGAACACATCGCTTAGCGTCTATGCGTATTCTTTAGCCTAGTAGATAGAATTAGCAGTAGGGTTAGGAACGACTAGTGATAGGCAATGCTGTGTATCCATGTGTGATTTATTAGCGACCGTTTTTGTGCATTGATGTAATGTAAAGAGCCAGTGGCAATAAAATGTGTAATCAATTCCTCTCGTACGACTGACAAATCTTTTTGTGTGGTGCGTGTCAAAGACTCGACCGCATCCCCTCCGCCAGGAAGAGCAGTCAATCTGGAAGAGGCCAGGAGGTGATACGGTACCCGAGGTAAGGGCAGGGGAAATGAGGTAATGGGAGATGGTTATCAATTCCCTCATGAGACACGCAGGCGTTGTTCAGAGAGTTAGCACTCTAATCACGATAGCATCACGCCTTGTGGTAGCCACGGAGAAGTTGAGTATCCACTCAACATACCACGTCTGCGATCAGCATGCCATGTGAGGCAACACGCACCAAGGTCAAGGTCGATCTGCGTGGTGTGTGACGAGGGGATGAAAGATTGTCAGACGGGAGGACAGGACTTGTAGTGTGCACTTCGTTAGAGTAGCGATGGGGTTTCTTGTGTTTTTTTGTGTAGAAAGTTAGCGTAGGGGTTAGCAGCTCGTGATAGATAATACTGTGGCTTTATGTTGTGTGTTTCAATAGCGACTGTTCACTGATTGTAGCGAGCCAACGGCAATAAAATGTACCATTTATTTTCCTCGCACACGACTTGCAAGTTGTCTTGTATGGTGTGCCAGAAGTACCCGATGATGCCTGTCAGTTGAGTTGTTGACAGGCAAGGGTAATTGTGGTGTCAAGAAGTGAAGCTTGAACGAAAAGTTCAAGCTAATCCACTCATCCACGGGCTCCAGACTAGGGCTTAATTTTTGTAGTAACGGTAATTTGTGCAGACAAGAGCAATTTGCGGGCTAGAAATGTGCCTATCGTGACAAAATAGTGTTTAATTGTGTTTATAAAATGTTTATTTACTGAAAACATGTATTCTTCAAAGCTGTAAGTATTAATATTCTTATTTTCTTATATTTATTTATGTATTTACCAATTTATTCTTGAATAAGCACCAAAAATGATTCAGGGCGGAGCAATACACTGTCAGCCGACAATATCGATTTTTGAGAACATCCAGCAATTTGAGAAAAAAGGCTCAGCATATTTTTCTTCCAACAGAGATATTTTCAAAACGTCAAATGACTCTGAGATAGTTTCCTGTGTGAAAGACCAACCAAAAAACTATCAGAGTAACAGAAAACCTTTTCAGAAGTATGACAAGAAAGACAGGAAAGTGTCCAAATGCATGTATTGTCAACTTATGCACGACACTTATTCGATGTGCGACAAATCGCCGAATTATCCGGCGCATCTTGAAAATGTTATCAAGAAGCAGCAAAGCAAAAGATCTGCATACAGGCGTGCAATCAAATGTTTTTTTTTGTTCCAGCTTTGGCCATTATTCTAATAAGTGCCTTGGCCGCCAACGTTTGAAAGCCAATAATGCTATTTTGATTGACACCTCGTCAGATAGTGGTAGTGAGAATGAGTGTGAAGTTGAAAATGTATTACCTTTCAAGGAGTCTGAAGATGTGTGTTGTGTGAACGATGTGTTAAGCTTTGACAATTGTGGACATTGTCAGCAATTTCATGCAGACGGAAGACTGGAAGGTGGACATACAGTACCATTCTCATCCGAGAACGGGAATGCAGCATTAGCCTCCAGAGGCAATTTGGTGTTCCACAATGCAATGGTCAATGATGTACCATGCCAATGTTTGCTGGATAGCGGCAGCACCCTTATTGGTCTTCGGAAAGAACTAGTGAGTCCGGGTGATTACACAGGTGACACTGTTAAATGTCGAACCTTTTCGGGTAACGTTGAAATTTACCCTTTGGCAAAAGCCCGTATTAATTCTCCTTTTCTTTCGGGTACCTTTACTTGTGCAATACTTGACAACCCTTGTACTGATTTAATTTTGGGGTGCTTACCTCAATTGAAACAATGTACTACTGAGGAAATAGTTGCATGGGAGAAATTGAATGCAGCTAATGCAACAACAAGAGCAGACAGTGTGAAACATCAAGACACACTACAAGATGAGAGACTACTGTTGCTGTCTCCAACTGGCACAGATGACACCAGCAGACTGAAATCAATAGAACAGCAGAAAGCTGATCCTAGTAGGTCTCCATACTTAAAATTACTAAAAGATAAAGCCAAAGTGACCAAAAATGCTTCATGGGTTTTTAGATGTAATAATGGCATTTCAACTAGATGTTATACTACTGGTAACCAGGAACAGGTGTTACCTGAACAACACCGGTTAACTGTACTAAAGAATGCACATAAAACACCGGTCGCTGGTCATCTTCCATACAACAATGCCAGCCCACGTGTTTTCAATAATATAAGATTATTTTTTCATAATGTATTTGCTTGTAATGTCTGTCAACAATTAGTACATAAGTTTAAGGGTAGACATCCTACAGCTGAAGTACTACCTTCTACTCTGGCTTCTAGACCTGTGAAAGGGAGGGTCAAATTCACCAATACACAAACAAAGATGCTTGAACAATCGATGGTAAACCAGATCAAAACATGCGTCGGTTACTGCCAGACAAGCAAAATGGCAAGGACCATTCAAGGTGTTACGTGACATTTCCAATGTTGACTATGAAATATCGATAAACAGACACTTAAAGATATTCCATGGCAACATGTTGAAACTTTACTTTTCACAACAAGACACATAAGTAGAGACAGACGAACATAGTGCATCCACACCTAGTAATCAGACGACAGACATACACAACGCAACTACACTAGTTAGCGAGACTGGCAAATCCGACAATGTACATACATTTAGTGAACTTATAGAATACGCATAAATATATCAGAAAACTGATGACTGGACAACACACTGACTGAAACTAAGACACGTCTTTCATAGGTTGCGACTCTTCGGTCTCACTGTCAAACCGAGCAAAGCCGAATTAGGCCTAAAAGAAATTCATTTTTGGGTCATGTCATTTCTCAAGATCAACTAAAGACTGAACAGAAAATTAGTACTAAAATTATGAATCTGACCATGTCTACTAGAAAGAAGAAGGTCAGAAGCCTTTTGGGATTAGTAAATTACTCAGAAATTATAATTCTATATTCCAATGTTTTAAAAGCATCTGTAAAAATGAAATGTCAAAGATGCATTATTAATTTCTGCACTGTCAAAAATGAAAATCCTTTTTTGTAATATTCCAATCCTCCGCTTGCCTAATCCTAGGCTCGTTTATTGTTCTAGGACAGATGCCATCTGTACTAGGCCAAATTTTTGAGAGCATCTTCCACCCGATTTGCTACGTGAGCCGTAAGATCACACCTGCTGAGTCCAGAGATTCCATATCACAGTTGCGACCCTAGGCGTCATCTATGCGGTGAGAAAGCTCCATCGAGTTCTGACGGATGTTCACTGCATTGTCCAGACCGACAACTCCCCGATCATGGTCATACAGAGTGTTGTGCATCGAAATGACCAGGATATACAGGTGGTCACTAATTTTACCATCTGGGGTAGAAATACCTGAAATCCCACATATAAATGTAGAGTGATAGGTAGTACATGAATATATTATATTATTCTATGTAAAATAGGTTACATATACATAGACATGATGTGCTTAATCATGTACCAAGAACAATGAACTATCATGTGTCCGTAGACATCAAGTGAAGAACTGTGCTGCAAAACGTAGATATCACCGTGTGAAATAGGACAGCTCATTATCAACTAAGCTCCATTCCGGTGTATCATTTGTGTGAAGCGCAAAAAACAGTGTCAGAACAGTGCATAATTACAGACACGAAAAGACTGAGCTACGACACCAGCGATCTCTACACGTGCACTACCAATAGAACACTATGATGAATGTGCAAGGTATTTCAGATACCCAGGCAAAGTGTGTAGATAGATTATGCCTATACAACCATTATACATACATGAAGGCAACTACTAACCTGTGGAAACTGAATACCATGTATATAAACTTATTGTGATATGTAATATAATATTTTAAGATAGTGATAAATTAGATGTAAGTTAGGAAATATAATAGTTCTCATTTATTTTAAGTGTAGTTAGTACAGTAATTAACCCATTAGAATTAAATTAGAATATTAATTTAGACGTAAAAATAGTTAATTATAATCTAAATTAAAGTATTGATAGCATTAGTACCATTTAGATTGTTATATTTCACTTAGCTTCATTTTAGTTCAGTTTATTCCATCTTAATAAAACCATACCATATTTAAGATATTACCATTTATTAGTATCATCATTTGACATCATAATAGATTAAAAAGAGTAGATAAGGTAACATACATCATTTACACCATTTAGATTAAGAATATCACTCATATAATTCCTTTGTGCATTTAAAAACATTATTTAGCATAGTATTTAGAAAAATACATAAATTGTGTTCACATCACCCATTTAATTAAGGTACATAACTCACATCACAACAATCACATTTAAATAGTTAGATTACATCCCTTAGATTAGAGAAAAATAAGAAGTAATATAAGCATATCATATAATTAACATAACAAATTTAATAAATTTAGGTAACACATTAAATACTTAGTTATAGAATTAGAATGGTATGTTAGAATGTAGAGTTTTATGTTAGTGTAATATAGTGGATGATGAGACCAAGGGGACAAACCATAAACCCTTTCTCGTCCATGTAAATATATTGTAAATACATGACTCGTGCAGCGATTTTCGCACAGTCATTGGGCTCAACTATCTCAAACTGAGCCAAACCTGTACAGTGTCACTCCAAGGTTTTTAAATAATCGGAAGTATTAGTGTGCAAGGATAAAAGATGTGTGACAGAATTAAGGGTGAAAGGAGTGTGACAGAAGTCTCGAAGTGAGAGCGAATGTAAGATAGACGGGAGAGAGTGAAATCAGTCAGCGAATTCTTCTGCTGCCTGGCGCAAATTTTAGTATTTCTCTGTGTTAATGTTGGTTTTCGCTAGTAAAAATGTGCTAGTGTGAATGTGTTGTCTGTAATATAGTTTAGAACGTAGATTACAGTATTTTGGGTTTCATAACAAGGGAATGTAGTCACGAATTAGTGTTATACACCTGTTTGTGGCCGCATTTAACCAAATTATGACACTTAAAAAACTAACATACATACACATAGGAGTTAGAAACATAGATTAGAAAGTAGATTAGTAGATTGATTACATCCAAACACGCAAACAACCAGAAAAACAAACAGATAAATTACATACACTTTTTCTAGATCAAAGGGAGATAACTTCGAGTCAGGGGACATAATAGACAACGAAAAACTAACTTAACAGTGAAATATTACTTTACACGCGGAAGCGAAGTAGGTAAAGCCTGTCGCACACACTCTTGTATAATGGTTGTTAAATATTATATGGGGGACATGAAGCAATTCATGTGTTGACCCTAAGAAAGTCAACTTTGTATGGGTAGTAAGTTAATTTACTATGTGAGGGCAGGTCTTATAAGACAACGGTCCGGTTCAGACATACCTCTAATAAATATAATATAGCATGTGAGAAGAGGGCTCACGCCAACCAGTCAAGTTTGTGGCGATTGCCAGTAACCGAGTAAAGTTTTACTACATTGTGACAATAGTCAGTAGAAGTCTAGTAGGATGCCCAACGCCAGGTTATCTAGAGTCTTTGACAAAAATTAGAGACACTAATTTTGTAGGAACCTCTTGCGTCACAACCAATGAGTGAAAGTTGATGACGCAACACAGGAGGGGTGGGTGTGTGTCAAAGACTCGACCGCATCCCCTCCGCCAGGAAGAGCAGTCAATCTGGAAGAGGCCAGGAGGTGATACGGTGCCCGAGGTAAGGGCAGGGGAAATGAGGTAATGGGAGATGGTTATCAATTCCCTCATGAGACACGCAGGCGTTGTTCAGAGAGTTAGCACTCTAATCACGATAGCATCACGCCTTGTGGTAGCCACGGAGAAGTTGAGTATCCACTCAACATACCACGTCTGCGATCAGCATGCCATGTGAGGCAACACGCACCAAGGTCAAGGTCGATCTGCGTGGTGTGTGACGAGGGGATGAAAGATTGTCAGACGGGAGGACAGGACTTGTAGTGTGCACTTCGTTAGAGTAGCGATGGGGTTTCTTGTGTTTATTTGTGTAGAAAGTTAGCGTAGGGGTTAGCAGCTCGTGATAGATAATACTGTGGCTTTATGTTGTGTGTTTCAATAGCGACTGTTCACTGATTGTAGCGAGCCAACGGCAATAAAATGTACCATTTATTTTCCTCGCACACGACTTGCAAGTTGTCTTGTATGGTGTGCCAGAAGTACCCGATGATGCCTGTCAGTTGAGTTGTTGACAGTGCGAGAGAAGTTTATCCAATAATGCCTGAAGCATCGCTTGATGACAAAAAGGATACCAACATTTCCTATTGATATGCACCGTTTGAATGCAAACCGCATTTAATGTCTGCGAGGAATAAAAGTATGTAAAGTAATAAATAGTATGCAATCATTACACTCAGAATGGACAAGACAAGACTCCCCTACCAAGCCCTCATATGGTCACCGGTAGGGAAAGGAAAACGGGGAAGACCAAGAGAGACCTTGCTTAAAGCCATCATCAGAAAAGGCTCATTCAACGACCAAGTAAACATTCAAGATCTACAACAGGTAGCAGCGAACCGCCAGGCATAGAGATTCTGCCCTATGCGCCGCCTTGGGTTCAAGAGGAAAGACTAACTAAGTCATTACACACACACACAATTAGAGAATGTTGCTGCATTTGACGTCTGGGGGTCTTGTTGTATTTAGTAAATGTAAAAGAAAAGATACAACGGACCTTGTGACAACACACTTTTGTACGAAATACAACTGCATTAAAACAGAAAAACACATAAATAAAATATGGCGAAGGGACTTAACAACATAAGTTATATAAAGGGACATTATTAAAAGTGACATTGCTATGTTATGTAATTTATTTAATTGGGTATTTATCTTAATACTTTATAAAATATTTAAAGAACTTATTTAGAGTTGTATGCCTTATAAACAAAATGATAAAAATGTTAAGGCATCTTTAGATATGTTCTAAAAATGTTGGATCTATATTATATACGTGAGAATTTCCTAATGCATATTTCTATTTCTCTTCGATATAACATTCCTTGGTTTTATCCTCTTATTGACAATATAGCTATTTGATGCTCTTAAGATATTTTTTTCCGGCTTGTTTTACAGGCTAAATTTATGAAAAGAAAGTTAGTTGCATATCATATTTAGGACGTCGCAGTCAAACCCCAGCATTGTTTTGGTGTTTGTGATATTTTTACAAGTTTACCTTTAGTAGTTTGCCATTGCTTTCTGAACGAACAGCACCGATATCAGTTCGTTAAAATAAACAATGCAAGGCGATCTGCTGCCAAATCGCCCGCAGCTATGTTTCGAATGCGGGTTTTATTAATTAAGTTGCATGTCCTTCACAGGACGTAGCGGTCAACCCCAGCATTTCCGCTGTTCGTGATTCCTGGGCAAATTTTACGTTCAGTAGTTTGCCATTGCTTTCTGAACGACTGGCTCCTATACCTTTTTCGAAAAAACCAGCACCGCTGTGTTTCGAAACCGGGTATACGGGCTCACAAACCGCGTTCGCAAGCCCTTAGCCACAGATATGTGAGATTAAAAACTGCGCCCGTAACATCTTCGCTATGGAGAATGAACAGGCTAAATACTTGATACGAAAAATGCAATACATACACACACACATACACAAACACACTCACATACGATGAGCTGATTAAAATGTTGGAAGATACCAACATTGACGGCAAAGATTTGAGAATATTAAAGAATATATACTGGAACCGAGTAGCAGCAATTACAATGGGATATAAAGAGAGTAGTTACGAACAGATAACGATAGGAGTATGACAGGGATGTGTCTTGTCACCCGATCTCTTCTCCCTATATAGCGAAGTGTAACGAACGTTTGCACCCGACTGGAGCGAATGACCTGGCTGGGAATCTGATTAGACTAGAAAGAGTAATTGGGTCAGAAAATCAATTTGCAGATGTGAGGTCAGGAGGGTAGATCACAACCGGCTACAAACTAGGGTAACACCAGACTAAGTGTTGGGTAAATACTAGTATGCATCACATAAATTGTCCCCAAATGGGACAAGCCCCTAAACAGGTGGTTAAGATATATCACAGTAGATGTCATTCGAAGTCAGGTATGCATAGAAATCAACGGAATAGTTCAGTAATGTGAGATGCGTATATGTGACAGGAAAACCTAGAAACAAGGAAGATTCTAAATGTAATTTTCATGGGAACTGATAAGTGTGATCACGGGGTTAAAGGGCACTCCCTGGGAGGGCTGGCAAGAATGAATAAATACGCAAGTCTGGAAAATGAGGGGGAGTAGAGTTTTGAGCCAGACAGTGGAGGTCTGAGCTCGGAGTATTGATTCTTGGGCTGAGGTGTGTGAGACACCAGCCAAGCTAGTGAGGATATAGTTGAGTTGTGAGCCAGACAGTGGAGGTCTGAGCTCGGAGTATTGAGTCTTGGGCTGAGGTGTGTGAGACACCAGTCAAGCTAGTGAGGATATAGTGGAGTTTTGAGCCAGACAGCGGAGGTCTGACCTAGTAGTGTTGAGTTTGAGCTAAGTCAGGGGACTTAACGGACAGTCGAGTAGAGTCAGCCTTAGGCTTAGTAGATAACTGCTGCCAAACACTATCAGTAATTATGTGTGTACATGTATCTATGGTGAGACAGTGCCTGGACATTTTATCATGTGTGTTTCATCGTATACCTGTGTCATTAATAAAGAATGTTCGCGAAACATTGTGTTTTTCCAGTTGCTATAGTCGTGCAGAAAGAAATCTACAGAGTATTCACACAGATATACCACTAGACAACCACAACCACTTCTATCTGTCAATGTATCATAATCAACCTTGTCACACGAAGTAATAATGAGAAAGATCACTTTCTATCTATCTATATATCTATCTATCTATCTATCTATCTATCTATCTATCTATCTATCTATCTATCTATCTATCTATCTATCTATCTATCTATATATCTATCTATCTATCTATCTATCTATCTATCTATCTATCTATCTATCTATCTATCTATCTATCTACCTAACTACTGACCTACCTTCCCATCTATCTATGTACCTAACTACCGACCGACCTACCTTCCTATCTATCTATCTATCTATCTATCTATCTATCTATCTATCTATCTATCTATCTATCTATCTGTCGGTCGGTCGGTGGTCGGTCGGTCGGTCGGTCGGTCGGTCGGTCGGTCGGTCGGTCGGTCGGTCGGTCGGTCGGTGGGTGGGTGGGTGTCGGTCGGTCGATTGTAACAAAAGAATCAACCGACTTTCCTCATTGCCATGATCTCAAACTGTTCAGCATTCTCTGTCTGTCTGTCTGTCTGTCTGTCTGTCTGTCTGTCTGTCTGTCTGTCTGTCTGTCTGTCTGTCTGTCTGTCTGTCTGTCTGTCTGTCTGTCTGTCTGTCTGTCTGTCTGTCTGTCTGTCTGTCTGTCTGTCTGTCTGTCTGTCTGTCTGTCTGTCTGTCTGTCTGTCTGTCTGTCTGTCTGTCTGTCTGTCTGTCTGTCTGTCTGTCTGTCTGTCTGTCTGTCTGTCTGTCTGTCTGTCTGTCTGTCTGTCTGTCTGTCTGTCTGCCTGCCTGCCTGCCTGCCTGCCTGCCTGCCTGCCTGCCTGCCTGCCTGCCTGCCTGCCTGCCTGCCTGCCTGCCTGCCTGCCTGCCTGCCTGCCTGCCTGTCTGTCTGTCTGTCTGTCTGTCTGTCTGTCTGTCTGTCTGTCTGTCTGTCTGTCTGTCTGTCTGTCTGTCTGTCTGTCTGTCTGTCTGTCTGTCTGTCTGTCTGTCTGTCTGTCTGTCTGTCTGTCTGTCTGTCTGTCTGTCTGTCTGTCTGTCTGTCTGTCTGTCTGTCTGTCTGTCTGTCTGTCTGTCTGTCTGTCTGTCTGTCTGTCTGTCTGTCTGTCTGTCTGTCTGTCTGTCTGTCTGTCTGTCTGTCTGTCTGTCTGTCTGTCTGTCTGTCTGTCTGTCTGTCTGTCTGTCTGTCTGTCTGTCTGTCTGTCTGTCTGTCTGTCTGTCTGTCTGTCTGTCTGTCTGTCTGTCTGTCTGTCTGTCTGTCTGTCTGTCTGTCTGTCTGTCTGTCTGTCTGTCTGTCTGTCTGTCTGTCTGTCTGTCTGTCTGTCTGTCTGTCTGTCTGTCTGTCTGTCTGTCTGTCTGTCTGTCTGTCTGTCTGTCTGTCTGTCTGTCTGTCTGTCTGTCTGTCTGTCTGTCTGTCTGTCTGTCGGTTTTCCCCGGTATTGTCCCAGTCTCTGTTTCGTACATTAAAGTCGCCACATCGAACATTGAGCAGCCTACTGTCTGGGATGGCATCCAGCTCCATAAGCTGGTCCCGTCGTTTCTTTGTAACAAAAGAATCAAGCGCGGCACATACATTGATTAAGTTCCAGCTCATATTATATTAACGAGCATTCGTCACTTTCCCTGTAGTTAAAATTATAATGTTTACATTTAATGATGGCTTTAGAAAACGAGTTTCTCTAGAAGGGGAAGTGGCAGACTTTTCTCCGTAATCTCGTATACTCTCGTGGGTAATGTGATGACGGTGAGAAACAGAAGTGGTTCGAATCACATCGGTAACTTACGGGGTATGTGAGCCGGCCGCTCAGAAAGCAATGGCAAAAAACTACTGAGCCTAATCTTGCCAAGAAATCAACATAGAGCTGAAAGATGCTGGTGTTGACAGCGATGTCTTGTAAATGATATTCCAAAAAAAAAAAAAAATGGCCGCCAGAGCCCGCCAAACCCTATAATGTTTTGAATATATTGATAGAATGCTGCACATCGGCTTGTAACGTATTGTACAAATATTAACGAGCGTACATGAATCAGAGTGTTGTATCTCCTCCAGTCTCATTCACAAAGTGTTCCTGTTTCGCTCTTTTGGTCCCTGTTGCACAGCGCTTGATTACCTCCAGCTGATCTGTCTTTTCTTGCCAAGCTTTCTCCATTTCCTCTTGTGAGCTTTGGGGTGTCCGCCGCACTTTCTATACCTGTTTAACTGTCGCTCTCTTGGATTTCCATGCCCGTTCTACCCCGGAGGTCCACCATGGAGGCTGCACATAAGTAGGTTTGCTAGTGACACTGCATGCCCTCTGTCTGAGTAGTCCCATAAGGGTGTTTTACCTCGAATATATAAAGTGCTTAGGTGCTCTCACAGGCTTGGTCTTGTTGGACTTTGAAATCAATACTGAACAGGGTAGATGGTCATTTCCATGATCACCAAGGACAGTCCATTTTACATCCAATATTGCAGATTTGGTAACAAATGCCAGGTTAATAGTCGTGTCCACATCACCAGGCCGCATCCCCATTCTCGTTGACCTCCCATCGTTTATGCTGACTTCTTTTGAATCCGCTATGGCTTCTGCAAGAGCATTTCCCTGTCGGGTTTCTCCAATATTGTCCCACTCTCTGTTTCGTACATTAAAGTCACCACAAATGAGCAGCCTACTGCCTGGGATCTCCTCCAACTAATTAAGCTAGTCCCGTCGTTCCTTTATACCAAAAGAATCATCCGCGGCATATACATTAGAGACCCTGCGTAGAACCATCATCAGAGAATGCTCATTCAACGGCAAAGTAAACATCCAAGATCTATAACAGGTAGCAGCGAATCGACAGGCATGGAGGGCCATGACTTCTTCCCTATGAGCCGCCTTGGGCTCAAGAAAAAAGACTAACTAACTAAGAAGAAGGAAAGACTAACTAACTAATATACATTATTAAGTTCCAACTCAGACCCCCAAATGTCTTGTGTTGCTCACTGGACAATAGGATTGTTAAAGCTCTCCCAAACCTCTCGATAAATGGTAGAAATATGAATAGAGAAAGCAGACTGTAGTACCTGGGAATCACCTTTGATAGAAGCCTATCCTTTAGGGATCAACTCTCTCAACTCCCACATAATTTCCAGATTATTCTAAATAAATGTTGGTACTTATTTTAATTAGGCAGGGTCGGCCACAGAAAAACCGGACCGCTGTCTTTGAAGGCAAGCATACCAACAACGTTGTGATTTATTCAAAGGGAGGCAACCTTCTCTTTTATAGATGTTTGGTTCTATAGAGCCTAAATATTTCATTTTCAAAGCATCATGTTATAGTTGGAAATACTTTGATTTCTTAAAATCTGCGATCAGATTCTAGATAAAACTGTTTGAATATAAGTAAAATTGATAGAATGCTGCACATCTGCTTGTAACGTATTGTACAAATATAAACGAGCTTACACCACTTTCCTTGTAGTTAAAATATTAATGTTTAATTTTTACTTTAAGCCACGTTTAATGTCAGTCAAAACTTTCTCTTGAAGGGGAAGTGGCATGGCCGCCAGAGCCCGCCACACCCTATAATGTTCTGAATATATTGTATGAGTGCGGATGTCCAAGAAAGAAGGCATGTCACAAACTTTGCACTGAACAGATTATAGATTTTTTTTTCTCTAGCTGAGTAGAAGATAGAGGACACATCAGGCAATACAAAAGCTGAAAGTTATAATGCGATGCCAGAGACCCCGATTGTTTAAACACTTTAAGTGTGCCCCAAACTACAACAGATGGCAACAGGTTGTACATACACGATTTCCAATGAACAAATTTCTTCTTCTTATAGTCCCTGCTGTTTGGCGTTGGTGATCATGTCTGTCCACATTCTTCTGTCTCTCATGCTTCCAATCAGTTCTGAGAAAGATCAAAGAGAAGCCAGGAATACTAATCGGAGGATATAATATAAACAATATACGCTATGCAGATGACACAGTATTGGTGGCGGATAATGCAACAGACCTACAACTATTGTTGGACATTGTAGTAAAAGAGAATGCACAGAAAGGATTCTCCTTGAATATCAAGAAAAGAGTAACAATGGTGATATCAAAGAATATGTGGACACCAAAGTGTGACATAGAAATAGAAGGGGAAATTCTCAACCAAATGGATAATTTTAAATACCTATGGGGCACTTATAACATCAGATGGAAGATTTACAACAGAGGTTAAGAGCAGAATAGGCAGGCAAAAGCCACATTTCAGAAAATGAAGAGTATCTTATGCAATAAGTCGCTATCAATGAATGTAAGAAAGAGAGTGCTAAAATGCGACAAAGAACCAGTTTTTTCTGTATGGCAGCGAATCTTGGAATGTAAATGAACAAATTAGGAAGAACTTAGAAGCAACAGAGATGTGGTTTTTATGACGAATGTTGCGAATTCATGGGACTGCCAGAGTAACTAACAACGATTGCCTGAAAGAGGCTAATGAAATTAGAACACTATATACAACAATAAGAAAGAGACAAACAGCTTTCTTTGTTTATGTGATGAGAAGAGAGGCATTGGAGAACATCGTGACAACTGGAAAGATCGAGGGGAAGAGAGGCAGAGACAGACCAAGAGAAATGATGCTCGACGGGTTGAGACGGTGGCAAGGAGGAATATCATCAGCAGAGTTGATCCAGAACACCAAATGCCGAGATCTGTGGAGAGCCACGAACGCCTACACCAGCCGGCAGGGCACTTGATGATGATGACACACATATTTTCACACATTTTTAAGCATAAATGTGCACAGATTAATCAAAATGTCACTCCCATCAAGTTCACACTCATATTTCATACTATACATGTTCCAAATCATTCTTTCACATATAGTTTTATATTCCTAATATGTACCACTGTCCTGAATCAATCATTCTTAGTATTATTGCCATCATTTATGTTTTACCATCTTTAGTTTAACTTATTTATTTCCATTACAAAAATGTACTATTATGATCGCCAAGAACCAGTATATTACAACAGAGAGATATTTAGGCTTGTAGATCCTTTATATATTTACAATGCCAGTGTATGCCAATGAATCAGAACATTTCCCTTCTTTGTCAACGGGAATTGGGAAATATTTCAAGTCAAGGACAAAGAATATATAGTAACATATAAAGGCAGGAAATCAGACCCCTTCCAAATAACATCTGGCTTGAAACAGGGTGATGCACTATCGCCGCTACTCTTCAATCTGGCTCTAGAGAAAGTTGTAATGGAAGGTAAAGGAGGAATGTGATATTGGAGGAACATTCAAGCTGCTTGGTTATGCAGATGATATAGATATTATAGGTCAAAGTGAACAAAAGACATTGGAAATATTGACTCACTTAAAGGGAAAAGCCCAACAGATGGGGCTGGTTATCAACCAAGATAAGACAGAATATATGGTAATTTCAAGAGACGGAATGGCTAAAAACTCTGGCCACATACAAATAAATAATATGACCATTAAAAGAACGGAAACATACAAATACCTGGGTACAATCTTCAACTGCTCCAACATCATAAGGGAAGAAATACAAACTAGAATCAACTCTGGAAATAAGATATACTATGCACTACAACATCTACTAAAATCAAAGGCGCTATCTCGTAACACCAAAATCACAATATACAAAACACTGATCAGACCAGTTGTGCTGTATGGCTCTGAAACCTAGAGTACAACGAAAAGAGACGAAGCCTTGTTACAAACCTTTGAGAACAAAATTTTAAGACGCATCTTTGGACTCATTAGGGATACACATAGTGGAGAGTGGAAAAGAAGAAGTAACAAAGACATTTATGATCTGTTTAAGTCCCCGCTAATCACTGGTATCATGAAGGCTAATAGACTACAATGGCTGGGGCATATAGAAAGAATGGAAGATAATAGGGAAACAAAACTCGCTTACACTCAGGAAATAAATGACCGCAGACCCCGAGGTAGACCAAGTAGGCGATGGAGAGATAATACATGTACAGACCTACAAGCACTTGGAATCAACGACTGGCAAGAGAAGGTCCACCAGAGAGACGAATGGAGACGGATTGTATTTGCAGCAAAGAACCTCAATGGCTCGGAACGCTGAAGAAGAAGAAGAGAAGGACAAAGGTTCATTGAGCTACCCAGCACAAAGGGAGGCTGTATCTCATAGATCAGTTTCTTTGTCAGCAGAGAAGAGCTGGACACACACACACACACACACACACACACTCACGCATGCACGCACGCACGCACGCACACACACGCGACCGCACGCACGCACGCACACAAACACACATGAGGTGATGATGAGGAGTCAGTGACTGTTTCAACTGCCAGGATTAAAACAATTTGCAGCAAGTGGGCAGACGTCGAAGACTTCATTGTGAACCATCATCCAAACAAACTTGTTGCTAACAGGGCAGTAAACCTGATGAATGATAACATGATGATTCATTTCAAAACGACTCTCCAGCAAAGAAAGCGACACATTTCCCTTGATAGTTTCTAGGTGCAGAAAGATTCCCAATCGGCTGCCAAGAAAAAGCTACAAAATACTCCTGAAACTAATGATTCAGAATAACAAAGAAAGTGACAAATTTCCCATGATCGTTTTCTTGGTAATAAGGATAGACTAAATATCTTTTTATTTCTCATTTAATTCATTTTGTTGTTTACTTTCTCTTTATTTAATACGTGAAGTACACGTATTCTTTGCCTTGTGTCGGGTAAACGACCGGGTGGTAATAAAAAAGAACGATTCTTTCATCTTGAAACGGATTGTCTTTTTTTTTTTTCCATTGATTTCAACTTTTCGGGTTACGAACCGAGTTCTTGAACGAATTAAGTTCGTAACCCGAGGTACCACTATATATATATCATATATATATATCATCTCTTATATCTCATATCTCATATGATAGATATCATCTATCATATATCAAAAATAAATTGTGTTCGTTGTTCGTTGTTCGTTCTATCTGTCTTGCGCGTCCGCGAGAAAACACCATGCATACCTGTTTGCAAATTTTGTCTCGATTATGTTAAGCCATACTGGCTTAATTCGTTTCCACACCCCCCTTTTCCCCACTTAAGTTTCCTAGTGGTCACTAAGTTTTCAAGTTTATTTCTGATCGTACCATGATTTGTAAACACAACTGGATTTAAATATTGAGCACAACCCACTACTGGCAACGCTGATCGTCAATGTGGAAGCACTAGACTCGAGTTTCGCTCTCGTTTGAGCTCGTCATTAGTGTATATACTTGACCGGACCCGGAAACAAACACCGGATCACTGGCGTGTGAAGTGGGTGTGTAACCACGCGGCACACGCTGGACACGGCCAAATTATCATAACAGAATATTACAACGTCACTCATCGTAGGCTGTAGCTCAAGATTGTCCCGATTTTGCTCAGAAAACAACTGACTGTTTGCGTTTAATTTTTCGATTCATTTAAAGTTATTATTTTTCTTATTTTTTTTTCAATTGTTCCTTGAAGGAACTTTCCCATTCGTGTTTCTCTCCACCCATGGCATTCTTTGAGTTTTCCTCAGAAATCTTATTTCAACTGCGTGTTTCCTAGCTTGTCTGCGGTGAAGCTGTAGAAATGTAAACAATAAAAAATAACACGAAGTAGTGCAGTTTTACAGAAAACACTGACAGAAAACAAAGGACGTTGTGACGACTAGCCTTCATCAGCCAAGTACGACCATTGTGAAATTCTGCCCCGTTGCAGATCCGAACTCCCTGACCACAGAGTCGACAGGCGAGCATCTATCCTCCACGCTAGCTCGGCTCCCGTGTCGAAAGCGTACTTACAACTGACAAATATACGCTTTCTTGCGTATAGTAGGGCATTCTAACGAAATATTTGTGTGTATTGATTTGAGAGGACGAAAATGTTGTCAACTAAAGGGGAACAATCTAATCAGATGAATAGTGCTATTGTTCCAAGAGAAATAACTCACATAATATTACTAGAAACGGTTGTTTGTATGTTCTGACAATATAATCTTAATGTTTGAAAATGATACCTACAACTCATATTGATATGCAACTTTTGAATATAAACCGCATTAATGTCAGCGAAAAAGTAGTGTATGTAATGAAATAAATAATATGCAGTCAGTACACAAACAATTAGAGAATCTTGCCACATTTGAAGTTTGGGGATCTTATTGTATTTTGTAAATGTAAAAGAAAACACGCAACGCACATTGTAAAAAACAGTTTTGTACTTAATACAATTACATTAAAAAGAAAGACATGTAATTACACTATTGCCATTGGACATAAGTTATTTCGAGGGACATAACTTACAGGAGCATGACTGTGATATGTTATTTAAATAATTGTAGTATTCGTCTTAATCTTTTATAAACTTTTTAATGAAGTTATCTACAGCTATATGTTTTTTAAATAAAACGGTAAACACGTTTAAGATGTTTTCAAAAATTCATAAAATAATAGCTTTATTTTGTTTGCTTGTAAATGTTCTAACTCATTGGTTTATTTCTTTTCGATATAACATTGTACGTGTTTATCCGTTTAATGTTAGGTGTGTCTAACTTGTATGACAGAAACAATTTTTGTCCGGCCTGTTTTACAGGCCAAATCAAAGAATAAAGTTGGGATACATATACTTTACATGACGTCGCAGTCAATGATATACTGAGAAGTTTACGTTCAGTAGCTTGCCAATGCTTTCTGAGCGACCAGCACCCAGCCAATTTGTAAAATACCAACGCAAGGCGGGCTGCCACAAAATCGTCCTCAGCCGTGTTTCGAACGTGGGTATGTGGGATTACGAACTACGTTAGTAACTTCTTCCCCTCGGAGCCGGAACAGGCAAATACTTCTTACGAAACACACACACACACACACACACACACACACACACACACGCGCACACACACATTTTTACACATGTTTTCAAACACAAAATTTCACACAATGAGCAAAACGCCACTCCCATCAAGTTCACACTCACACTTCATACTATGCATGTTCAAACACACTTTCACAGATAGTTCTATATTCCTAATGTGTACCACTGTCCTCAATAAATCATTCTTAGTATTATTGCCGGGACGCAGAGGTGTTTCCAAAGCACCAGGGCGAGGTTCTATACTTTCCAAGACCTACTGACACGTCCTTGTCGCGCGTCCTGGGCAACAGGTCTCGTCGGGGTCCTGGCTGACGTAGTAGGATCGCTTATTCTTCCGAAGTCGGAGAGTATCTGCCTCCACGGCGAGGAACAACCGGTCTGCACACCAATAAGGCAGACATGGGACAACGGATACTCACGCAAACCTCAGGTCCCGTGTGACATCACACTGATGTTTGACAACAGGATGTCTTCATCCGACATACATGACTTTACGCTGGAGTTCACAACCAGCGAACACAAGCAAGCAAGCAAGTATTATTGCCATAATGTATGTTTTACTATTTTTAGATTGACTTTTTTTCTTTCCAATACAAATATGTATTATTATAATCGTCAAAAACCAGTATTTTTTTTTTTAAAGACAGATATTTAGGCTTGTAGATCCTTTATTTATATATTTACAAAACCCGCCATGTGGGAGTATGAATCAGCACATTTTCCTTCTTTGTCACCGGGGATTGGGAAATATTACCACAGTCAGGGACAAAGGATCATTGAATTACCCAGCACAAATGCTGTATCTCGTAGATCAGTTTCTTTGTCAGCCGAGAAGTGGATATTATGACCATGACCAAGACAAAAATTCGTTCAACAACCCTCAAACCTCGCCCACACCAAATAAATCCATTGTGCTTGTGATGAAGTTACTATCCAATGCAGCTAACTTCAGTCTTTGCATTGGCTCTCTCTCTCTCTCTCTCTCTCTCTCTCTCTCTCTCTCTCTCTCCTCTCTCTCTCTCTCTCTCTCTCTCTCTCTCCATGTGTCCATGCATGCATTGTCTGCGAAGGAGTGTGTATTTGTGTGTTGTTTGTGAGAATGCTCACGATAATCGTCAGTGTATGTGTTTAAAGTGTGGGAGTTTGTTCAGATTAGGTTAGTGATAATGTGAGGCAGCGTGTATGCGTCTAGATGTTTGAGTGTGTGGGTGGGTGAATTGGTGTGTATGTGTATTGTAGCTCTTGTGTGTGTTTATATGGGTGTATGTGTGTATGCGTGTATGTATATGTACGTGCGTGTATGTGTTTACATGTGTGTATGTATTAGTGTATATATGTGTATGTGTATGCATAAGCGTGAACGTGTTTAGTTAGTTAGTTAGTTAATTAGTTAGTTAATTAGTTAGTTAGTTAAGTAGTTAGTTAGTTAGTTAGTTAGTTAGTTAGTTAGTTAGTTAGTTAGTTAGTCGCGATTCCAACATCACAGCACCGGGTCGTCCCCATAATACTCCGTTCCTGTGCCAGGGAATATCACACTTGTCAAAGTTTTAGGTAGGTCATGGATATGACAATAGACAGAAGAGGGGTAAGGACAGATAGGACGTAGATAAGGACTGTAGCATAATTGCTAACCACCATTATTCAGTTAACAAGACTGCAAGCCAAGAAGAGGAGACAATATGAAACAATTGACTACACAACCGCAAACTGGAACTAGGACTTAACAATTTTACGCACTATCAAAACTGGAATTGAACAAGTGACAGATGACGTGGATTCTTAGAAAGATTTCATCAGACAAAGCTCAGAAGACCATTAGACAAAACAGACATGTGACACCACTTTCGCGCCAACGCCTGTTTAGCATATGTTAATAACGCACTTCTCCCTAAAACATGCCTGATGAACAGACGTGAAAGAAAGTGTGACCGTTTTCCAAATAAGGACGGCAGAATGTCTGGATCCCAGGTGAGCTTGTTAGTCCTTAGATTGAACTAACCAGATGTATCAAGTCTCAAGTAATGGTATCCAGTGTTTGTAATGTCAATTGAAATGTATTATTATTAATTAAAACCTCTGAAATGTAAATATGCTCGACTGTAGATTCTGACGACGCAGAGCCGTTCCCGGGCAAACTGACACTCTAATACTCTCTTCGATGAAACTGCAATCTCTGATATTCTTAAAGATAATTATTAAATTTAGGAAGTGCATAATAATACTCCATTCTATTCTGAACAACTGTACGAAGTGATGATTCTAAAGCAATCTTGTGCATTTCACCAGAAACACTGCTAATAATGTTATCACTATCTACAGCTAAAATGACAGTTCGTGTACTAGAATAAGTGCCTTGTTTTAAAACAGACTTATCTATGTCTATTTACAATCTAGAAGGCTGAGAGAGAAATCCAATCTTTTCTTTCTGCTTCATCTATTGAATAAATAGGGTTTGAAGGATAAATATTTATATTTATGTCAAATTTTAATTAGATAAGAGCACGTATGAACTGCATTACATCAGAAAAGTTGTGCTTCGCGGAACTCCATCACACGAAGTGAACTTAACTCATTACTCAACATAACTTAAAACACAACACCACACCACTCAACACCACTCAACACCACACAACCCAACAATCAACACCACAACAACAACAGATAATGGGAGAGAGTTATTAGACACAGAAGAAGAAGAAGAAGAAGAAGAAGAAGAAGAAGAAGAAGAAGAAGAAGAAGAAGAAGAAGAAGAAGAAGAAGAAGAAGAAGAAGAAGAAGAAGAAGAAGAAGAAGAAGAAGAAGAAGAAGAAGAAGAAGAAGAAGAAGAAGAAGAAGAAGAAGAAGAAGAAGAAGAAGAAGAAGAAGTTGGTTAATTGGGAAAACACAGAGAATTATTTATACACACTATAAACACCATTGAGTGGAAGAAATGTTATAAATGTATGTCATTTATTTACATGCATCTTGACACATTCTCACTCTTGTCACTGTCTTGCTGTACACGTCTCACTGACCCCAGGTCCAATGAGAACTTGCATACAGCAGGAACCAGTTGATACAAGGCGTACACAGTGTAATAAACTCTGACCACCCCAAATTAACCCAACACTAGATTAGAGAAAAAAGGAGGGGGGGGGGAACTAGTTCCTACTTCAGGAATTTAGATTTCTTCCGACCTACTTCTAGAATATTGTATTGGGAAGATTGCATATATTTATGTTAATTTTAAACAGTGATCTTGGTGGCTACCAACAACCACCCAACACATCAGCAAATTAACCACATAAATCGGACCTGAAAGAGGGAAGCCGAGAGAAAGAGATGAACCACAAGTGAGATGGAAGATGACTTGGCCATGAGCAGAGTATGGGGAGGCCTTCAGAGGAGCTATACGGGTATACCTGAAGGGGATCCATCAGTCAATGGACCCTGGCTTACCAAATCTTCCAGTCACCAGGTTACATTTTTCATTGGTACACACCACACCCAAATTTCAGGAAACTGATGTTTAATTGTTGATTCATCATCTTCACACTTAACATGTACAACATCAAAATGTTTACCATGTTTTCACACTTGTTGACATTTCATGTATTGACTCTTCGCTGGCTGCTAGGGATGGGGACGGATCGCTTATGGGAATGTCCCGAATGCTGTGATGTCGGTTCATAAATCAATCAATCAATCAATCATGTATTGATGCTTGGTTATTGATGGTCTGTAAAATTGGTCCTATATGCATGTTTCTAATTTATCTTGTGTACACCACAATAGAAATGTACATGACAGGCCGGAAGACACAGGCCCATTCAATAAATAATTACTTGGAATTGATCTTATGTTGATTATTAGTTCAACCTATCTGAAATTCACCATCTTCTTTGTACATCATGTTGTCAAGATCTATTGTGACTTGTTATGTGTTTAATTGTTTAAAACCAAATTAACTCATGAAGGAATTAAATTGGGAGAGACTCAAGGTCTATCAACTGCTCAATATCCATGCTTTCTTAACATAAATCAGGCTGATAAAATTCTCCAGACTTTCCTCAGATTTGATCAACAAAAAGGGGGGCTCAGAGCTAAAAGAATCCTTGGAGAAGGGGCAGATTCCCAGTTAGTAATTACCATTCTCACCAGGGCCATAATCTATATCTCCTAGACTACTTAATAGAACGAGGCCTGCAGATAACTCGAGGGTCATATTCTGGGGTTATTGAAGATAGAAGAGGAGGGGGCCCAACTTCTTTGATTAGAAATGGGGCATGCACCAAAGTGATTTCCCACTCCCTTCAGAATATATGACAAGGACCACTACAATGGAGTAGATAGAGTAGAGATATAACGCAAGCTATAACTTAGAACAGTCATAAGACAGGACTTAGATGGGGACACGGACGTGTCATATCTAGGACACCAGCAGAACCAACCCCGAGGATAGGGCGGGGGACGCTAGTTCACGGGACGACACCCGTAAACAGACAAAGCAGTAGTACAACCCAAGGTTGGCATGAACAAGACTACTGTACTACGTGACGAATAGAACAGCACGGGGTTTTGCTGACCGCACGGGATTTAGGACGACCAGGCTAGCCAACCGACTGAACTTAGTCAGGCGGCGACAGGACAGCTTCCAGACAGGACGTGTGTGATTTCCGAGAGCCAATATGTAGTTTACGAGGGCGCATGTTAAAGATAGCGAGAGTTGAGTTTGTATCTGATTATGTATGAGTTTTGTGAAGAAAGGCGACCACTGTATATTTAGACAGGCAGTTACCGCCTGGTCATGATTGTATGAATATCTCAGGCTCGCCTGAATTAAAATTGTATAAATTCCATCCACGCAACTGAGGTTTTATTTGAGGTGTGGATGAAGAACCGAGAGTGCCTGTATGCAATGTAGGATGTTGACATATGTGAATGTGTGTGCATAAGCGTGTATGTGTATAGTTAGTTAGTTAATTGGTTGGTTGGTTAGTTGGTTGGTTGGTTGGTTGGTTGGTTAGTTAGTTAGTTAGTTAGTTAGTTAGTTAGTTAGTTAGTTAGTTAGTTAGTTAGTTAGGTAGTTAGTTGCGGTTCCAGCATCATAGCAACGGGTCGTCTCCATTATACTCCGTTCCTGTGCCAGGGAATATCACATTCAATTTTCCTCACTGCCCCATGTGAAAAGTGGAAAAGACAGGAGTCTCGACAAACAACAGCCCGCTCAGGCACACTGTGCATAATACCGCCGACACAATGTTACCACTATAGTCCACTATGAAACATACAGTTCATTCTTGATGGAAGTGGCAGGCACTTTCCCAACCATATGATCACATACAAAGTCTCGGTATTTCTAGATGTTGTTCCATTTCTAGATGTTTTCTAGCCAGCCACGCCATTTTTTCTCCGAAATGCAGTTCATGCAACAAAACAATCTCGAACAGATGTAAAAAACATTTCACAGTACATAATTCCGTCGCCAAAATGCCAACACAAAAGTCCTCCAAGAAAATACAGTTCATCATCGATGGAAACGGCAGTCACTAGAAGACCAGCAGCCATACATTTCTGCATAAGGTAAAAAACCGGTCACTTCTGCGACACAACCCGCCGCCATATATGCAGATATTTCTAGATGTTGTTGTTCCGTTTTTAGATGTTTTCTAGCCAGCTAGGCCATTTTTAGAGCATGCAGTTCACGCCACAACACCTTGGACAGATGTTTAAAAATAACATTTCACTCTACATAATGCCGTCCCCAGAATGCCAAAACAACAGTCCTCCACGAAAAAAACAGTTCTTTGTCAAAGGAAGCTCCAGTCACCAGAAGACTAGCAGCCACACATTTCTGCATAAGGCATAAAATCCAGTCAACGCTGGGACATAACCAGCCGCCATTGGTCTGAACACGCAGTTCACGCTCCACAACCTCGGGCATATTTAAAAGCATTTCACAAGAAATGCACAGCTCACAGCGTCGCGCCACGCTCTCATCTCAGTAGCAGGGCGACGGAACGATACACTACCAGTCCAACATGAGGAAAATTTGAATGCAAACGATAGCCACGAGCATAAACATTCCAGAGGCCTTAACCGTTTCACTGCCTGTCCTCCATGTTGGTGACCGGAAGTCACGTAAGTCACTGTGTATGTGTATGTATGTAGGTATGTATGTATGTTTGTGTGTATATGTACGTGTAAGTGTGTATGTTTGTATATGTGTATGTTTGTATATGTGTATGTGTGTTTATGTATACATGTGTTTATATGGGTGTGTATGTGAGTTTTTGTGAGTGTATATGTGCGATGTGTGTATATGTGTGTATGTGCGTGTGTGTAAGTGTGTGTGTATGCGTATGTATGTTCGTGTGTGTATGCGTGTGTTTGTTCGTGTATGCATGTATATATTGTTGTGTTGCAGTGTGCATTTTGCTGTAACCTTGTAAATACATAGTTTTTACAAAATTAAATATTTTAAACAAACATTTATGCAGTGGCGTGCAAAGGAAGGGGGGGGGGGTGCAGGTGGTGCAACTGTCCTGGGCATCCGGGGGGGGGGGGGGAGGATCCAATTAGGCGGTTGGCCCAGTCACATCTCTTGCGCTTGTATTGACGGACTAATTTCGTATCATTCGAATCGTATGCCGTAGTTTAAGTACTAGTAATAGTACTAATACGGGTAAAGTACCACAATGTAATATACAAGTAAATGGGAATATTCTTCAACAAGTGAATAGGTACAATTATCTCGGAACAGTCATAACATCTGATGGGAGATGCCTTGAAGAGATTAGAACAAGAATCGCCATGGCGAAAGTAGCCTTTAGCAAGATGAAAAACATTCTGACCAATAAAAAGATGTCAATTGAAACGAGAAAAAGAGTGTTGAGGGGATACATAGAGCCTGTTCTTTTGTATGGATGTGAAACTTGGACAATGTGCAGTCAAGCTGAAAAACATCTGATGGCTGCAGAAATGTGGTTTCTGAGGAAAATGCAAAGAATACCATGGACGAACAGAAAAACCAATGACCAAGTACTACAGGAGACAAATGAAAATCGTAAATTGATTAGAGAAATTAGACGTAGACAGTCAAAATGTTTTGGACATGTTATGAGAAGACATGGATTGGAGAACTTAGTGACAACTGGCAAGTTCGAAGGGAACAGACCAAGAGGAAGACCGAGAGAAAATACCTGGATGGTTGTCCACATGGCATGGACGAGACAGGAACACTGAGCTGATCCACGACGCTGGTGATCGAGTGAAACGGCGAGTCATGACAGCCCACACTTTCCGGTATGGCACATGATTGATTGATTCTTTTAATGCCACCAATTGTCAGATGTTCAATTTATACAAATTTTTTGTCGGCCTGTTTTACTGGCCACATATACTGTTTTTGGCCTTAACCTGCAGGCTGTGACTTGCTCAAGGCTACAATGTCGATGTTGTACCTGCCCAATTCTCCCGCAAACAGTGCTGTACCATATGGAGTCTCCGTGGCGAAGTGGTCAAGACGCCTGACTCGGGCTCCAATGGTTATTGGTTCGATTCCGGGCCGCATACTTTTATTCACGCGTGCATTTTTTGGAGACTCCTTGTGGGTCGTTACTGGAGCTGCGGAGTTCGTGTTTTATGTGACGCTTTCCGAGCTGAGGAAAGAGAATGAGCATTATTGGATAAAATCCTGGTGCAATGAAGTCGACCCTGTTGATTTTTAAGCGACTTTTTTAAGTGCTGTACGTCTCTCTGGGCCCGACTCGCTTTCTCTATCTTGTGCGGACATTCCAAGTCCCGATAGATAAGGGAGTATGGTTAGGTTTATTTTGCTTACCTGTTTTTACTTTGGTTTTATGTCGACCGCAGCTATAGGGACCCACCAACCGCGGCTAGCTGGTTAAATGATAGAGCAGACAATGTTTAGGGCACTTTTTCTATCCCCTTCCTGGTGCTATAATGGTGGGCAGTGCTTTCTGTATAGGCTGCTCAGTCGCGCAGGGACATGCTGAATCCCACTGCTGCTCATATCAGTAAAAGATAACCATATGGCCTGAGACGCCTGTCTGCAGGTCTGCGATAACGACTGCCAGCGTACCCACGCCTGCCGCTTTGCCGCTCGCCCATCGCAACTGTGGATTGAAGGTGATAAATGATGTTAGATGAATAATGACTTGCGTGGTGAATTGGATTAAAGTGAGGAAGAGTTGCGCAATTCGTCAATCTCACTCTCTCGCCTAAATCCATCTGAATCCAATGACATGACAAATCAAGACGACTGGAGACGAATACAGTTTCAGTGGATTAACAGGGCGCTCTACGTTGTGCTCATTATGTTCAACAACGCTTTGCAGGTAAACGCCTTCTTGCCCGTTAAACTAGCAATGATTTCTTTGACGCATCTTCTGCCGAATCCCGTTTTCACATGCTGGTTAGGCATACCCTAATTCACCGATTGGTTTAACGCCGAATCTGTTACCCTCGCCTGATTTTGCCGGCCTGTCACAGCCGTTGTCCCGGGGGTGGCCGCTATCGCATGCTGACAGTTACATGGAGCCACAGGCGTGGTCTGTATGTCAGGCTTGGACCAATGGAGAATGGGCCCTGCAATGATTAATGTCTGATACATTCATTGATACCGCTAAGCTTATTTAAATAAAACTAAGTGTGAGAATACTTGGAGAATGAAAGAATTTCTATTGAAAGTGTGCATGAGAGCAAATGATTACACCACGATTATTATCAACACGTAATGTTAAGGTGCCGGCTTCGTGGCTTAGAGGTTATGACTTTTCTCCGTTATCTCGTATACTCTCGTGGGTTAACGTGATGAAGGTAAGAATCAGCGATGGTTCGAATCGCATCGATAACTTGAGGGGTATGTGAGCCGGCCGCTCAGAAAGCAATGGCAAACTACTGAGCGTAAACTTGCCAAGAAATCAACATACAGCTGAAAGATGTCCTGTAAAGGATATGCCAAAAAAAAAATGTTTAGGTAATCACACCATGCCATGAATGAAATGTTGTAATGTGTATATGAATGTATATGTTGTACTCGTAACCACACACCCATACATACACACACACACACAAACACACGCACACTCACACAAAGGGCCTTGTAAATACAGTTATGTACACCATGACAGTTTTTAATTAAAAAAGAAAAAAGAAATTATGGGCCTCCTTCCTTCCTTATGCAAGGAGTTCGTGTGTACATGCACCATGCCATAAATGTTACATTATCATATGTATGTATTAGTGTGTTTATTCGCACATGTGTCACTTAACACTAACAAATGGCAGCGCTATGTGATATACACAAACAAAAGAAACACACAATTACACCATGTAAATACACACTGCTTTCTATGAAAGACATGTTTTGAAAACGTCACGGAAGTGAGTCCTCTACAAGGTGGAGGAGGGAAGGGTATTCCAATACTGAATCTATGCAAAATAAAACCGAATAACAAATGGTGCTCCAAGGTTGAGACCCTTCCATTGCACTTTGGCTATCACCCCAAATGTGTGTGTCTTGAGTGCACAATTTTCTCGTAAGGGGGACTGCGTTCGCGCTATTTCCCCCTTCCCCCCCCCCCCCCCAAAAAAAAAGAGGGATTTCTATTGAGATGTTCAGAACATTTACTACTTCTATATAAGTTTAGATTTAGCCAAATGTGTGCTCGGTAATGTCGCACTACAATAACCATGTTTATTCTACTATTGACAAGTGTGTCACCTACATGTGCAATGCTAATACGCTTAGGCCGGGTCTCTGTTTGTTTTGTCTCGATTATGCCAAGCCATCCTGGCATATATATCTACGTTTCCACATCCTCTTTTCCCGTCAAGTTTTCTAGAGGTCACACAGTTTTCAAGTTTATTTCTCATCGTACCACAAGTTTTACACACAACTGGACTGTTTGCGTTTAATTTTTCTGTCAGTCAGTTATCAATTGGGGTATCTTCATTGCACTCCGGACAGGTCCATAGATGCTCAGATCCTCCCCCCCCCCCCCCCCCAGCATATGCATCAGCGTCCGGTGGCTAATAGTGCCAGTTCTGTGTTGGTTGACGAGGCACCTCGTTTTCCCAATGTACCTCTCGCGCTTGGCCGTGCCGATTCTTACTCCCAAGTCTTTCATCCTGGACAGCGATGTGGATTCACTGACGTCAAAGTCCTCTGTTCTCGCCATATCTTTAAGGGCGTTAATAACATCGGCACGATCCATGGGCTAGCCATCTACAGAGGGTGCAGAGCCAGCCAGTTTATCAGCTCGTTCATTTCCCTCGACTCCCGCATGTCCCGGGACGAAGATGAAGGTGACTTTACGGACAATAGACTTCCGCAGCTACTCAGTCGACTGTCTAAGTACAGATCCAGCTTCGACCTTCTGAATCATGCTCATTGAGTCACTTAGTACACACACGTTAGTATAATGCTGTGATTCCAGCCATATGAAAGCCTGTGTAACTGCCATCACCTCCATCGTCATGCTGCTAGTGGTCATAGAGTGGGCACCACTGGATTCTTGAACGGTTCGGACAGCTGACCGGGCTGTAAATGCCCACGCACTTCTCTGCTGCTTTACAACAGATCCATCTGTATAGATGAGCACTTCGGGGCTATCTGAGTGTTCACAGATAAGCGCGTTGACTTCTGCGTTGACAGCGGCAGGGTTCTGCTCTCTGCACCGTCTGTCAAGTGTGGTAATCCATGAGAAAGTGCACTTAAAAGCTGGAGGCACCGGCACCCATTCCTTGTCGGGGTTGATACTGGTAATACTGCAGACCTTGTCTGACGACATCTTCCGCCCGACCCATCCATGATTTGCCGTCTTTAGCCACTCACCCTTTTCTCTGAATATAGCGTCATGCAGAGGATGTTGCTCATCTGCACTTATTTTTAGGTATGCACGAGCTCTCCAGATCTTGATCCTGTGTTCCATTGTTGGGAAGTCAATGAGGTATCTCATTGCTACACAGCTGGTGTCTCTCGTGCAGCCCAAAATGATGCGCATGGCTTCGTTTTGTACCTTTTCAAGTCTTCCAATCTGTGTAGGGCTGACAGTGAGGATGGCCAGGGCATACTCGATGCGTGAAAGCACCAGTCCTTGGAACAGAAGTATTAGCAGTCTTTGCTCGATATTGGCAGTCGCCATGACTCTCATTGCTGACAAACCTTTTCGCGCTTTCGTTATGACATAATCGACATGATCTCTGAAGGACAGGCTACAATCAAGCCTCACGCCAAGATATGTCATTGACTGGGTTCTACTCAGAATGCTCCCATCCATTCTTACTGCCGGCAGGTCTGTGTTCACAATGTGGTTGTTTAGGGATAGCCAAGTACAGTGGTTCTCAACCTTTTTTTGGCCCGTGCCCCCCTTCACCATATTTTCAGAACGTCATTCCCCCCTTTCGTATTTCTTACCTAAAAATCCCGCCCCCGGCCCTACACAGTATACGTAATAATGGAAGCTAAATTTAATAGCACATAATAAAAAGGCTAGACGTCCACATAAAACATGATTTTTGGGTCTACTTACTTGATAAATTGGATTTTAGAAGGGTGAGACGTACAGAACCGTATAATATGAAGGGAAAAACAATATCAAGTAATCGGTTCTTGTATTAACGCGATCTTGAAATAATCTTAATTCCCCCCTGGAAACCCTAAAATTCCCCCCTAGGGGGAATACCCCACCGGTTGAGAACCACTGGCCTAGTACATCAACAGAAGCTGAAAAATGCTGGTGTTGACTGCAACGTCCCGTATGGGATACGCAACAACAACAAAAACGCGTCTCTGGGCCCGACTCACCTTCCTTATCTTCTGCGTACATTCCAAGTGCCGATAGTTGGTTGAATAATGACGTGCGTGATGAATTGGATAAGAGTGAGGAAGAGTTGCGCAATTCCTCTCTCTCTCTCTCTCTCTCTCTCTCTCTCTCTCTCTCTCTCTCTCTCTCTCTCTCTCTCTCTCTCTCTCTCTCTCTCTCTCTCCTGAGTCCATTTGAATCCAGGGGCAAGACAAGTCAAGACGACTGCAGACAAGTACAGGTGCAGTGGATGAAAAGGACGATGTACGTGCCTTGCTGTGCTCATTACGTTCCACAACGGTTTGCAGATAAACGCTGTCTTGCCCATTGAACCAGTCTGCCGAAACCTGTCTTCACACGCCGGGTAGGCAAACCCTAGTTCACCGATTGGCTTGATGCCGAATCGGTTAACCTCGCCTGGTTTTGCCGGCCTGTCACAGCCGTTGTCCCTGGGTGGTCGCTGTCGCATGCTGACAGCTACATGAAATCTGCAGTGGGGCGGAATTTTACAATGGGTCTGGCCTCCCTGGTCGTGCTTGGCTGGTGAAGGCTAATCGCCGCAATGTCCTTTGTTTTCTGTCAGTGTTTTGTGTGTGTGTGTGTGTGTAAAACTGCACTACTTCGTGTTATTTTATATTGTTTACACTTCTACATCTTCGCCGCAGACAAGCTCGGAAACATGCAGTAGAAATGTGATTTCTGAGGAACATTCAAAGAATGCCATGGGTGGAGAGAAAAACGAATGGGAAAGTTCCTTCAATTAAAAGAAAACTTTAAATGTTTTAAAAGTTAAACACAAACAGTCAATTGTTTTCTGGGCACAATCGTGCAAATCTTGAGCTACAGCCTACGATGGGTGACGTTGTAATAATCTGTTGCGGTAATTTGGTCGCGTCCAGCGTGTGCCGCGTGGTTACACACTCGCTTCACACGCCAGTGATCCGGGGTTTGTTTTGGGTCTGGTCAAGGATATGCACTACTTACGAGCTGAAACGAGAGCGAAACTCGAGTCTAGTACTCCCACATTGACGTGGATAGGCCTTAGGTTCTTACAAGAATTCGATTAGCGTTGCCATTAGTTGGTTGTGCACAATATTTAAATCTCAAATCCCGAAACAACCAAATAAATCAATTTGATTATTGCTCGCTGGACTTTAGGCGGCCTGGTGTGCCTTGACAATGAGAAGACCTGATCGTTCGGGTCCACATCGATTGACGGACGTCAGTCGCGGCGATCGGGCAAATCTTGAGTTACAGCCTACGATTGGTGAAGTTGTAATCTTCTGTTATGATCATTTGGCCGTATCCAGCGTGTGCCGCGTGGTTGCACACCCGCTTCACACGCCAGTGATCCGGGGTTTGTTTCCGGGTCCGGTCAAGGATATGCATTACTGACGAACTCAATCGAGAGCGAAACTCGAGTCTAGTGTTTCCACATTGATGTTGATAGGCCTTATGAACCATACCAGAATACGATCAGCGTTGCCAGTAGTGGGTTGTGCTGAATATTTAAGTTCAGTTGTGTTTACAAATCATGGTACGATCAGAAATAAACTTGAAAACTTAGTGACCACTAGGAAACTTGAAGGGAAAAGGGGATGTGGAAACGATTTAAGCCAGCATGGCTTAACATAATCGAGACAAAAGCAGAGACCCGGCCATAGACTGGCGACGGTGTGAGATATCATTGTCTTTAGAATATACAAACATGTCTTCTCTGGTTGACTTTAAGACGGCTTCTCTGGTTGACTCCAAGACGGCTTCTCTCCTTGTTTGTTATTGCTGCTATCTTACGTCTTTCCGTCTCTAAAACGTCTAGTCATACCTGGATCCTACTCAACTTTCTTCTTCGTGTATCTTGCGCTGAGCTCTTCGCTCCATTATATTCTATTATGCTTATGCAGTCCTTCTCGGGCTTCTCTCTCCGTTTTTCGACCAAGACGTTCACGACCAGATGGATCGACCTGCAGGTGGGTATTGCCATGGGATGTACGATTTCGCCGATGCTATTTGTCATAGCCATGCAGGTCATCCTGGATGCGGCATCTGGCTACGCACACGGTCAGAATCTCAACGAGGAATGGAACATTCCGCTGGTGAAGGCTTTCATGGTCGATCCCGCATTCCTGACACCGAAGGAGAGTGATGGGCGCAGCATCCTCCTCAGACTAGATGATGTGGTTCGCTGGTGCAGGATGAGCTTGACGCCTAAGAAATCGAGAAGCCTGTCGATCGTGAAGAGCTCAAACGCGAGAAAAACTTGAGTCTAGTGTTTCCAACCTGACGAGGACAAGGTCCAAGGTTCGTACCCGATGCGATCAGCGTTGCCTGTTGGGGTTGTGCTCAATCTTCAAAACTCAAATCATGAAACAACCAGATAATTCAGTAAGACAAACAGCCTAAAAATGCTGAGGTTGACTGCGACGTTCTGTAAAAAATATGTAACTATATTCTTAGACATTATATGTATATTTTTGTTTCAATGGAAACATTCATTTATTATCATATTAAAGATAAGAACACAATCAAAGTAATGACAACACAACTTGAGATATCAAAGTATTCCAGCCCCACTTGTGAATCTGCTAACACAGTGGTTCTCAACCCTTTTTGGCTCTTGTCCCCTTCACCATATTTTCATTACGTCATCCCCCCTCCTTTTTCGTATTTCCTTCCTAAAATATCCCCCCGCCCCTTCACATTATACGTAAAAATAGAAGCTAAATTTAATAAGACAGACTAAAACAAGTCTAGACGTCTACATAAAACCTTATTTGCGGGTCTACTAACGTTATAAAATGATTTTCAGAAGGGTGAGACGTTAAGAACCGTAAAGTATGAAGGAAAAAATAATATCAAGTAATCGGTTCTTGTATTAACGCGATCTTGAAATAACCTTAATCCCTCCCCCCCCCCCCCCACCTTGGAAACCCTAAAATTCCCCCCTGTGGAGGGGGAGGGGAATTCCCCACCGGTTGAGAACGACTGTGCTAGCATAACACCCCATTTTAAGATTGTCCTCAAAAATTGTAAAACTTCAATAATGAACACACACACACACACACACACACCCACACACGCACGCACGCACGCACGCACGCACGCACGCACGCACACACACACACACACACACTATATTGTACAAATTAGTGCCTGGCATATTTCTCTATAGCATCTACTACAACAATTGAAATAAATCAACATATATTAAAGCAACAAAATAGCTGAAATACAAAGCTGAAACAAACTGTGATATATTTCACTGTCTGTGTTACTATGGTAGTTTTAAAAAGATACAGGCTTATAAATTGTGCCTTCATTATTTAAATTTACAATGGAAAAATGTTTTAAATGGCTAAACTGTTTAAGTGCTCAGGTGTCTTCTCTACAAGGAATATATCAGTTTAAGTTACAACTGCCACGAAGCTGAATCTTACTGGCTCGCTTTCTCAGCCTCGATGACAGATTCAGCAGGATCATTCATCTGACAGACTTGGTAGAATCATTCATACGAGATCAACAATGAACAGCATGTCGTCCTTGACACATCGCAATATTTATTGTGGACGATTATCACAGCACTGACGATCATCAGTTCCCGTAACCGTGGGATAACATGTGATGAATATATTTACAAATGCTGACTACTGTTCAGTTACTTTACCAGAAGACAATCGTTCATCTGCCTAATACTGGCTACCACAATGTCTGACTAGCTTAAGGTCACAACTTCCGCTTGGCTGCCCTTGACGCCTGGCGGTTCGCATTGCTGGGTCGTCTTCAAATCAGCACACTGCACTAAGCGTTGACTGGCTACACTTGGCCACACAACTGGAGGAACACTTTCACTGTTGTCAAAGAATCATTGCAGTAACCGTGCTTATCTTCGTTCATCACTTCAACACAAGCTTACGTCCTTCTTTCACATCGACCCTGGCTTGACTGACTGTGGCTGTCCCCGATTCACGAGAACCCTACTCTGGTCACGTGATACGCAACTTTATAGAATAACCTCCCTTCGTCATTCATCATCATCATATGTTCCGCACTGACTATCCTTGATCTATTCGTGCGTGTTAACTCATTGTGCTCGCGTGAATCGTTCTCACTACGGCAATTCTTCCTCTATGTTAAACTTACTCTTAATCTATCTGTTTACTGCTGTCTGCCTCATATCGGCACATGGCATTATGCCCCCCCCCTTGTTTTTGGAAATGGTGTAGCCATTTTCACAGTCTCTTCGGTTTTCTATTCCTATGACTTGTGGCGATATTCACAGTTATTGTTAGTCATTTCGTACATCTACTTTATATTCATGTATTTCCCCACACCTTTTCTCTGTGATAATATGATGGTATGGTATTCCATTAACCACTGCATAAAATCAATGAAAACGCTTCTATCTGTCTCCCTCGCAGACGTCGTGTAGCCCAGCTTATGTGGGGGGGGGGGGCTGTGCTAACTAGGATGAGTTTCATAAGGTCCCAAGGCCTCCCCATAGTAGTTCCTCATTTGCCCTATCGACAAGCATCCCCAAACCTACCAAGGCCATTACGCCCGAATGAGGGAACGTGCGTGATTGTGGGTCCCATCACCCTCTATATTATTATTTATGGTTGGTATGTGGAATATGACTAATATATCTATGACCTCTATATCGCTATGGTTGCCAACCGTCATTTGGGGTTACCTTTTGACTTAGTTTACCTCATTTATTGACACGTGGGGTCATTGCCTCAGCAGTTGCTTATTTGAGGTTTACTTGTATCGTTTTTCTGTCTAGGGTGATTACTTCTTCTTCGTAATTGATGTTGTACTTTCATCTTATAACTGTATATTCATTACCTTGTTCATATAGATGTATGATGTATCCAATTATGAACACATTTGTGTATGTCAAAGTTTATAATACTTTGATCGTTCATCACAATTGTGGGTTGATGTTGCTGCGCTTGATGTAGTTCCTTCTACATTGTCTTTCATGACCTTGACTTGTGGTTACTGTTTTTTGTGAAACGTTTGTCTCTGTCTCTGTATTCATTCATTTCCCTGAAATACAATCTAATGACCTTCTGTTGGTATTCTAAATAAATAATATGACATAAAAATATATGTACATTTGTGTGCATGAGCGTTTCTACCATGAAATATATCAATGGGAGAGTAAAATTATCAGCACTAAATATTATTGACTCAATAGAGCTGATCATGCAACAATATCAATTGAAAAGAAAAATTTAAAAGAAAAAATGTACATCAATTTAAATCATCAGTGTGCTATATATGCTTCAATGTTATATTAGCACCATTATAATTAGATAGCACTACACCCTCTTATCATTCGTTGCCATCTGTTTCTTCATCAATGTTGCTTTATCTTCTTCTTGTCGACACCATTGTTGTCAACTGTGAGTTGTGTCTTCAACTTCACAATGACTTGTGTCTCTTGCATTAGTCTTTAGAGCCTGTACTATTGTTTTCTACTACTGTGGGAAGAGATCAATTATTAAGTCTTCTGTTAGCGATAGACAATCTGAATATGTCGAAAAATACACGTAAACGTTCATGTGTTATGAAAATATCCTATACAATGATACAAAATGAGATATTGTTATCATTACTGTAGCAACATTGTAATATGTGTGATGCCATCATTATCAATGAACATCAAATGAAATAATATAGGTGAAATTTACAATGATATATTGAGAAGTGAAATTAAAAAGGAAAAATGAAAGTAGTTGTGATATGTCTGATGGTATGTTTATGTTTCCTGATATGATGGTCTGATCATGATTGATGGAATATGCAACCTGTATGATGTATGAAGAAATAATGGGTAGTGAGTGATCATAATCATACTCAATTATTTTGCAGTAAATGTTTTTGATCATATTTGTTTACCCTGACTTACTTATTTGCTGGCATTTTGATAGCCCCACCATGCTTTTTCGGTACCCTCGGGTTGTAGGCACAGAGTTCCACTTCCAGATTCATTTTTTGGATCTATTGTGGCGCTTACATGGTTCGGCTACACTCGCCTTTGTCTTGCGTACATTCTGGTAATTTATAAATGGGAAAAATATGTACATATCTACGTGCCGTCATATATATGCTGTGCCGTCAATCCACTATCTCGTGCTGATTCGCCAACCATCATTCTTCTTCTCCTTGTTGGTGCAATTGCATTTTCCCATGTCTCACAATATTCGTCAGCTGAATGTATTGCATTGTGGATAATGTAGTCATTTTTCAAACTCACGATTTTCACAAGCCTATTTTAGATCACAAGAAGCTTCATGGAACCCCATTTTCGGATCCTGAAAACGTTTCGTCACTTTCTCTATTGACGCTATAATCGGGTACCAAAAATTTAATAACGATATAAACAAAAATTGTTGAATAGAGTTCAGAAGCGAGCCTGCATCACATTTGGTTTCCCTAGAAAATTCTCCTTCCTGCAGGTGTTCAAGGCTGGCAATAACGTTGTCCAACTCCGCGTGGTTTACTTGCACAGCGTCATGGCGAGAACTCCATCGTGTATCACATTGCCTTTTGACAGTTCGAGAGTTAAATGATTTTAAGACCTCCCAACGGGAGGTAGAAGAAGAAAAAAAAGTAAACAGCTTTTCAACAACTTCAAAAATGTAACGACAACAGGTTCCGTCTCACTTGTATGAACACAGGCCAAATTGAGGCTGTGGTTCTCGCAATTCACAAACACATCTTTTGGGTTACTGTCAAGAATTCTCGGTTAGACACCTGCCCTTACTCCAACCATAACTGCATCATTATCATAAGCTTGGCTGCGACAGTCATTGATGACAATGTTATCTTCTTCTAATTTTTTTAAGAAATTCCGTTACCAAGCTTAATGCATCTTTCTTGTTAACTTGGAAATATCCCAGAAATACCTCCTTTATTTCTACCTTTCTATTGTCATCATCAATATGAGCATAACGTAGAATTTCGGATACCTGATCTTCATGGGCAGTGTCTGGAGTAGAATCCAACATTATGCTGAAATACTTGGCATCCTTAATTTCTGAAATAATTTTTTTCTTGACTGTTTCACCAAGAATATCGATTATTTCGTTTTGACTTCTGTTGGACAAATACGTTACACTTTTTGGCTTATCTTTCCCTCTCTGCACGTGTTCCGCCAAGGTAACATCATATTTTGCCAACAGTCTGATAGTTGCTAAAAATATTCCCTGTATTTTAGCTTATTGTCTCCCCTGGCTCCGATAAATATGAAATTCCTTCTCCTCGATGCCCACGAAGGGCCAGATTCTGTTTTGCCAAAAATGCTATAACCTCGACAATCCGTTCAGTTATTGCTTTCCATTTCTTCTTCATAGCGGACATTTGCTGTTGAAGTTCAGAATCTATCGTAGTAGAACTCTTGACTCGACTTACGAGGGTCAGGTATTCCCTAATGTGAGCTCTATGAGAAGGGATTTTCTCATGATCAGGTATTTGAGGACTCAACTTTCTCCAAGTAGAGAAACCTTTTTCTTGGCTAAAGTTTGACATAGACAACCGCTGTTCCTTTGAATAATAAAATAAAACATACAAAACAGTAGCATGCGTCCCAGTATGGAGAGTATAACAACCACTTTCTTTCCACGATTTCTCCATTTGTGGAAACTTTGTTAAACCACTTTTTCGAAAAAAAAACTTCTTCCAACCTTCTCAGCAAAATGGGGTAACTGGCTCACTCTTATTTTGATATTTTTCTGGACCATGTTGTACTATTGTCATTTTCAACATATCTGAAATCGATTTCTTCAAATAGCCAAAATAGATTTTTTTCCCCACAGTGTGCTAAAATCTCCTTTATCTTCCACTTCCTCACATGAATCATCATTCTTACAATGAGACTGAGAAGACTCAGGACTCCCACGAGGAGAGACTGTATTATGTTCTGATTGAGCTGCAGATGAATCCTCCGAGTCCGAGCCAGCACCGTCATCATAATCATTATGATCATCGTTTACTTCTTCATGTTCAACAACTTGTTCTTTACTTCTATTTATCCAGGTATCTAATGCCCATCTTTGACGGAACTGTTCTTCGTATCTGACCCTCTTTTTCTTCCTGTTCTGTGCACCAATCGCTTGAACTTTCTTCATCTGTGACATTGGGAATAAAAACCATCCCATAAAAAAAGAATACAGAAACCCACTCTTTGTTCACAATTAATGGGACTAAACCTCGGCATGAAGACAAACATACATTTAACATAGATAAGTTCAACTTGAGTCTTGAGTGTTACGGCTAATTGCCAACTTGAGCACTCATGTCTTACTTCGCGATGTATTGTAAACATCAATATTTGAATGGCGATTTATTGGAGGCCGGTTATTAGTAACTTGCAACGAAATAGTTGCAAGAACACAAGATTTATCTAAAGTAAAGACGAATGGTACGCGTTTGCCCGCCAAGCCAACGTCGGCTGATATTAATGGTTGTCTGCAAATGTTTGATTTGTTAGAGTGATAAACATTTACAAATAAATGCTATAATGGGTGTTGAATCCAAACAAGCAATCATTGGCAGTGCAATTGCTATGAATATTCCATAACAATATTAAATGTTCATAGTTGGATGACAACTGCCATGTCCCAGTCCCGCCATTGAAATACAACAAAATATAGCATACCTTCTTTATAATTTCAGTTTGATATGGGATTGCCAACTCTAATAGTTGAAAACTACATAATCATAAGTAAAAGTGGATGATACAATTTTTAAAAAAAAAACATACTAGAACATTGCACAAAGTCTAGTTAAAACGGAATTTAGGGTCTTATTTGTCAGGGTCTTAAACATGGCTCTTTAACCTAACACATGTGAGACAGTACAAATACAACGTGATTTGACTTGAGACTCAACGACACGAAGTTTCGATGGATTTATTTACAGATCACGATCTAGAGATGAGTCATTACAATACATAAGTTATAACAATACACTTACAGGCAACCCACAGCTTACAATCAGTCTCACAAGATGTACAAGCACTCGACTTTTGGGCCACAGAACTACACAAGCCTTTCTCCCATCATACGTCCAGTCGAGTCCGAGTCCCAGAGCTGTCTGGCTATTTCTCGCAACGCGCCTGTCCACCTGAAGTGGCTTCACGAGGCCTGCGTGCGTCCTGCTTTGTCCTTGCCTGACCGCTGGCTGTCTCGTCAGCCAGCAACCTCGCAGGCAGGTAACTAATACTCGCCTGGCGGGCGTAACGATGCTACGGCATCCCCGCTAGGAACTATTCGCCTGGCGGGCGTAACGATGTCCCTGCATCTCTGCTGGCAATACTTTAGACTCTGACATGCTCCCCCGGGGCTTCTTCATGTAAGATGTCATCTTTCATGTATACTCTGTTATATATATAGCGGGTTAATATTTTAACCTTGTCAGAGTCAACCTTTCTGTTATATACATTGGTGTAGAAATACATAAACACACACATCTTGGCATAGAAACACATAAGAAATGGACATTGTATCTAAAGACATGTGGTGTTCAACCTTTAACACTCGTCAAGCTTCATCCTCTCGATGGCTGATTACCTTAATTGCATTATTGACCCAGTCAGATCGGTAGTAACAGCTTCCCAAGCAACTAACTCGCAGCCTTTCAAAAAAAAGTAATAATATGCTTTTTGCGACAAAAAACATCTGGCAAGACCGTAATACGGCTTTATATAAGCCGCATTCAATGCTCAAACTCTGACCTCATTTGGCCAGGAGTTCTTTTGTCGGTCTGCAATGTCGGTAACACTCTACCATGCCCATTAGATGGCTTCTTGGCGTGTTAACAATCTGGCAACAACATGGTTATTTATATACAACACATCATCGTATACATTTCAATTAACGCTCTTGGTGTAATAATGTAATAACCATTAAATGAAAGTGACATAACTTCAAAAATTAAGAAATATAATATCTTACAAAAATTCTTCTATTTCTCAGCGTCATAGCTTGATGTTTTTCCATACTAGCGAAAAAATGTCGATAGTATGAATAAATTAATCAAGATATGATTCTAAGATTACATTTAATGAAAAATATTAATACACAATTCGTGTATTCGAAATTATTGAATCGTAAATAGTTTAGAAGTGTTATAACATTTTAAGATTTTGTTTGTCGTCTGCTAATTTTGAACTAAATTTCTAAATCATCCGGAAGTACACACGAACAGCTGATGTTGAAATCTGTAGAACACACTTGTTCCGGTCTGATGTAGTAAAACGGAATGTGCAATGTTCTGATCGTTCATGTGTCGGTTGTTTCACTGGAAAAACTTCTGGATTTCGATTGACTGAAGTGGTGTAGATGTCAATGTTCCGGTCACACTTTCACACACGGAGTTAAAATATCACTGGATATGTTCTAAATGCAGATACCACGGATAAATTTGACAGTTCGCTTGCGGTAAGTTCAGAGCGAATGTGGTACTGTTCTTGTTTCGTAATATATACAATTAATAAAGTTTTCTTTCTACCACACACTACACAATTATTCACGACAATCACTACATTAATAGTAAAATAAGAAAACTATATATATTGGGAATAAACCCTATCACATCATATAGACATACACAGCTTTTGTGAAAAAAAAACTTCACTGATGCATGGCTGTGTTGGTCCGATAGTATTTTACACACTGCACTCAGACATTGGTGCTTACTGGGTCGGTCGGACAACGGGACAAAAGATCGGCAATCGTGTTGGTTCTGCCCGCGATGTGTCGAACTTCAAAGCTGTAATCTTGAAGCTTAAGAGACCAGCGAGCTATCATTTGGTTGGAAGGTACACCTGAATTGATAAATCTCAATGGACTACTGTCAGAAACCACAATAAAATGACGTCCTAGGAGGAATCTGGACAATTTAGTTATACCCACCACTAGAGTTAGGGCTTCCAACTGAGGTGTTGACCAAGCACGTTCTCTCGGTTTTAATTTTCGGGAGACGAAGTACACAGGATGGAGGATGTTACTGTGCTCTTGTAACAAGACTGCTCCAATGGCCACGGAGCTCGCGTCTGTGCGTAATCTGAAACTGATTTGTAAATTGGGCAATTTTAGAATGGGATTGTTTAAGCTATTATCAGAAAAATAAGATAATACTTTCTGGAATGCAAATTTTAGGCATTCATTGCTTACAATTTTCTCGGGTTGATCTTTTGTTAGTAAGTTAGTAAATACTTCGGTCAGTTCAGCAAACTCTGGTATGAACTGCCTATAATAATTTATAAGTCCCAACAAACTTCTGACTTGCTTTTTCGTAGTCGGAAGTGAGAGTTTTAGTATCTTGGACACAATGTTATCGTCTGTCGTGACAAAGCCATTAGATATTTTGTACCCCAAGAAGGATATTTCCTGATAGGCTATGTCTACTTTTGCAGGCTTTACCGTCAGTCCGTGCTGTCTAATGCGTTCAAATGTCTGTTCTAATGTCTTTATGTGGTCTGTCATCGTCTTTGTGTGAACACAAATGTCGTCTATGTAACAGATAATATTCGGTATGTCTACTAGTAGAAGTCGTGTCATACGTACGAATGTTGCTGGGGCATTTACAAGCCCAAATGGAAGTTTGCACCATTCGTACAGTCCCCAAGGTGTGGCAAAAGCTGTCAGATGTCTGCTCTGTTCGTCTACTGCTATTTGCCAGTAACTTTTTGTCATGTCTACCTTCGTAAAGAACCTAGCGTCTGTCAGTTCTGTCAATAGATCTTCAGAGTTTGCCATTGGCTCTAGATCTAAAAGAGTTATCTTATTTAATTTCCTGTAGTCGACACAGAGTCTTATTGTGTTGTCCTTTTTGCGTACTATGACCATTGGAGATGAGAAATTTGATTGGGATCGTCTAATGATGTTGTTTTTCTCTAAGCTAATGATCTCTTGATGTAAGTGTTCTTTGTAATGCAATGGAATGGTGTATGGTCTGCATTTTATGGGTGTATTTGACGTGAGTGTGATGTGATGTTGTACTAATTCTGTTTGTCCTGGGTTGTTGGAGAAGATGGTGTTGTACTGTTGTATGAGATGTTTGCAACTGTCTGTTTCTGCTTGAGTTAACTTTGGGTTGATCTTAATTTCCTTCAAGCAGTTTGTTGTGTCTAATGCGGGTGTTGGAATTTCGTCACTAGCCACGTCATCTTCATGGTCTATTATCACTGTACATGCTGTTGTATCGTCTTGTTCGTTGTCTCTGTTGTAATATGGTCTTAGCATATTGACGTGGAATATTTTGTGTTTGTCTTTTATTTGGATCTCATAGTCTACAGGTGAAATCTGTCTCGTCACTTTAAATGGTCCTTGCCAAGAATCAGTCAATAAGTGTCTGTCACTAGGTAGAAGAAGAAGAACGTCCTGTCCAGGTGTCAACGTTATTGTCCTGTTACCTTTGTCAGCATATTGTCTATATGTAGCACCAGATAATTTTAGTGCATCCTTTGCAATTATACAAGATTTGATGATTCTTTCACGCAATGATGTAACGTATACGTATGATGATATGGGTTTGAGTAAAGGAGTGGATTCAGTTAACATTTGGTGATAAATGCTTAATGGGCCACGTGGTTTGGCACCATAGATAAGTTCAAAAGGAGAGAAACCTGTACTAGCATGTGGCACCTCGCGATAAGCAAAGAGAATAGCAGGTAAATATACGTCCCAGTTATTGGGGTTCTCTTGCGTGACTTTAGCAAGCATATGCTTTAAATCACCGTTAAATTTTTCTATAATTCCACTCGAGTGAGGATGGTACGGGGAATTAAAACATTGCTTCACTCCTAACATTTTGGCGAAAGCTTGAGTAGATGCGGCGATGAACTGGGTTCCCCTATCTGATTGGATAGTGTCTGGAAATCCTATCCGTGAAAATATATGGAAGAAAACTTCCATTATGTCATTGGCAGTTATGTTCTTTAGCGGAATCGCTTCAGGCCAGCGGCTACATTGATCAATAATAGTTAATATTTATCTATTCCCTCTTGTTGTAATCTGATTAAGAGGGCCCACTATGTCGACAGATATTTTCTCAAAAGGTCGACTGGCTAAGTCAGTAATTTGTAACTTTGCCTGTGGGTTTTTCCCTTTCTTTACAAGTTTTTGGCAGATGTCACAACTCCTGCAATATTGCTTAATGTCATTGCAGAATTTGGGCCAATAAAACTGTGATAATAATCTTGATCTGGTCTTAGCGTATGCCATATGCCCTGCAAGAGGTATATCATGGGCAAGATGTAAGGCTTGCTTACGATACTCAATTGGCAAAACAGTTTGCTCTGTTGTGCTGTCACCTCTGGTATAATACCTGGTGAGGATTGTGAGGTGGTAAATATAATAAATTAGAATAAGGACAAGTTTCGCTAGGGGTATTCAGTATGAATGTGACGCTTTCCGAGCTGAGGAAAGAGAATGAGCATTATTGGATAAAATCCTGGTGCAATGAAGTCGACCCTGTTGATTTTTAAGCGACTTTTTTAAGTGCTGTACGTCTCTCTGGGCCCGACTCGCTTTCTCTATCTTGTGCGGACATTCCAAGTCCCGATAGATAAGGGAGTATGGTTAGGTTTATTTTGCTTACCTGTTTTTACTTTGGTTTTATGTCGACCGCAGCTATAGGGACCCACCAACCGCGGCTAGCTGGTTAAATGATAGAGCAGACAATGTTTAGGGCACTTTTTCTATCCCCTTCCTGGTGCTATAATGGTGGGCAGTGCTTTCTGTATAGGCTGCTCAGTCGCGCAGGGACATGCTGAATCCCACTGCTGCTCATATCAGTAAAAGATAACCATATGGCCTGAGACGCCTGTCTGCAGGTCTGCGATAACGACTGCCAGCGTACCCACGCCTGCCGCTTTGCCGCTCGCCCATCGCAACTGTGGATTGAAGGTGATAAATGATGTTAGATGAATAATGACTTGCGTGGTGAATTGGATTAAAGTGAGGAAGAGTTGCGCAATTCGTCAATCTCACTCTCTCGCCTAAATCCATCTGAATCCAATGACATGACAAATCAAGACGACTGGAGACGAATACAGTTTCAGTGGATTAACAGGGCGCTCTACGTTGTGCTCATTATGTTCAACAACGCTTTGCAGGTAAACGCCTTCTTGCCCGTTAAACTAGCAATGATTTCTTTGACGCATCTTCTGCCGAATCCCGTTTTCACATGCTGGTTAGGCATACCCTAATTCACCGATTGGTTTAACGCCGAATCTGTTACCCTCGCCTGATTTTGCCGGCCTGTCACAGCCGTTGTCCCGGGGGTGGCCGCTATCGCATGCTGACAGTTACATGGAGCCACAGGCGTGGTCTGTATGTCAGGCTTGGACCAATGGAGAATGGGCCCTGCAATGATTAATGTCTGATACATTCATTGATACCGCTAAGCTTATTTAAATAAAACTAAGTGTGAGAATACTTGGAGAATGAAAGAATTTCTATTGAAAGTGTGCATGAGAGCAAATGATTACACCACGATTATTATCAACACGTAATGTTAAGGTGCCGGCTTCGTGGCTTAGAGGTTATGACTTTTCTCCGTTATCTCGTATACTCTCGTGGGTTAACGTGATGAAGGTAAGAATCAGCGATGGTTCGAATCGCATCGATAACTTGAGGGGTATGTGAGCCGGCCGCTCAGAAAGCAATGGCAAACTACTGAGCGTAAACTTGCCAAGAAATCAACATACAGCTGAAAGATGTCCTGTAAAGGATATGCCAAAAAAAAAATGTTTAGGTAATCACACCATGCCATGAATGAAATGTTGTAATGTGTATATGAATGTATATGTTGTACTCGTAACCACACACCCATACATACACACACACACACAAACACACGCACACTCACACAAAGGGCCTTGTAAATACAGTTATGTACACCATGACAGTTTTTAATTAAAAAAGAAAAAAGAAATTATGGGCCTCCTTCCTTCCTTATGCAAGGAGTTCGTGTGTACATGCACCATGCCATAAATGTTACATTATCATATGTATGTATTAGTGTGTTTATTCGCACATGTGTCACTTAACACTAACAAATGGCAGCGCTATGTGATATACACAAACAAAAGAAACACACAATTACACCATGTAAATACACACTGCTTTCTATGAAAGACATGTTTTGAAAACGTCACGGAAGTGAGTCCTCTACAAGGTGGAGGAGGGAAGGGTATTCCAATACTGAATCTATGCAAAATAAAACCGAATAACAAATGGTGCTCCAAGGTTGAGACCCTTCCATTGCACTTTGGCTATCACCCCAAATGTGTGTGTCTTGAGTGCACAATTTTCTCGTAAGGGGGACTGCGTTCGCGCTATTTCCCCCTTCCCCCCCCCCCCCAAAAAAAAAGAGGGATTTCTATTGAGATGTTCAGAACATTTACTACTTCTATATAAGTTTAGATTTAGCCAAATGTGTGCTCGGTAATGTCGCACTACAATAACCATGTTTATTCTACTATTGACAAGTGTGTCACCTACATGTGCAATGCTAATACGCTTAGGCCGGGTCTCTGTTTGTTTTGTCTCGATTATGCCAAGCCATCCTGGCATATATATCTACGTTTCCACATCCTCTTTTCCCGTCAAGTTTTCTAGAGGTCACAAAGTTTTCAAGTTTATTTCTCATCGTACCACAAGTTTTACACACAACTGGACTGTTTGCGTTTAATTTTTCTGTCAGTCAGTTATCAATTGGGGTATCTTCATTGCACTCCGGACAGGTCCATAGATGCTCAGATCCTTCCCCCCCCCCCCCCAGCATATGCATCAGCGTCCGGTGGCTAATAGTGCCAGTTCTGTGTTGGTTGACGAGGCACCTCGTTTTCCCAATGTACCTCTCGCGCTTGGCCGTGCCGATTCTTACTCCCAAGTCTTTCATCCTGGACAGCGATGTGGATTCACTGACGTCAAAGTCCTCTGTTCTCGCCATATCTTTAAGGGCGTTAATAACATCGGCACGATCCATGGGCTAGCCATCTACAGAGGGTGCAGAGCCAGCCAGTTTATCAGCTCGTTCATTTCCCTCGACTCCCGCATGTCCCGGGACGAAGATGAAGGTGACTTTACGGACAATAGACTTCCGCAGCTACTCAGTCGACTGTCTAAGTACAGATCCAGCTTCGACCTTCTGAATCATGCTCATTGAGTCACTTAGTACACACACGTTAGTATAATGCTGTGATTCCAGCCATATGAAAGCCTGTGTAACTGCCATCACCTCCATCGTCATGCTGCTAGTGGTCATAGAGTGGGCACCACTGGATTCTTGAACGGTTCGGACAGCTGACCGGGCTGTAAATGCCCACGCACTTCTCTGCTGCTTTACAACAGATCCATCTGTATAGATGAGCACTTCGGGGCTATCTGAGTGTTCACAGATAAGCGCGTTGACTTCTGCGTTGACAGCGGCAGGGTTCTGCTCTCTGCACCGTCTGTCAAGTGTGGTAATCCATGAGAAAGTGCACTTAAAAGCTGGAGGCACCGGCACCCATTCCTTGTCGGGGTTGATACTGGTAATACTGCAGACCTTGTCTGACGACATCTTCCGCCCGACCCATCCATGATTTGCCGTCTTTAGCCACTCACCCTTTTCTCTGAATATAGCGTCATGCAGAGGATGTTGCTCATCTGCACTTATTTTTAGGTATGCACGAGCTCTCCAGATCTTGATCCTGTGTTCCATTGTTGGGAAGTCAATGAGGTATCTCATTGCTACACAGCTGGTGTCTCTCGTGCAGCCCAAAATGATGCGCATGGCTTCGTTTTGTACCTTTTCAAGTCTTCCAATCTGTGTAGGGCTGACAGTGAGGATGGCCAGGGCATACTCGATGCGTGAAAGCACCAGTCCTTGGAACAGAAGTATTAGCAGTCTTTGCTCGATATTGGCAGTCGCCATGACTCTCATTGCTGACAAACCTTTTCGCGCTTTCGTTATGACATAATCGACATGATCTCTGAAGGACAGGCTACAATCAAGCCTCACGCCAAGATATGTCATTGACTGGGTTCTACTCAGAATGCTCCCATCCATTCTTACTGCCGGCAGGTCTGTGTTCACAATGTGGTTGTTTAGGGATAGCCAAGTACAGTGGTTCTCAACCTTTTTTTGGCCCGTGCCCCCCTTCACCATATTTTCAGAACGTCATTCCCCCCTTTCGTATTTCTTACCTAAAAATCCCGCCCCCGGCCCTACACAGTATACGTAATAATGGAAGCTAAATTTAATAGCACATAATAAAAAGGCTAGACGTCCACATAAAACATGATTTTTGGGTCTACTTACTTGATAAATTGGATTTTAGAAGGGTGAGACGTACAGAACCGTATAATATGAAGGGAAAAACAATATCAAGTAATCGGTTCTTGTATTAACGCGATCTTGAAATAATCTTAATTCCCCCCTGGAAACCCTAAAATTCCCCCCTAGGGGGAATACCCCACCGGTTGAGAACCACTGGCCTAGTACATCAACAGAAGCTGAAAAATGCTGGTGTTGACTGCAACGTCCCGTATGGGATACGCAACAACAACAAAAACGCGTCTCTGGGCCCGACTCACCTTCCTTATCTTCTGCGTACATTCCAAGTGCCGATAGTTGGTTGAATAATGACGTGCGTGATGAATTGGATAAGAGTGAGGAAGAGTTGCGCAATTCCTCTCTCTCTCTCTCTCTCTCTCTCTCTCTCTCTCTCTCTCTCTCTCTCTCTCTCTCTCTCTCTCTCTCTCTCTCTCTATCTCTCTCTCTCTCCTGAGTCCATTTGAATCCAGGGGCAAGACAAGTCAAGACGACTGCAGACAAGTACAGGTGCAGTGGATGAAAAGGACGATGTACGTGCCTTGCTGTGCTCATTACGTTCCACAACGGTTTGCAGATAAACGCTGTCTTGCCCATTGAACCAGTCTGCCGAAACCTGTCTTCACACGCCGGGTAGGCAAACCCTAGTTCACCGATTGGCTTGATGCCGAATCGGTTAACCTCGCCTGGTTTTGCCGGCCTGTCACAGCCGTTGTCCCTGGGTGGTCGCTGTCGCATGCTGACAGCTACATGAAATCTGCAGTGGGGCGGAATTTTACAATGGGTCTGGCCTCCCTGGTCGTGCTTGGCTGGTGAAGGCTAATCGCCGCAATGTCCTTTGTTTTCTGTCAGTGTTTTGTGTGTGTGTGTGTGTGTAAAACTGCACTACTTCGTGTTATTTTATATTGTTTACACTTCTACATCTTCGCCGCAGACAAGCTCGGAAACATGCAGTAGAAATGTGATTTCTGAGGAACATTCAAAGAATGCCATGGGTGGAGAGAAAAACGAATGGGAAAGTTCCTTCAATTAAAAGAAAACTTTAAATGTTTTAAAAGTTAAACACAAACAGTCAATTGTTTTCTGGGCACAATCGTGCAAATCTTGAGCTACAGCCTACGATGGGTGACGTTGTAATAATCTGTTGCGGTAATTTGGTCGCGTCCAGCGTGTGCCGCGTGGTTACACACTCGCTTCACACGCCAGTGATCCGGGGTTTGTTTTGGGTCTGGTCAAGGATATGCACTACTTACGAGCTGAAACGAGAGCGAAACTCGAGTCTAGTACTCCCACATTGACGTGGATAGGCCTTAGGTTCTTACAAGAATTCGATTAGCGTTGCCATTAGTTGGTTGTGCACAATATTTAAATCTCAAATCCCGAAACAACCAAATAAATCAATTTGATTATTGCTCGCTGGACTTTAGGCGGCCTGGTGTGCCTTGACAATGAGAAGACCTGATCGTTCGGGTCCACATCGATTGACGGACGTCAGTCGCGGCGATCGGGCAAATCTTGAGTTACAGCCTACGATTGGTGAAGTTGTAATCTTCTGTTATGATCATTTGGCCGTATCCAGCGTGTGCCGCGTGGTTGCACACCCGCTTCACACGCCAGTGATCCGGGGTTTGTTTCCGGGTCCGGTCAAGGATATGCATTACTGACGAACTCAATCGAGAGCGAAACTCGAGTCTAGTGTTTCCACATTGATGTTGATAGGCCTTATGAACCATACCAGAATACGATCAGCGTTGCCAGTAGTGGGTTGTGCTGAATATTTAAGTTCAGTTGTGTTTACAAATCATGGTACGATCAGAAATAAACTTGAAAACTTAGTGACCACTAGGAAACTTGAAGGGAAAAGGGGATGTGGAAACGATTTAAGCCAGCATGGCTTAACATAATCGAGACAAAAGCAGAGACCCGGCCATAGACTGGCGACGGTGTGAGATATCATTGTCTTTAGAATATACAAACATGTCTTCTCTGGTTGACTTTAAGACGGCTTCTCTGGTTGACTCCAAGACGGCTTCTCTCCTTGTTTGTTATTGCTGCTATCTTACGTCTTTCCGTCTCTAAAACGTCTAGTCATACCTGGATCCTACTCAACTTTCTTCTTCGTGTATCTTGCGCTGAGCTCTTCGCTCCATTATATTCTATTATGCTTATGCAGTCCTTCTCGGGCTTCTCTCTCCGTTTTTCGACCAAGACGTTCACGACCAGATGGATCGACCTGCAGGTGGGTATTGCCATGGGATGTACGATTTCGCCGATGCTATTTGTCATAGCCATGCAGGTCATCCTGGATGCGGCATCTGGCTACGCACACGGTCAGAATCTCAACGAGGAATGGAACATTCCGCTGGTGAAGGCTTTCATGGTCGATCCCGCATTCCTGACACCGAAGGAGAGTGATGGGCGCAGCATCCTCCTCAGACTAGATGATGTGGTTCGCTGGTGCAGGATGAGCTTGACGCCTAAGAAATCGAGAAGCCTGTCGATCGTGAAGAGCTCAAACGCGAGAAAAACTTGAGTCTAGTGTTTCCAACCTGACGAGGACAAGGTCCAAGGTTCGTACCCGATGCGATCAGCGTTGCCTGTTGGGGTTGTGCTCAATCTTCAAAACTCAAATCATGAAACAACCAGATAATTCAGTAAGACAAACAGCCTAAAAATGCTGAGGTTGACTGCGACGTTCTGTAAAAAATATGTAACTATATTCTTAGACATTATATGTATATTTTTGTTTCAATGGAAACATTCATTTATTATCATATTAAAGATAAGAACACAATCAAAGTAATGACAACACAACTTGAGATATCAAAGTATTCCAGCCCCACTTGTGAATCTGCTAACACAGTGGTTCTCAACCCTTTTTGGCTCTTGTCCCCTTCACCATATTTTCATTACGTCATCCCCCCTCCTTTTTCGTATTTCCTTCCTAAAATATCCCCCCGCCCCTTCACATTATACGTAAAAATAGAAGCTAAATTTAATAAGACAGACTAAAACAAGTCTAGACGTCTACATAAAACCTTATTTGCGGGTCTACTAACGTTATAAAATGATTTTCAGAAGGGTGAGACGTTAAGAACCGTAAAGTATGAAGGAAAAAATAATATCAAGTAATCGGTTCTTGTATTAACGCGATCTTGAAATAACCTTAATCCCTCCCCCCCCCCCCCCACCTTGGAAACCCTAAAATTCCCCCCTGTGGAGGGGGAGGGGAATTCCCCACCGGTTGAGAACGACTGTGCTAGCATAACACCCCATTTTAAGATTGTCCTCAAAAATTGTAAAACTTCAATAATGAACACACACACACACACACACACACCCACACACGCACGCACGCACGCACGCACGCACGCACGCACGCACGCACACACACACACACACACACACACACACTATATTGTACAAATTAGTGCCTGGCATATTTCTCTATAGCATCTACTACAACAATTGAAATAAATCAACATATATTAAAGCAACAAAATAGCTGAAATACAAAGCTGAAACAAACTGTGATATATTTCACTGTCTGTGTTACTATGGTAGTTTTAAAAAGATACAGGCTTATAAATTGTGCCTTCATTATTTAAATTTACAATGGAAAAATGTTTTAAATGGCTAAACTGTTTAAGTGCTCAGGTGTCTTCTCTACAAGGAATATATCAGTTTAAGTTACAACTGCCACGAAGCTGAATCTTACTGGCTCGCTTTCTCAGCCTCGATGACAGATTCAGCAGGATCATTCATCTGACAGACTTGGTAGAATCATTCATACGAGATCAACAATGAACAGCATGTCGTCCTTGACACATCGCAATATTTATTGTGGACGATTATCACAGCACTGACGATCATCAGTTCCCGTAACCGTGGGATAACATGTGATGAATATATTTACAAATGCTGACTACTGTTCAGTTACTTTACCAGAAGACAATCGTTCATCTGCCTAATACTGGCTACCACAATGTCTGACTAGCTTAAGGTCACAACTTCCGCTTGGCTGCCCTTGACGCCTGGCGGTTCGCATTGCTGGGTCGTCTTCAAATCAGCACACTGCACTAAGCGTTGACTGGCTACACTTGGCCACACAACTGGAGGAACACTTTCACTGTTGTCAAAGAATCATTGCAGTAACCGTGCTTATCTTCGTTCATCACTTCAACACAAGCTTACGTCCTTCTTTCACATCGACCCTGGCTTGACTGACTGTGGCTGTCCCCGATTCACGAGAACCCTACTCTGGTCACGTGATACGCAACTTTATAGAATAACCTCCCTTCGTCATTCATCATCATCATATGTTCCGCACTGACTATCCTTGATCTATTCGTGCGTGTTAACTCATTGTGCTCGCGTGAATCGTTCTCACTACGGCAATTCTTCCTCTATGTTAAACTTACTCTTAATCTATCTGTTTACTGCTGTCTGCCTCATATCGGCACATGGCATTATGCCCCCCCCCCTTGTTTTTGGAAATGGTGTAGCCATTTTCACAGTCTCTTCGGTTTTCTATTCCTATGACTTGTGGCGATATTCACAGTTATTGTTAGTCATTTCGTACATCTACTTTATATTCATGTATTTCCCCACACCTTTTCTCTGTGATAATATGATGGTATGGTATTCCATTAACCACTGCATAAAATCAATGAAAACGCTTCTATCTGTCTCCCTCGCAGACGTCGTGTAGCCCAGCTTATGTGGGGGGGGGGGGGGGCTGTGCTAACTAGGATGAGTTTCATAAGGTCCCGAGGCCTCCCCATAGTAGTTCCTCATTTGCCCTATCGACAAGCATCCCCAAACCTACCAAGGCCATTACGCCCGAATGAGGGAACGTGCGTGATTGTGGGTCCCATCACCCTCTATATTATTATTTATGGTTGGTATGTGGAATATGACTAATATATCTATGACCTCTATATCGCTATGGTTGCCAACCGTCATTTGGGGTTACCTTTTGACTTAGTTTACCTCATTTATTGACACGTGGGGTCATTGCCTCAGCAGTTGCTTATTTGAGGTTTACTTGTATCGTTTTTCTGTCTAGGGTGATTACTTCTTCTTCGTAATTGATGTTGTACTTTCATCTTATAACTGTATATTCATTACCTTGTTCATATAGATGTATGATGTATCCAATTATGAACACATTTGTGTATGTCAAAGTTTATAATACTTTGATCGTTCATCACAATTGTGGGTTGATGTTGATGCGCTTGATGTAGTTCCTTCTACATTGTCTTTCATGACCTTGACTTGTGGTTACTGTTTTTTGTGAAACGTTTGTCTCTGTCTCTGTATTCATTCATTTCCCTGAAATACAATCTAATGACCTTCTGTTGGTATTCTAAATAAATAATATGACATAAAAATATATGTACATTTGTGTGCATGAGCGTTTCTACCATGAAATATTTCAATGGGAGAGTAAAATTATCAGCACTAAATATTATTGACTCAATAGAGCTGATCATGCAACAATATCAATTGAAAAGAAAAATTTAAAAGAAAAAATGTACATCAATTTAAATCATCAGTGTGCTATATATGCTTCAATGTTATATTAGCACCATTATAATTAGATAGCACTACACCCTCTTATCATTCGTTGCCATCTGTTTCTTCATCAATGTTGCTTTATCTTCTTCTTGTCGACACCATTGTTGTCAACTGTGAGTTGTGTCTTCAACTTCACAATGACTTGTGTCTCTTGCATTAGTCTTTAGAGCCTGTACTATTGTTTTCTACTACTGTGGGAAGAGATCAATTATTAAGTCTTCTGTTAGCGATAGACAATCTGAATATGTCGAAAAATACACGTAAACGTTCATGTGTTATGAAAATATCCTATACAATGATACAAAATGAGATATTGTTATCATTACTGTAGCAACATTGTAATATGTGTGATGCCATCATTATCAATGAACATCAAATGAAATAATATAGGTGAAATTTACAATGATATATTGAGAAGTGAAATTAAAAAGGAAAAATGAAAGTAGTTGTGATATGTCTGATGGTATGTTTATGTTTCCTGATATGATGGTCTGATCATGATTGATGGAATATGCAACCTGTATGATGTATGAAGAAATAATGGGTAGTGAGTGATCATAATCATACTCAATTATTTTGCAGTAAATGTTTTTGATCATATTTGTTTACCCTGACTTACTTATTTGCTGGCATTTTGATAGCCCCACCATGCTTTTTCGGTACCCTCGGGTTGTAGGCACAGAGTTCCACTTCCAGATTCATTTTTTGGATCTATTGTGGCGCTTACATGGTTCGGCTACACTCGCCTTTGTCTTGCGTACATTCTGGTAATTTATAAATGGGAAAAATATGTACATATCTACGTGCCGTCATATATATGCTGTGCCGTCAATCCACTATCTCGTGCTGATTCGCCAACCATCATTCTTCTTCTCCTTGTTGGTGCAATTGCATTTTCCCATGTCTCACAATATTCGTCAGCTGAATGTATTGCATTGTGGATAATGTAGTCATTTTTCAAACTCACGATTTTCACAAGCCTATTTTAGATCACAAGAAGCTTCATGGAACCCCATTTTCGGATCCTGAAAACGTTTCGTCACTTTCTCTATTGACGCTATAATCGGGTACCAAAAATTTAATAACGATATAAACAAAAATTGTTGAATAGAGTTCAGAAGCGAGCCTGCATCACATTTGGTTTCCCTAGAAAATTCTCCTTCCTGCAGGTGTTCAAGGCTGGCAATAACGTTGTCCAACTCCGCGTGGTTTACTTGCACAGCGTCATGGCGAGAACTCCATCGTGTATCACATTGTCTTTTGACAGTTCGAGAGTTAAATGATTTTAAGACCTCCCAACGGGAGGTAGAAGAAGAAAAAAAAGTAAACAGCTTTTCAACAACTTCAAAAATGTAACGACAACAGGTTCCGTCTCACTTGTATGAACACAGGCCAAATTGAGGCTGTGGTTCTCGCAATTCACAAACACATCTTTTGGGTTACTGTCAAGAATTCTCGGTTAGACACCTGCCCTTACTCCAACCATAACTGCATCATTATCATAAGCTTGGCTGCGACAGTCATTGATGACAATGTTATCTTCTTCTAATTTTTTTAAGAAATTCCGTTACCAAGCTTAATGCATCTTTCTTGTTAACTTGGAAATATCCCAGAAATACCTCCTTTATTTCTACCTTTCTATTGTCATCATCAATATGAGCATAACGTAGAATTTCGGATACCTGATCTTCATGGGCAGTGTCTGGAGTAGAATCCAACATTATGCTGAAATACTTGGCATCCTTAATTTCTGAAATAATTTTTTTCTTGACTGTTTCACCAAGAATATCGATTATTTCGTTTTGACTTCTGTTGGACAAATACGTTACACTTTTTGGCTTATCTTTCCCTCTCTGCACGTGTTCCGCCAAGGTAACATCATATTTTGCCAACAGTCTGATAGTTGCTAAAAATATTCCCTGTATTTTAGCTTATTGTCTCCCCTGGCTCCGATAAATATGAAATTCCTTCTCCTCGATGCCCACGAAGGGCCAGATTCTGTTTTGCCAAAAATGCTATAACCTCGACAATCCGTTCAGTTATTGCTTTCCATTTCTTCTTCATAGCGGACATTTGCTGTTGAAGTTCAGAATCTATCGTAGTAGAACTCTTGACTCGACTTACGAGGGTCAGGTATTCCCTAATGTGAGCTCTATGAGAAGGGATTTTCTCATGATCAGGTATTTGAGGACTCAACTTTCTCCAAGTAGAGAAACCTTTTTCTTGGCTAAAGTTTGACATAGACAACCGCTGTTCCTTTGAATAATAAAATAAAACATACAAAACAGTAGCATGCGTCCCAGTATGGAGAGTATAACAACCACTTTCTTTCCACGATTTCTCCATTTGTGGAAACTTTGTTAAACCACTTTTTCGAAAAAAAAACTTCTTCCAACCTTCTCAGCAAAATGGGGTAACTGGCTCACTCTTATTTTGATATTTTTCTGGACCATGTTGTACTATTGTCATTTTCAACATATCTGAAATCGATTTCTTCAAATAGCCAAAATAGATTTTTTTCCCCACAGTGTGCTAAAATCTCCTTTATCTTCCACTTCCTCACATGAATCATCATTCTTACAATGAGACTGAGAAGACTCAGGACTCCCACGAGGAGAGACTGTATTATGTTCTGATTGAGCTGCAGATGAATCCTCCGAGTCCGAGCCAGCACCGTCATCATAATCATTATGATCATCGTTTACTTCTTCATGTTCAACAACTTGTTCTTTACTTCTATTTATCCAGGTATCTAATGCCCATCTTTGACGGAACTGTTCTTCGTATCTGACCCTCTTTTTCTTCCTGTTCTGTGCACCAATCGCTTGAACTTTCTTCATCTGTGACATTGGGAATAAAAACCATCCCATAAAAAAAGAATACAGAAACCCACTCTTTGTTCACAATTAATGGGACTAAACCTCGGCATGAAGACAAACATACATTTAACATAGATAAGTTCAACTTGAGTCTTGAGTGTTACGGCTAATTGCCAACTTGAGCACTCATGTCTTACTTCGCGATGTATTGTAAACATCAATATTTGAATGGCGATTTATTGGAGGCCGGTTATTAGTAACTTGCAACGAAATAGTTGCAAGAACACAAGATTTATCTAAAGTAAAGACGAATGGTACGCGTTTGCCCGCCAAGCCAACGTCGGCTGATATTAATGGTTGTCTGCAAATGTTTGATTTGTTAGAGTGATAAACATTTACAAATAAATGCTATAATGGGTGTTGAATCCAAACAAGCAATCATTGGCAGTGCAATTGCTATGAATATTCCATAACAATATTAAATGTTCATAGTTGGATGACAACTGCCATGTCCCAGTCCCGCCATTGAAATACAACAAAATATAGCATACCTTCTTTATAATTTCAGTTTGATATGGGATTGCCAACTCTAATAGTTGAAAACTACATAATCATAAGTAAAAGTGGATGATACAATTTTTAAAAAAAAAACATACTAGAACATTGCACAAAGTCTAGTTAAAACGGAATTTAGGGTCTTATTTGTCAGGGTCTTAAACATGGCTCTTTAACCTAACACATGTGAGACAGTACAAATACAACGTGATTTGACTTGAGACTCAACGACACGAAGTTTCGATGGATTTATTTACAGATCACGATCTAGAGATGAGTCATTACAATACATAAGTTATAACAATACACTTACAGGCAACCCACAGCTTACAATCAGTCTCACAAGATGTACAAGCACTCGACTTTTGGGCCACAGAACTACACAAGCCTTTCTCCCATCATACGTCCAGTCGAGTCCGAGTCCCAGAGCTGTCTGGCTATTTCTCGCAACGCGCCTGTCCACCTGAAGTGGCTTCACGAGGCCTGCGTGCGTCCTGCTTTGTCCTTGCCTGACCGCTGGCTGTCTCGTCAGCCAGCAACCTCGCAGGCAGGTAACTAATACTCGCCTGGCGGGCGTAACGATGCTACGGCATCCCCGCTAGGAACTATTCGCCTGGCGGGCGTAACGATGTCCCTGCATCTCTGCTGGCAATACTTTAGACTCTGACATGCTCCCCCGGGGCTTCTTCATGTAAGATGTCATCTTTCATGTATACTCTGTTATATATATAGCGGGTTAATATTTTAACCTTGTCAGAGTCAACCTTTCTGTTATATACATTGGTGTAGAAATACATAAACACACACATCTTGGCATAGAAACACATAAGAAATGGACATTGTATCTAAAGACATGTGGTGTTCAACCTTTAACACTCGTCAAGCTTCATCCTCTCGATGGCTGATTACCTTAATTGCATTATTGACCCAGTCAGATCGGTAGTAACAGCTTCCCAAGCAACTAACTCGCAGCCTTTCAAAAAAAAGTAATAATATGCTTTTTGCGACAAAAAACATCTGGCAAGACCGTAATACGGCTTTATATAAGCCGCATTCAATGCTCAAACTCTGACCTCATTTGGCCAGGAGTTCTTTTGTCGGTCTGCAATGTCGGTAACACTCTACCATGCCCATTAGATGGCTTCTTGGCGTGTTAACAATCTGGCAACAACATGGTTATTTATATACAACACATCATCGTATACATTTCAATTAACGCTCTTGGTGTAATAATGTAATAACCATTAAATGAAAGTGACATAACTTCAAAAATTAAGAAATATAATATCTTACAAAAATTCTTCTATTTCTCAGCGTCATAGCTTGATGTTTTTCCATACTAGCGAAAAAATGTCGATAGTATGAATAAATTAATCAAGATATGATTCTAAGATTACATTTAATGAAAAATATTAATACACAATTCGTGTATTCGAAATTATTGAATCGTAAATAGTTTAGAAGTGTTATAACTTTTTAAGATTTTGTTTGTCGTCTGCTAATTTTGAACTAAATTTCTAAATCATCCGGAAGTACACACGAACAGCTGATGTTGAAATCTGTAGAACACACTTGTTCCGGTCTGATGTAGTAAAACGGAATGTGCAATGTTCTGATCGTTCATGTGTCGGTTGTTTCACTGGAAAAACTTCTGGATTTCGATTGACTGAAGTGGTGTAGATGTCAATGTTCCGGTCACACTTTCACACACGGAGTTAAAATATCACTGGATATGTTCTAAATGCAGATACCACGGATAAATTTGACAGTTCGCTTGCGGTAAGTTCAGAGCGAATGTGGTACTGTTCTTGTTTCGTAATATATACAATTAATAAAGTTTTCTTTCTACCACACACTACACAATTATTCACGACAATCACTACATTAATAGTAAAATAAGAAAACTATATATATTGGGAATAAACCCTATCACATCATATAGACATACACAGCTTTTGTGAAAAAAAAACTTCACTGATGCATGGCTGTGTTGGTCCGATAGTATTTTACACACTGCACTCAGACATTGGTGCTTACTGGGTCGGTCGGACAACGGGACAAAAGATCGGCAATCGTGTTGGTTCTGCCCGCGATGTGTCGAACTTCAAAGCTGTAATCTTGAAGCTTAAGAGACCAGCGAGCTATCATTTGGTTGGAAGGTACACCTGAATTGATAAATCTCAATGGACTACTGTCAGAAACCACAATAAAATGACGTCCTAGGAGGAATCTGGACAATTTAGTTATACCCACCACTAGAGTTAGGGCTTCCAACTGAGGTGTTGACCAAGCACGTTCTCTCGGTTTTAATTTTCGGGAGACGAAGTACACAGGATGGAGGATGTTACTGTGCTCTTGTAACAAGACTGCTCCAATGGCCACGGAGCTCGCGTCTGTGCGTAATCTGAAACTGATTTGTAAATTGGGCAATTTTAGAATGGGATTGTTTAAGCTATTATCAGAAAAATAAGATAATACTTTCTGGAATGCAAATTTTAGGCATTCATTGCTTACAATTTTCTCGGGTTGATCTTTTGTTAGTAAGTTAGTAAATACTTCGGTCAGTTCAGCAAACTCTGGTATGAACTGCCTATAATAATTTATAAGTCCCAACAAACTTCTGACTTGCTTTTTCGTAGTCGGAAGTGAGAGTTTTAGTATCTTGGACACAATGTTATCGTCTGTCGTGACAAAGCCATTAGATATTTTGTACCCCAAGAAGGATATTTCCTGATAGGCTATGTCTACTTTTGCAGGCTTTACCGTCAGTCCGTGCTGTCTAATGCGTTCAAATGTCTGTTCTAATGTCTTTATGTGGTCTGTCATCGTCTTTGTGTGAACACAAATGTCGTCTATGTAACAGATAATATTCGGTATGTCTACTAGTAGAAGTCGTGTCATACGTACGAATGTTGCTGGGGCATTTACAAGCCCAAATGGAAGTTTGCACCATTCGTACAGTCCCCAAGGTGTGGCAAAAGCTGTCAGATGTCTGCTCTGTTCGTCTACTGCTATTTGCCAGTAACTTTTTGTCATGTCTACCTTCGTAAAGAACCTAGCGTCTGTCAGTTCTGTCAATAGATCTTCAGAGTTTGCCATTGGCTCTAGATCTAAAAGAGTTATCTTATTTAATTTCCTGTAGTCGACACAGAGTCTTATTGTGTTGTCCTTTTTGCGTACTATGACCATTGGAGATGAGAAATTTGATTGGGATCGTCTAATGATGTTGTTTTTCTCTAAGCTAATGATCTCTTGATGTAAGTGTTCTTTGTAATGCAATGGAATGGTGTATGGTCTGCATTTTATGGGTGTATTTGACGTGAGTGTGATGTGATGTTGTACTAATTCTGTTTGTCCTGGGTTGTTGGAGAAGATGGTGTTGTACTGTTGTATGAGATGTTTGCAACTGTCTGTTTCTGCTTGAGTTAACTTTGGGTTGATCTTAATTTCCTTCAAGCAGTTTGTTGTGTCTAATGCGGGTGTTGGAATTTCGTCACTAGCCACGTCATCTTCATGGTCTATTATCACTGTACATGCTGTTGTATCGTCTTGTTCGTTGTCTCTGTTGTAATATGGTCTTAGCATATTGACGTGGAATATTTTGTGTTTGTCTTTTATTTGGATCTCATAGTCTACAGGTGAAATCTGTCTCGTCACTTTAAATGGTCCTTGCCAAGAATCAGTCAATAAGTGTCTGTCACTAGGTAGAAGAAGAAGAACGTCCTGTCCAGGTGTCAACGTTATTGTCCTGTTACCTTTGTCAGCATATTGTCTATATGTAGCACCAGATAATTTTAGTGCATCCTTTGCAATTATACAAGATTTGATGATTCTTTCACGCAATGATGTAACGTATACGTATGATGATATGGGTTTGAGTAAAGGAGTGGATTCAGTTAACATTTGGTGATAAATGCTTAATGGGCCACGTGGTTTGGCACCATAGATAAGTTCAAAAGGAGAGAAACCTGTACTAGCATGTGGCACCTCGCGATAAGCAAAGAGAATAGCAGGTAAATATACGTCCCAGTTATTGGGGTTCTCTTGCGTGACTTTAGCAAGCATATGCTTTAAATCACCGTTAAATTTTTCTATAATTCCACTCGAGTGAGGATGGTACGGGGAATTGAAACATTGCTTCACTCCTAACATTTTGGCGAAAGCTTGAGTAGATGCGGCGATGAACTGGGTTCCCCTATCTGATTGGATAGTGTCTGGAAATCCTATCCGTGAAAATATATGGAAGAAAACTTCCATTATGTCATTGGCAGTTATGTTCTTTAGCGGAATCGCTTCAGGCCAGCGGCTACATTGATCAATAATAGTTAATATTTATCTATTCCCTCTTGTTGTAATCTGATTAAGAGGGCCCACTATGTCGACAGATATTTTCTCAAAAGGTCGACTGGCTAAGTCAGTAATTTGTAACTTTGCCTGTGGGTTTTTCCCTTTCTTTACAAGTTTTTGGCAGATGTCACAACTCCTGCAATATTGCTTAATGTCATTGCAGAATTTGGGCCAATAAAACTGTGATAATAATCTTGATCTGGTCTTAGCGTATGCCATATGCCCTGCAAGAGGTATATCATGGGCAAGATGTAAGGCTTGCTTACGATACTCAATTGGCAAAACAGTTTGCTCTGTTGTGCTGTCACCTCTGGTATAATACCTGGTGAGGATTGTGAGGTGGTAAATATAATAAATTAGAATAAGGACAAGTTTCGCTAGGGGTATTCAGTATGAATGGGGTCTAAAACCCAAACACGCCCTCTATAGGAATTAATATATTGGCTCGTAACCCCCAAGTATTGAACAAGGCAGAAAAGGGTGCAAGTTCAACACTAACATAAAAGAAATGTTTCCCATAGAAGGCTGGGAGATCCGGGAAGTTCTACCACAGACACCCGAGTACTAATCACTCTACCCAGAGGGTGTGTCTATGTGTAAGTGCCCCGCCCCACATTTAATCTCCCACATATATATAAACAATGACAAGTATCCACTGTCATGCACATCCACAGTATTATACAACAGAGGGACAACAACCCATGTGAGACGCAACAACTGGATTACATTGACAGAGGAAAAACAGCCACTGTTAGATAAAAACAGTACAATGACTCACTGTATCACATAACAGTAACAATAACTCACTGTATCACATAACAGTAACAATAACTGGACTATAAACATCAATTTTGGAACAACAGGTTAACAATGAAGTAACTGCAAGGCTTGGTTAAACCAAACAAACAAACAATTGTATTGTGGAAAACATTTGGGTTCTGGAAAACCCTGTTGGCTACAATATGACATATACATGAAAGAAATTATTCATATTCAGACAATGCACACAAAGTATACACCCAAACCAGAAGTCCCAAAAAATATTTCCCCAAAAAAGGTTCACATCAAATACATGTGTCAAACACAAAACAAAGTAAATAATTCATACAAAGAAATAGATAAAGAAAATCTATCTAATCTGTCTCTAGAACTATCTTATGGGTCTGATGATGACTTCCTCTCCTTCATTATCCACTAGAAAAAGTCTGGCCATAATCACACTCTCTATAATCCAGGAAAACAGCTGCTTTGCATATATCCACCTATTTAGAAAATTGGGGATTGCACACACACACACACAGAACTTTCACTTCTGGATCATATATCCATCGCGAAAAACATGTAGGAGTAATCCATATGAATCCAATGTGGATATACTGTAATCTCTCAAGTCACAGTTGCTAAGTCACTGGGCTAGGAGCGTTCCAGGGTGATATAACAGACAGGTATAAATAAGTCTGAAGCATTCTGGCGTGGCGCGACACACAGGAGTCCATGTGATTGATTCGATCAGGATCAGGCACAAACACTTTCAGTATCTCTTTGGATGAGGAGTGACATCACATAATCCATTAGAATTTCCTGACAGAACTAACTTGAATGGGGCATGAATATTCCAGCCCCTTTCTCTGGGTTAAGATGTAGGTTATTCTTTCTTCAGCTGAATATACGACTTGATTGACGGGAGTTGGTAATGTGCTTGATTATCCATGTCTGGGATATGATGGATGAGAAGATTCAAAGGAAGCTGGGAGTTCACAAAATCGGTTGGTAAATCCATACTGGTAAATGATGGTGAATTCCAGACTTATCCATGAGCCTCTGGAATATGACAGTTGAATGTGGAATTAGGCGGTGACTTTTAGAAGAGGTTATACTCTGTATCCATCTAGGCCAGGCATGCCTCATGTCTTTGCAGACATTGAAAAGCTTAACACCGTCTTTAAGTTCCCAGAGGTAGGGAAGCCACTTCAGCATATTTAAAATCCGTTAAGTATCCAGGCATTGACATTCAGGTTCAGGGTGAGTAGCAGTAACCAACACTCTTTGTAGAATATTAGAGGAGGCTGATATCCCAGTTTCCTGCCTCTATATCCAAACAAGTTGACTATAAATCCAGTGCGAAGCATGGCGACTAGTGCCAATACTCCAGCCGGCATCTCTAGCACCTATGTTGTGAAGAAAAAAACAGGGTCGATATACATTAGTAATACAACCCAAACTTCTGATAACAATGTATCATAATAAAACATACATTTATATGATGAATAACAGTGTATCATAATTAAAAATAGAGGGAACAAGAGGGAAGAAGAAAAAAAAAGTGTAGCTAGTTCCCTAGCACTTGTCGCCTACTGTAGAGTTTTGACCCACTCCAAAAGTGAGTAAGGTATCTACTCAATAGGTACATCTCTTCTTGACTGATACTGGAGCTTCCTGGGAGGTTTTCTTCACCTCCTAAATATGCAAACATCTTTTGATAGTACCGCTGTCACATCATGGAAAAAGTTCCTGAGACAATGTCCTCATGTACACAATTCATAAATCTCCTTTCCATGGTTACAAACAGCATTATGTGACTACCACTGACAAATGGCAAAAAGGCTAGCTACCCATCAGTCATCTCTTCTTGCATCATCCTCACCATCATCATCATCATCATCATCATCATGTGTTTGTCCCCAATGGGGGTGAAGTTAAAAGATCTACTTCAGCAGTAACATCATGAATAGAATATACATATGATATATATGATGAATAACAGAAAAACTTGTTAGACTTTTACTAAACATGGTATGAACTCTCTAGTGGGTATTACAACATCTCAAAGTAAAAACACAAGAGCAGGTGTCATTTCCCACTCCCTTGAGATGATATATAGATATATCATACCAAATGACAATCTTATAACATCATTTATTACAGCATCAAGCAGTAACAATCATGAGCATAAAAGGTAAAATACTCATAAAAGAGAAATCATGGGAATCTTTTCCCATACACTTGAGATTATGTATATCATACCACATGAAAATCCCATAACATCATTTATGAAAAAGGACTATAAGACAATCTCTGTGTATTTACAACCAGGTAAACAAAAGATTAACTCCTAAGTGCATGAAAAAGTCAAGCGAGAATATCTCTCTCTCTCTCTCTCTATCTAACAACCTATATTAAAGTTGTACACAAATGTGAGATAGTAATATTTCTCCATAATACCTGGTGAGGATACAATTTTTCAAAGCAAAATGCCATCTTGCATTTTTGGTTAACTTTGGCTTTTGGCCGATCAGATTAAAATATTTAGACAATGAAGGATCAGCCTTTTGGGCTGTTACAAAAGTCTCCTTCATGGTTTTAGGAGGTAGTAATACTGGGCTAAGCATTTCTATAGCCTCAGTTTGATTAATTTCATCTTATGCAATAAGTCACTGTCATTGAATATAAGAAATAGAGTGCTGAAGTGCTATATAGAGCATGTTTTGCTGTAAGGTTGCGAATCCAGGACATGCTGGTGTGGCGGAAAACGAGCAGGTGGACAGATTGGCTGGGGCTACACCACTTGGTGGGGTATTGATGCTTTATAAGGCAGACGTGGTTGAGGCCCCTTTAGATCATGCGTACAGAATGGAAGAACGGTTAGATCTTTACAACCTGGAGAGAATGGTGCTCCAGGGGGTGATCTGGACGAAAGGCCAGTCGGATGCATGATCAGACAACTACTGGTACCATTATTATTGTGACTCCCCGCTGGCTGTTGAAGATGTGGATGGAGCATATATGGGAATTCGAGTTGTTCTTGACTCAACTCTATACTGAATTGTCTAGGGGTCTCAGGGAACAGGAAAAACAAGCCATAACGAGGCTGGAATAACCACTAGAACTATCCGTATTAGTTTTCATTCAAATATATATCAAAGACAGCATATGTGAAATTGTGTGGACTACAAGTGAAAGCCTGTTGTATACATAGTGAAACCCTGTTGTATACATAGTGAACCCCCGTGGTATACACCGACCCGACGCCCCTCTGAAGGTGTGAAACTCTGGTACTTGTCTGTATGTCCTGCTGCTTCCTGGTCTTGGAGAAGTGAAGAGAAGTGAATTCTGCATCACGGTTCCCGTGCACTTGAACACAAGGATCAGAGCTCTGTATAACTTAAACTAACTGGTATGGAGATAGTAGGGTTGCGGGTTCATTCCCTACAATGTTCAGTAGAAGGTTAACGTTGAATTCTCTTTCATAAATCCATGTCAAACTACTGAACACAACATGTCATATAAGATCACCCTGGGCTTGACTGCAGGGACATGCAACACGTTTAGTGCCTGTGGGGATGTTACTTCAGTACCTGTGGGGATGTTACTTCAGTACCTGTGGGGATGTTACTTCAGTACCTGTGTCGATGCTACTTCCGTACCTGTGGGGATGCTACTTCACTACCTGTGGGGATGCTACTTCAGTACCTGTGTGGATGCTTCTTCAGTACCCGTGGGGATGCTTCATATTCAGTACCCGTGGGGAAACTACTACAGTACCTGTGGGGATGCAACTTCAGTACCTATTGGGATGCTACTTCAGTACCTGTGGGGGTGCTACTTCAGTACCTGTGGGGATGCAACTTCAGTACACGTGGGGATGCAACTTCGGTACCTGTGGGGATGCAACTTCAGTACCTATTGGGATGCTACTTCAGTACCTGTGGGGATGCTACTTCAGTACCTGTGGGGTTGTTACTTCAGTACCTGTGGGGATGCAACTTCAGTACCTGTGGGGATGCTACTTCAGCACCCGTGGGGATGCTTCTTCAGTACCCGTGGGGAAACTACTTCAGTACCTGTGGGGATGCAACTTCAGTACCTGTTGGGATGCTACATCAGTACCTGTGGGGATGCTACTTCAGTACCTGTGGGGATGCTTCTTCAGTACCCGTGGGGATGCTTCATATTCAGTACCCGTGGGGAAACTACTTCAGTACCTGTGGGGATGCAACTTCAGTACCTATTGGTACTGCTACTTCAGTACCTGTGGGGACGCAACTTCAGTACCTGTTGGGATGCTACATCAGTACCTGTGGGGATGCTACTTCAGTACCTGTGGGGATGCAACTTTAGTACACGTGGGGATGCTACTTCAGTACCTGTGGGGATGCTACTTCAGTACCTGTGGGGATGCTACTTCAGTACCTGTTGGGATGCTACATCAGTAACTGTGAGGATGCTACTTCAGTACCTGTGGGGGTGATACTTCAGTACCTGTGAGGATGCTACTTCAGTACCTGTGGGGATGCTACTTCACTACCTGTGGATTTCTAATTCAGTAGTACCGGGTTGAGAGGAGAGTCTCTCAAACATTCATCCATCATGTACCATGCTGACAAGCGTGGGCGGTCATGTTTTGCCATCTCACTCGATCACCAGAGTCATGGATCAGCTCCGTGTACCTGTCTCGATCATGCCACGTGGCCAAACCATCCAGGTATTTACTTCTCGGTCTTCCCCTTGGTCTCTTGCCTTCGATCTTGCCAGTTGTCACCAAGTTCTCCAAGTCATTTCTTCTCATAACATGCCCACAAATGTTTTGACTGTCTATGTCTAATCTCTCAAACAAGCTCACCCCAATAGATACGAGCAATTTTCACAACCCAGACAGCCTGACCATCAATACTTTAGGATCCAAAGCTAGATCTCAATCTTCCAACCAATCAACCATCTAACAATTGGACAATCCTTTAGTTAATCATTACCACAATCTCTCGCTTCATTTCTATGTACACACAAGCCATTTGCCCCAACACTCAAACATTAGAGTGCCTTGAAGAGATCTTGGTGCTGCCCCACAAAACATTACAACAGTGCCAGCTGACTGTCCAGGCATCAGTGCCTCAACACTCAAACATGAGAGTGCCTTGAAGAGATCTTGGTGCTGCCCCACAAAACATTACAACAGTGCCAGCTGACTGCCCAGGCATCAGTGCCTCAATGTCCATTAGGTTACTTGTGAGCGTGATCTAGTGCATCTTACCGTCTTCCTCTCGTTTCTTGGTGATTCTCCCTAGAAAATGTGCTGCAGCACACGGGTGCCATAACAGCTGCAGTTATTCAATGAAGATGCAGAGACAGCCATGTACACTCATGCTGGCTGCCTGGTGGGCAACACGAGTCCTACCCTCTCCAGACACCAAGACACAAAACTCACACACACTGTAAATACATTTCTAATGTTCCCAAAGCACTGCATCTACAGCCTACGTCTCACAATTTCCAACTGCCCAGGAAGCATTGTGCACGTGGGGGGCCTCCTACTGTTACTTTTGTCCAAGGTTAGACAGGTGATCATAGCAGACTTTAGCAGCATGGAACTCTTGTGAACAAACATCCTCCTCAGCTCATCAAACTAGACCCAGCACCTTCCGCGTTAGAGACTGAAGACACTCTTCCATATCAGGTATACATAAGCTGAAGTCATACTTTTCAGCAGCTCCAATCCAAAATCAGGTATACATAAGCTGAAGTCATACTTTTCAGCAGCCCGAATCCCAAATCAGGTATAAATAAGCTGAAGTCATACTTTTCAGCAGCTTCAATCCCAAATCAGGTCTACGTAAGCTGAAGTCATACTTTTCAGCAGCCCGAATCCCAAATCAGGTATACATAAGCTGAAGTCATACTTTTCAGCAGCCCGAATCCCAAATCAGGTATACATAAGCTGAAGTCATACATAAGTTATTTCAAGGGGCATTACTAAGAGTAGCCTAACAAAATTATGTAATGTAATAATTGTAGATTTGTCTTAATATTTTATAAAATTTTCAAAACAATTAACTACAGCTGTATATCTTATAAATAAGGAGATAAAAATGTTAAGGAATCTTCAAAGCTTTTGTAAAACTAAGAGCTTTATTTTCTGTGCGTGAGAATTTTCTAACACATTTATCTATTACTCTTAGAGATAACATTTAATGTGATAGTCTTTAATGTTACATGATGATGTTATATAAAGATGTGGAAATTTTTTTCCGACCTGTTTTACAGGCCGAATAAAATGTTTAAAATGTTTAAAACGTTAACGCAATGTTTTCCCGCAGTGAATTTGAATAACGAAGACACAAACAATATATTGCACGATTTATTGCCTGGAATATTTCGCTGCATCTCGCCAGGTACATACTGCAGAATTCACACAACATAAAGTAAAATAACTAGATAAATCCTTCAAGCTGAAATATGCATATGTTGTAACAGTAATGTCAGTTGTCTACAATGGTAATTTTACACTGATCATCATGTCTTTCTGTTTTCATAAAACTGGCCTATGTAGATTAATCTTGATGGCTTCTGCAAACTTGTACAGGCGACTATTTTGTGAATTAAACAACACGCGAAAGGCACTGTCTCTAGCAATCACATGGCCGGTTTCCAAAACATCCCATGCAGTCGACGACTCGGGAACTTTGGGGTCTGTCAGCCTTCCCAGCCTCCCATCGCAGGTGTGTAGTATCTTGTCAATCCAATTAGGTATGTGTTCAACCATCCTATTGTGTAACTGCCGCTCTGTTATGCCGATGTAGGTAGACTGATACCTGCGTGTGAATTGGTAAATGCAATTGGATTTGGCGTACAGAGGGACATATTCTTTTACTGCTGGTGTAAGGATAGGTGTGGTTCTGTACCTAATAAATGAAGTTGCCGCTCTGAATGTTCCGCCAACTGCTGTAATGAGCCGGTCCCGCAGACATTGCATTACGTCATCTCCTCGGAATGTTAGCTGGATGAATACCTTGAGTTTAGGGACTGTAGTTACTTCTGGTTTCGGTTTGGGCTGTTGGCAGTGGCGCTTTTTAAATCCTGTGGAGTACCCATTCAGGTTTAAGGCATTCTTCAGAGTTTCAAATTCCTCTGACAGTGCGACCTGGGTGCATATCTTCCTAGCACGGTCAAACAGTGTCCGTACTAAGCCCCGTGAGTACTGGAGAGGTGCGAAGCTCTCACAATTTTAGTATTGACCAATCCATATAATGGATACAGAGCAAAGGCAAGACCACGTAAAAGATAGAGTGATTGTGTCAAGAACAACCTTAGAGAAATGAACACCAACATACAAGATCGTTACATCTCCCGCCAACATTTCACTTAGGTAAATGGAGGAAGGAAAGAAGAATCAGATCATTCTTGATGAGGTATATGCAGGTGGCAGCATAACATCATTCTATGAAAAAGCTCCCCAATCACGAGTATAGACAATTTTTTAATGCACATGTTATGGATATGGTCAATGTCACTCCTGCCGTGTTCAGTATCATGTATAGACCAATCAGCACTCGTAGCTGATGTGTTCAGTATCATGTATAGACCAATCAGCACTCGTGGCTGGTATGTTCAGTATAATGTATAGACCAACCAGCACTCGTGACTGATGTTTTCAGCATCGGGCTGGCCACCATTACTTCCCAAGACATTTTCTAGTGCCCATTTTAGAATCGCCCAGTTAACCCAGGACAATTTTAAAACACAACTTAATGCTGTTTTCAAGCCTAAGACCACCATGTGTCACTGTGGCTCTTACAAGCCACTGACATCACCAAACATCATGCAACTGAATAAAAACTTCATAATAAACCACATGTAACTAGGAAACAATGTACTAGAAATTGACAAATACATCTGAAACTACAGACAGGCCTCAGGTTGAACAATGAATTAAAATTTTTCTTTTACAGCATTTTCATCCAATGGACCAAAGTCGAGAGGGAAGTCTTCACTGTGTTGAGTCTTACCCAATCTGGCGTATTCTCTCTCCACAGAACAGCAAGACGCTTGCTGAGTGAGAGGTTCACATAAAGCACGAATTCTGTAGCTCCAGCGATTACCCCCAGGAGTCTCCGGAACAAGTTGCACTCGTAGGCTGAACGACGCTGTCTGGGAAAGGAACCCATTTGGCTCGATCTCTCTCCGCAGAACAGAAAATCAGTCTCCGAGAGCACCAATCTTTATGCTTTGGAAGGAGGAGGGGGGGGGGGGGGGGGGGTTACGGTTGTCCAAGGATTTCCACAGCAGTGTTTTAGATTGTGTCTTTTAGGGCTATCCACTCTGTTTCCACGTCTTGCTTAACTGCGGCACTGGACTTGAGGCGGTCCTCCAGCATATTTACAAACAACAGTGGCATTTTCTTACTATTTATCTGAGTAACATGCTTTCTTTTTATTCACCCCTTGAGGACGTCGTGGTGATTTGATGTGTGTTTATTTTTTAAACAATCAGACAATGGTCTGTCCCACATTTGGCACCACACGTGGATTTGTCACCCGAACGTCTGGTCTGTCATTCCTCCTGACGATGGCGCAGTGAGGGTGCATCCACGATGTCCCATTTCTCCTGGCAAGACGGATAATTGTGTTTGTAATTAGGAGATCGTGTTCGGCACAGGTCTGAAGAGAAGGAGTCCATTTCTGTTACACTGTGCTTTCCAATAATGCCACTCCAAGAGGTGGTGTCCATGCTTACTCTGGCAGTGAAGTCCGCAAGAAGTAAAAGTTTGTGTCCTTTGGGAACATATGTTAAGAAATCGTGCAGGTCAAACAAGAACTTGTTCTTGGCGTCATCTTCATTGGTCACGGTTGGATCTTAGACGATCACTCACGATGGTTGCGTGCTTCTTTATGTTTAGCAGGAGTAACTTAATGGTTATAAGCCTGCCGTTTATAGCCTTAAGATATCAAGCTAGTGCGCCAGCAGTGCCGACTTAATGGCAAACCCTCGCCGGACTGGCGACTTTCTCTCACGCTGTCGTCCTTTATCTCTCTTTTCACAAATTGCGACCTCCAACGGCATGGATCAATTCATGTGTTGACTCCCTTCCGTGCAATGACATAAGACTGTCAAGAGTCTACTCATGATATCGTCCTTTATCTCTCTTTCCGCAAATTTTTCCCGTTTGTCACAACACTTTCCAGTTTTTGTCTTCTCATAATTTGGCCAAAGCCATAATGACTGCTTCTTTCCAATGTTTGTGATAAGTTGTCTTTGTGACTCAGTGTCAGGGTGTTTCTGGCTTGTATGAATAAACTGGATGTTTATGACGACAACACTGAAGAAGCAATACGCATATTCTGTGTTCTAAATGTTATATAATTTTATTGGCGAACAGCATCACAGCGTAAGTTCTCACATACCGCCGGCCTCCGACAGTTATCGCGTTCTGCATGCAACCAACTTACGCACTGTTCCTTTATCATTTCTTATCAAACATTTATTTTCAAGGATGTGCAATGTTTCTACTTAGTCGTCTCTAGGACTACAACAGTTCCTACTTATTCTACTTACGCCGTCATCATGCTACAATCAGCCTCTCGCCAAGGGAACGCCTTGCCAAACGTCTGGCAATTGTTGTTACCGTTGTTCGGACTGAGTGACGACTGACTTATGGCTGACATCGTGGCTGATGTGTTCAGTATCATGTATAGACCAATCAGCACTCGTGGCTGATGTGTTCAGTATCATGTATAGACCAATCAGCACTCGTGGCTGATGTGTTCAGTATCATGTATAGACCAATCAGCACTCGTGGCTTGTGTCAGGGTCTTGATTAGATGACCAAAGGCTCGTATTCACTAACAGGCGTGAAACACTTGCACACACACAATGAGTGTACAAACACACGGCGATATAACTCAAACACTTTAATCGTGGGGCTGGTCTGGTTCGCTGGATCAGTTCCGCGTCTAGCGTTCGTTGTCTCGGATGGCTGTGTGAGGTGCACCAAAATGGGATCTTCCCAGCCAACGTGAGTTAGCGAGGCAGGCGTTTCAAGAATGTAACCGCATCGTGCAGCCAGGGTCGTGGTTTGAGCGGGCAAAAGAGCAAAATTTGTACGACCGTTCGACAAAGTCTCGATAAGCGCCCACTCTCTCTCGATGAGTAGTGGGCCTGCAGTCAGTAAGCTGGTATAGCTTTTTTTCGGTTAGTCCTGCCGGCGTAGCTTGAAAGCTCGTCGGTAGGCGTCCAGTAGTTTTGCATGTATCACCTTATACCGGGAGGGCGCGCTTTAGCGATGCTACTCTTGGCTTGCGTGTGCGTGAATAGTCCGTCTGTCCGATAGATATCTGGTTGATCTTGCCAGTAGTCATATGCTTGTCTCAAAGATTAAGCCATGCATGTCTAAGTTCACACTGTCTCACGGTGAAACCGCGAATGGCTCATTAAATCAGTCGAGGTTCCTTAGATGACACGATCCTACTTGGATAACTGTGGCAATTCTAGAGCTAATACATGCTTACCAAGCTCCGACCCTCGCGGAAAGAGCGCTTTTATTAGTTCAAAACCAATCGTCGTTGCCCTTCGCGGGGCGCGGCGTTCCCACTGGTGACTCTGGATAACTTTGTGCTGATCGCATGGCCTTTCGTGCCGGCGACGCATCTTTCAAATGTCTGCCCTATCAAATGTCGATGGCTCCCCCGATGTGTCTCCACCTTGACGTGGTGGGGGAGCTTGCGTGTCCCATCGACCCCATGTGCTTGCCGATGGGTGAAAACTACCATCGGACGGCTCGTGGGATAGGGACCAGACTAAGAGAGACACAACCTGCTGCTCTGCAGGTAAGACTGAGGATAGCAGTCAAAATCAGGCAAACGATCCCTAAATCTCAGTCCGGGCATAACCTCTAAGGCTCCCATCCGAGGTGTATGGCTGAACGTCTCTAAGCCATAAACTCTCGGAAGTGAGAACCTGGCCGACACAAACCTACATCAAAATTGTAATGATGTGCTGAGAACGCTACATGCTCGGTGCAGATTCGTTCGATGGCTCTTAGCTGGGGGATATGAGGTATCCCCGGATGAAAGGGCCTGACCGTTACTCGCCCACAGACGCACGGAGGTAAGGTGCTGAGCCGGCAGCACATGTAGCCTACCTCGTGAGTGAGCAAAAAAGGTGGAAAAACACCTCGGTCGCACGTCTCGCAGACGTCTGTAACCACACTCATGGAGTGAGTGTAGTCAAAGGTGGAAAATTGTCTCGTTGACACAAAATGGAACGCCTGTCTTGCGAATCCATTACGTGGCAGCCCGAAGCGAAAGCTTGCTGTGTGGAACCCGAAACAAGAGTCTCGAAACCCGAGGAAGGCTAACCTAATTAAAAAATGCCCGCCGGAAGCCGGAAGTGTCGTCCTACGGGTGGCAAACTAAAAATTGACACTACGCATTTAAGTCCGAGTGAAATGTCTCGTCCGAATGTCTCTCGTGCTAGGAACAGCTCTGACTACCTAGTTTCCGAATGCCGCTCTTGTCCGGAACAGCTCTGACTAGGTAGTTTTCCGAATGTCTGTCGCGCCTGGAACAGCTCTGACGGGCGCAACGACAAGCACATGTCAGAAAACTCGCTGAGTGGATACCGTCTGCAAACCTGTCTGGTTTGTGCGGGAATGGCCCGGGGCAAACGAAATGACCAATATATTGAAGTGAGGATTTAAGGCAGCCATGAGCAGGACGTGACGATTCCCTCGGCTAGCCCAGAACCAGGGCGTTATGTGTCGGCCCTGCAACTATGGAAGCAACCTTGGATGGCGGAAAATGCTATGGACTGTCCCTGCCTTCCTTTTAGGGATGACCGTTGTCTTCGACCGTTCTAACTTGGCCAGCATGGTTGTAGATGGCACCACAAAAGTGAGAGTCTCCCAGGAATGCTACCTGGTCAAAAAAAAGCACGCTAAAGTCGATGTGTTGGCCAAGGGCGCATAACAGACACACCGCAATCACATCTGAAAAAACACTCCGGATGAACGAAAAGAAGAAGAAGAAACACTTTAATCGCACTTCTCAAAACGCAGTCACATCAGGCATCGCTCAAAGTTAGCGATAATGCCATTGTCAGAAACATGCAATGCAAGATATCAATAATATCATAAATACAAATGAATATATCACTCACGCAATCTTCACTCTACTCAAACAAAGCATACAGGCTTTCTTCCATCAGTCTCGACTCATACACAGCAGCACTCTTTCATGTCCGTCCGGTCTCGCTGTCCAAGGCTGTCTGAGCTACCAGCAGTGATTCCCTCGTTGGTCCTGCTTTCCGCTCTCGTGGTCTGCCTGCACCACGCTGACCTCTGGCCATCGCCTGCGTAGTAGCTGTTAGTCTAGTTCACGGTCGTACCTGGTCGTTGCGGCCAGGCGGGGGAGATGAAGCCGCCTCGGAGATTCTGACAGCTTGAGTGTTCAGTATCATGTATAAACCAATCAGCACTCGTGGCTGATGGTTTCAGTATCGCGCTGGCCGCCATTAATTCCCACGACATTTCCTAGTACCCAGTTAGCACAGGTCAAGTTTAAAAACCCACCTTAAACCTATAGTTTTCGAACCCGAGACCGCCACGTGTCACTGTGGCGCTTACAAGTCACTGACATCAACAAACATCATGCAACTGAATAAGAAATTCAAAATAAGCCACATGTACTAGAAATGGTGTACTAGAAATGGGCAACTACAGTTGAAACTACAGACAGGTCTCGTGTTGAACAATGTATATAAATTAATTCTGTTACAGCATTTTCATCCAAAGGACCAAAGTCGAGGGGGAAGGGGGAGGGTCTTCACTGCACTGGGTGTTAACCCATCTTGCTTAATCTCTCTCCACAGAACAGCAAGCCGCTTGCTGAGTGTGGGCATCACACAAAGCACGAATTCTGTAGCTCCAGCGATGACCACTCCCCCCCCCCCCCCAGTAGTCTCCGGAACAAGTTGCACTCGTAGGCTGAACGTAGGCTAGGAAAGGAACCCATTTGGCTCGATCTCTCTCCGCAGAGCAGCAAACCACTCGCCGAGAGCACCAGTCTTTATGCTTCCGGGGGGGGGGGGGGGGTTGGTCTGGTCCCAGAATTGCCACAGCAGTGTTGTAGATTGTGTCTTTTAGGGTTATCCACTCTCTTTCCACGTCTTGTTAAACTGCGGCACTGGACTTGAGGAGGTCCTCCAGCATATTTACAAACAACAGCTGTACTTTCTTAGTATTTATTTGGGTAACATTTTGGTTTTTTGCATTTTCCACTTGAGGACGGCATGGTGATTTGATGTGTTTATTTTTTAAATCAATCAGACAATGGTCTGTGCATCATTCGGCACAACACATCGATTTTGTCATTTCTCCTGTCGATGACGTAGGCAATGAGGTGCGAGTGTTTTGAGCGAGGGTGCATCCACGGTGTTCTGTCTCTCAACGGACAGTTGTTTGTAATCAGGAGATCGTGTTCAGCGCAGGTCTGAAGAAGGAGGAGTCCATTGCTGAACAATTCCCGACTCCGTGCTTTCCAATAATGCCACTCCAAGAGGTGGTGTCCATGCCTACTCTGGCAGTGAAGTCCCCAAGGAGTATAAGTTTGCCTCATTTGGGAACATATGTTAAGACGTCGTGCAGGTCCTCACAGAACTTGTTCTTGACGTCATCTTCATTGGTTAAGGCTGGTTCGTAGACGATCACTCACGATGGTTGCAAGCTTCCTTCCGCTTAGCAGGGGTAACTTAACGGTCATAACCTGTCGTTTATAGCCTTAAGACATCAAGCTAGTTTGCCAGCAGGGCCGACATAATGGCAAACCCTCACAGGACTGGCGTCTTTCTTCACTTTTTCCTCCACTCCAGTAGAATGTGCAGCCGGCACCTATTTCACAGATTTGGCCTTCGCCTGCAGGCAGTGTCTCGCTCAAGGCTGTCATGTCGATGTTGTACCCACCTAAGTCTCTCCCAATCAGTGATGTTCGTGTCTCTGGGCCCAATGCGCCGTCTTTATAATTTAAGATGCGTACATTCCAAGTCCCGATTGTTACGGGAATATGAATATGTTTCTTTTGCTTTACCTGTTTTACGGTGGTTTTATTTCGACCGCGGTTATAGGGTACCCACCAACAGCGACTAACTGGTTAGGTAATGATGGAGCAGAAAATGTTTAGGGCACCTTTTCTAGCCCCTTCCTGGTGGTATGAAGGTGAGCAGTGCTTTTCTATAGAGGCTTCTCAGTCGCTCAGGGAACTGTCGAATCCCACTGCTACTCCGGTCAGTAGAAGACGACCATATGGCCTGAGCCGCCTGTCTGTAGGTCTGCGACACTGACTGTCAGCGTACTCACGCCTGCCGCTTCGCCGCTCCTCCATCGCCACTGTGGCTTGAAGGTGATAAATGAAGTTGGAAGAATAATGACTTACGCGATGAATTGGATTAAAGTGAGGACGAGTTGCGCAATTCGTCGACCTAACTCTCTCGTCTGAGTCCATCTGAGTCCAGTGGCAAGACGATTCAAGACGATTGGAGATGAATACAGGTGCAGTGGATGACCAGAGCGCTCTTATGTGCCTTGCTGTGCTCATTACGTTCCACAACGCTTTGCAGGTAAACGCCGTCTTGCCAGTTGAATCAGTCTGTCGAATCCTGTCTTCACATGCTGGGTATGACACCTTAGTTCACCGATTGGTTTGACGCCGAATCTGATAAATTCGCCTGGTTTTGCCGGCCTGTCACAGCCCTTGTCCCAGGGTAGCCGCTGTCGCATGCTGAAAGCTTCATGGAGCCATAGGCGTGGTCTGTATGTCAGGCTTGGACCAATGGAGAATGGGCCCAGCAATGATTAATGTATGATATTCATAGGTACCGCTAAACATGTCTAAATAAAACTAAGAGTGAATGAGAATACATGGAGTATGAAAGAATTGCTATTGAAAGTGTGTAGTTTGCATGGGTACAAATGATTACTAAACCACCATCATCAACAAGTAATGTGCAGGTAATTACACCACGCATTGAATGATATATTATAATGTGTATATAAATGTATATGTTGTATTCGCAAATGTCACACACACACACACATACAAACACACACACACACACAAACACACACAAACACACACACACACATACAAACACACACACACGCACACACGCACACACGCACACACGCACACACACACACAACACACACAACGGACTTTGTAAATACACATGTATGCCATGAAAGATTAAAGAATAAGAAGAAACAATGTGCCGGGCCTCCTGGCTTCCTTATGGAAGGTATGCGTGTTCACATGCACCATGCCATAAATGTTATATTTTAATATGTGTGTATGAATGCATTTCTTTTATTCGCACATGTGTCACTTAACACTAACAAACGACAACGCTATATGATATACACAAACAAAAGACATACTCATTACATCATGTAAATACACACAGCTTTGTATGAAAGACATGTTTTGAAAATATCATGGAGGTGAGTCTTCGTGGGGGAGGGAAGGGATGCCGACATTGGAGAATTGGGTAAAATTACCGAATACAAGATGGTGCTCCCGGGTTGAGGCCCTTCCATTGTGCTTCGGTTGGGTTGATGCCTGCGATCACCCCAAATGTGAGTGTCTCGAGTGCGCAGGTTGCTCGCTATTCCCTTAAAAAAGAAAAATGAGATTTCTGTTGAGATTTTCAGAACATTTACTATTTTTATATATGTTTAGATTTAGCCAAATGTGTGCTCGATAATGTCGCACTATAATAATCGTGTTTATTCTGCTTTTGACAAATGTATCACCTTCATGTGCAATGCTAATACACATAGGCAGTCTTGGTTCGCCATCTCACGCCGTCGCCAGTCTATGGCCGAGTCTGTGTTTTTGTCTCGATTATGCTAAGCCATCCTGGCATATGTCTCTTCGTTTCCACATCCTCTTTCCCCGTCAAGTTTCCTAGTGGTCACTAAGTTGTTCACGTTTATTTCTCATCATACCATGAATGTTACACAAAATTAGACTGTTTGCGTTTAATTTTTCAATTTAGTTTAAGATTTTTCATATGTGTCTTGAAGAAACTTTCTCATTCTTCACCCCCCCCCCCCCCCCCATCCAATGGCATTCTTTGCATTTTCCTCAGAAATCTCATGTTCATTGCCATTATATGTTCCCTAGCTCGACTGTGGTAAAGCTGTAGAAATGTAAACAATATAAAATAACACGAAGTAGTGCAGCTTTACAGAACACAATGACGGAAAACAAAGGACGTTGTGACGATTAGCCGTCATCAGTCAAGTACGACCAGGGAGGCCAGATCCATTGTAAAATTCCGTCTCGCTGCAGATTCGAACTCACGATCACCGAGCCGACAGGCGAGCAACTAGCCACCACACTAGCTCGGCTTCCGTGTTGAAAGCGTGGTTACACTTGAAAAAGAACAGTTTTCTTGCTTATAGTGGAACATTCTAACGAAATATTTGTGTCCATGATTTGAGAGGAAAAAATGTTGGAAAAAAAGGGGGATAATCTAATACAGATGAATGGTCCTATTGTTCCAAGAGAATGTAAACAAAAAAATTTTTTTTGCATATCCATTACAGGACATCGCTGTCAACATCAGCATCTTTCAGCTGATTGTTGATTTCTTGGCAAGATTGCGCTCAGTAGTTTGCCATTGCTTTCTGACCGACAGGCTCCATACTCTCATAAGTCACTGGCACGAATCCAACCGCTTCCAATTCTCGTGCGCTCACGTCAACCACGAGAGTATTCGGGGTTACTTAGAAAGCTGCTAACAGAGAGACCGGCTCCAAGAGAATAGCTTACACAATATGACTAGAAAATTTTCTTTGTAGGTTCTGATAATAAACTCTTAATGTTAAGAAGGAATGCCTACAATTTATAATTATATGCAACTTTTGAATGCAAACAGCATTTAATGTCTGCGAAGAATTCATATATATAATGTAATAAATAGTGTGTAGTCATTACACAAACAATTAGAGACTTTTGCAGCATTTGATGTCGGGGGGTCTTGTACTTTGTAAATGTAAAAGAAAACACGCAACGCACCTTGTAAAAACACAAGTTTATACGAAATAAAACCACATTAAAAAGAAAGGCAGGTGTATGTACACACAATATATTGCAAAGGGATATTACTACGATATACCAAGGGAAATTACTTGCTTTCTCATGCTTACATTATATAATATAAATACTTGTAAAATTTATCTTAATCATTAATAAGTATTTTGCATTAATTAACGACAGCAAGAAACTTTAAAGATTTTGTAAAAGTGGTGGCTGTGTTTTTGATTCATGAGATTTTTCTAACTCATTCGTCTACTTCACTTAAATATATCATTCCATGTTTTATTCTTTAAGTGCCAGAAATAACAAGCAGCTTTCTTAGAATTTTGTTCGGCCTGTTCTACAGGCCACATATAATGTTTAAGAAGTTAGTTACATATTTTCTACAGAACGTCGCAGCCAACCTCAGTATTTTTGGGCTGTTTGTCATATTGATTTATTTGGTTGATTTGGGATTTTGATTTTGAAGACTGAGTACAACCCCCTACTGGCAACGCTGATCGTATTCGGATACGAACCTTGGACCTTCTCCACGACAGGTTGGAAGCACTAAACTCGAGATTCCCTCACATTTGAGCTCGTCAGTAATGCATATCCCTGACTGGACCCGGGAACGAACTCCGGATCCTTGGCGGGTGTGCAACAACGCAACTCACGCTAGACGCGACCAAATTATCATACTAGAATATCACAACGTCACCCATTGTGGACCTGCTGTAGACTAGTTGTTTGTCATATCCTGGCAAGTTTATGTTGAGAGCTTACCATTATCTTCGCAGGACTTCATGACACAACACATTTTAATGGCAGTAGAAGACGGCATTGGCTGTCTTAGGACAGACTCGACCGGTGGGTACAGTCGTGAGACACAGGAGGCATCACAACCGTCATTCATATACTGAAATCAAAGTCATAACTAAATCAAATAAATTTAAAATAGGTACGAACGAACTAACGAACGAAAGAAAGAACTGTATTTTCAAAGGGTAACAAATTTGGCACGCAGGCCCGTCTTACATTCGGCCCTTCCAATCAGTCATCTTTCGTTCCCTCAATAGTGCATGATACATTCACATTGAAGAAAACCAACATTGTCAAATGAATGTTGTAAACATAAACGATGCATATTACCATATTATGAGACAGGCAGACACACGTGCACGCGCACATTAATAAAAAGACACATACTTGCATACATACTTACATTATTTGCAAAAACTTTCAGTTTTGCACTCACTCGATAACATACAACTACACACTCCCTCGCACTTACATATTCTCAATCACAATCACAAACTCAATGACAAATGTTTACTTATGCACCCACACATATATACACATACACATCCCTACACACCCACCCACACACATCCCTCCCCACTCACCCATGCATCCTCACATACCCAACCCATCAACACATCCAACCACCGATACATCCCTCACCAACCCACCCATCCCCCACCCACCCACACATCCCACATACACACAATTCCCCAACACACACCTCCCCACCCACACAAACAACCCCACCCATACACACATCTCCCACCCACATACCCATCCCCAAACCCACACACATCCACCCACCCACGCATCCCCCACCCATTCATCAACATAAACATCCCCCACCCACACACATCTCCTCACACACACATTCCCCCATCTACAAACATATTCTCCACCCACACACATCCCCACTAACACACCCATCCTCTATCCCACATACACACCCCACACACCCTGCAAACACCTCCACACACTTACCCATCCACACATCCCCCAACCCCCACACACATCATGGAATGTACATGGAATGTTAGAACGTTAAATGAGCTTGGAAAGTTGCACAATGTTATAAGCGAAACGGAAAGCATGAAATTGAATTTCCTAGCCATAAGTGGGATGAGATGGAAGGAATCAGGCAAAATTATAATCGTCAAACACACAATAATTTATTCTGGAGGGGATACACACGAAAAAGGATTAAGACTAATATTTGATAAATAAACAGCCAAATCACTTAGTGGTCACTTGTGTATTTCAGATAAAGTTATTATGGTTAAATTGAAATGCACCAACTAGATATAAATATTGTACAAGTATACGCCCCAACAACAAGCAGACGTGATGAAGAAATACAACATTTTTACGATGAAGTAGAAATGGCGATGTTTCAAATTAAATCACAAGATATAAATATAATACCAGGTGATTTGAATGCAAAAGTAGAAAAAGAAAAATTGAGGAGATAGTGTTGAATTATGGTTTTGTACCCAAAAAGAAAAAAAAATGAAAGAGGAGAGCAACTAATAGAATGGGCAAATATCAATGATATGATTATTAGAAACATCTGGTTTAAACACCATAAAGGACTACTTTACACATGGAAAAGCCCTGATAAGAAAATACTAAACCAAATTGATCACATACTTATTAATAAAAGTTTTTGAAATGCGTTAATTAATGTAAAGACAATGCCGGGTGCTGACTATAACAGTGATCATATACCACTATGTGGGATAATAAAAGTAAAACTGAAGTGAGGACAAACAGTGGTTAACAACATGAGACATGAGATGAAGAGGTTTCGAAGGTAGATAAAGAAATTCAAGAACAATACAGAGAGACTGTGAAAAATAGATTAAATGCAATAGCTAAAATATAAAACATAAACAAACGATTGGAAATGTTAAGGGACTCCATTCATCAAACGAGCAAGGAAATACTACCGTAGAGAAGCCAGAAAGCTAAGAAGACATTGATGACTGAAGAAATCTTGAAGTTGGTGGCCAAAAGGCACCAGAGTAAAATTCACAAACAAGAATATGATAAGATATGTAAAGAAATAAGAGATAATTGTGTGAAGGCAAAAGAATGATTAACGATCAGTGCAAGAAAATTGAATTAAATTCTATTAAAGATACAAACAATATACAAAGACACATCAGTGAGCTCACGTGAAGAAAAATAAGAATAAATACGGGGTGTTTAATATCACAAACAGAAAAGATATTGGAGGAAGATGCTATAAAGAAGAGGTGGAATGAGTATATGTGAGAATTATATAATGGAGAAATGGAAGAATTAACAGAAGAAAGTGCATTAGAAGGCCCACCCATTCTAAAAGAAGAATTCGATGACGCTATCAAACATATGAAGAAAGGAAAAACAGCTGGGCCAGATGGAATCACAATAGAAGAATTAAAAGTATTGGGAGAATTTGGAGTAGATATATTAACTAAAAGGCTGAATAATATTTAAAGCAGTGGATATCTACGGAGCGATATGCTGAAATCTGTATTTATAGCTATACCAAAAAGACAAGTACCAATTGAATGCGAAGATTTTCGTACGATTAACCTCATAAACCATGTCACTAAGCTTCAACTCAGAATTATAATGAGAAGAACAAGACAGATAATAACCATGGAAATTATTGAAGAGCAGTATGGATTTGTGGAAGGAAAGAATACAAACAATGCAATATATACATTATGGACACTAATAGAAAGATCAATGGAGACACAGAAAGACATATATTTGTGCTTCATAGATTATACTAAGGCATTTGATAAAGTAAAACATGATAAACTGATTAAAATATTGGAAGATATCAACATTGATGAGAAAGATTTAAGAATAAAGAATATTTACTGGAACAAAGTAGAAGTAATTTAAACGGCAAATAAAGAGGGTAGTTATGAACAGAAAAAGCTAGGAGTACGACAGGGGTTTGTCTTGTCACCGGATCTCTTCTCACTTTATAGCGAAGTAATAAAGAGAGAGATCAAAGAGAAGCCAGGAATACTAAGCGGAGGTTATAATATAAATAATACAGTGGTACTTCGGGTTACGAACGCCTCAGGTCACGAACAATTCAGGTTACGAATAACAACTTCGAAAATTGTATGTCTCGGGTAACGAACAGTGCCTCGGGTTACGACTGAAGGCGGGAGAGAGAGAGAAAGAAAGAAAGAGAGAGAGAGAGAGAGAGAGAGAGAGAGAGAGAGAGAGAGAGAGAGAGAGAGAGAGAGAGAGCAAGGTGTGACGTTGGAGACAAACGATCGTGTACCGTACAAACAGTACTACAGATGTCCTTGTGGATCTTCAGAATGAACAGCTAAAGACATTAAAGGAGGAGCAGTCGTCCGATGATGAGAAGTCGGAGACCGTTTCAACTGCCAGGATTAAAGAAATTTGCAGCAAGTGGACAGACATCGAAGACGTCGTTGTGAACCATCATCCAAACAAACTTGTTGCTAACAGGGCAGTAAATCCGATGAATGATAACACGGTGGTCCACTTCAGAAAGATTCTCCAGCAAAGAAAGCGACAAATTTCCCTTGATAGTTTCTGGGTGCAGAAAGATTCACAGTCGGCTGCCAAGAATCCGCGACAAGCTACTCCTGAAACTAATGATTCAGAATAACAAAGAAAGTGACAAATTTCCCATGATCGTTTTCTTGGTAATAAAGATAGACTAAATCTTTCTTTTTTATTTTCCATTTACTTCATTTGGTTGTTTTATTTCTCTTTATTTAATACGTGAAGTACACGTATTCTTTGCGTTTTGTCAGGTAAACGACCGGATGTTAATAAAACAGAACGGTTCTTTCATCTTGAAACGGATTGTATTTATTTAATTGATTTCAATGTTTCGGGTTACGAACGTTTCGGGTTACGAACCGAGTTCTGGAACTAATTAAGTTCTTAACCCGAGGTACCACTGTATACGCTATGCAGATAGCACAGCATTGGTGGCGGATAATGCAACAGATCTACAACAATTGTTGAACATTGTAGTAACAGAGAGTGCAAAGAAAGGACTCTCCTTGAATATCAAGAAAACAGTAACAATGGTGATTTCAAAGAAATTTTTTTTTCGTGGTCTCATATCCTTTACAGGACATCGCTGTCAACATCAGAATCTTTCAGCTGATTGTTTATTTCTTGGCAAGATTACGCTCAGTAGTTTGCCATTGCTTTCTGAACGACTGGGTCAAATACCCCGTAAGTTACCGACGCGGAGAGAACCGCTACCGATTCTCACGTAACGTACGTTACTCACGAGAGTATACGGGATTACGGAGATAGTCGTGTAACCCCTAGACCACAGAGACCGGCATCAAAGAAAATGGTGACACCAAAATGTGACACACGAGTAGAAATAGAAGGGAAAATTCTTAACCAAGCGAATAATGTTAAATACCTAGGGGCATTTATAACATCAGATGGAAGATGTACAACAGAGATTAAGAGTACAATAGATCAGGCATAGGTTGCATTTAAGAAAATGAAGAGTATCTTATGTAATAAGTCACTATCAACGAATGAAAGAAAGAGAGTACTGAAATGCTATATAGAACCAGTTTTGCTGTATGGCAGTGAATCTTGGAATGTAAATGAACAAATTAGGAAGAACTTGGAAGCAACAGAGATGTAGTTATTGAGACGAATGTTGCCAGAATAACTAACAACGATTGCCTAAAAGAGGTTAATGAAACTAGAAAACTATAAACAATAATAAGACAGAGACAAACATCTTTCTTTGGTCATGTGATGAGAAGAGAGGCATTGGAGAACATCGTGACAACTGGAAAGATCGAGGGGAAGAGAGGCACAAGCAGACCAAGAGAAATGATGCTGGATGGATTGAGCGGTGGCGTGGAGGAATATCATCAGCAGAGTTGCTCCAGTACACCAAAGACAGAGATCTATGGAGAGCCATGAACGCCTACGCCAGCTGGCAGGAGACTTGATGATGATGATAAAAGGAAAACACGCAACGCACCTTGTAAAAACAGTCTTGTGCGAAATAATTCCACATTAGAAAGACAGATATGGAATTAAAATATTGCAAAGGGACATTAAAACATAAATTATTTCAAGGGACATTATTAACAGTAACCTGACATTATTGTGTAATTAAATAATTACAGTATTTGACTAATCTTTCATAAAATATTCAAAGAACTAATTGCAGCTATCATCCACTTAACGAACAAGGCAACAACTTTAAGACATCTTTAAAATTTTATAAAAATGATAGCTTTAGATTAGGTGCGTAAGAATTTTCTAACTAATGTGTCTATTTCTCTTCAATATAACATTAACTGTTTTATCCTTTCAGTAATATATTCTTGGAACAGTATCTTCGAAAGAAATTTTTTTCCGGCCTGTTGTACGGGCCAAATAAAATAATAGTTAGTTGCAGTCAACGATATCTTGGTACGTTTACTTTCAGTAGTGTGCCATTGCTTTCTGAACGACCGGCACACCTTCCAATTCGTAAAGAAAAAAAAACGCTAGGCGATCCGCTGCCAAATCGACCACAACTGTGTTTTGAAGGTGGGTGCGTTGGATTACGAACTGCGTCCTTAGCCACGGAGCAGAAACAGGCCAGTACTTGTTACGAAAACCTCAATACACACATATTTTCCATACATTTTGTTAAACACAAAATTTCACAGATTAATCAAAATGCCACTCACATCAAGTTCACACTCACACTTCATAATATGCATGTTCGAACACATACATTCACAGATGGATTAGTATAGTATAGATTTGTATCATGTACCAAGCTGCAGCTGTGTGTCCTAAAGTATCCGTACATAGAAGTACAGCTGTATGTATCTAACTATATCTTTGTGTCCTGGTGTACTCAGTGTATAGAAAACAGCTTCAGTGTGCAGAACAGCTTTGTATCTCATGCAACCATTTGCATAGTAAAGCTGTATGTGTCTTGTATGTACATAACTACAGCTGTGCCATCCTCATGTACATATGTGTGTGTTTTTATGTATAAGTACACATGCCACAGCTGTGCATCCTAATGTACATTGTACGAAGTACAGCTGTTAGTCCTCTCATAAGGTATACCAGCTGTTAGTTCTCACATACATTAATATATGGTACATCTGTTAGTTCTCTCATTCATACATAATATGGTATAGCTGTTAGTTCTCTCATACATAAATATAAAGTACAGCTGTTAGTTCTCTGATTCATAAATATATAGTACATCTGTTAGTTCTCTCATACATAAATATATAGTACATCTGTTAGTTCTCTCATACATAAATATATAGTACATCTGTTAGTTCTCTCATACATAAATATATAGTACATCTGTTAGTTCTCTCATACATAAATATATGGTACAGCTGTTAGTTCTCTCATACATAAATATATGGTACAGCTGTTAGTTCTCTCATACATAAATATATGGTAATGTGTTAGTTCTCACATACATAAATATATGGTACATCTGTTAGTTTTGTCACTGATAAATATATGGTATAGCTGTTAGTTCTCTCATACATAAATATAAAGTACAGCTGTTAGTTCTCTCATACATAAATATAAAGTACAGCTGTTAGTTCTCTGATTCATAAATATATAGTACATCTGTTAGTTCTCTCATACATAAATATATGGTACATCTGTTAGTTCTTTCATGCATATAGCCTTCATCAGCCAAGTACGACCAGGATGGCCAGGTCCATTGTAAAATTCCGTCCCGCTTCTGATTCTTACTCATGATCACCGCGGCGACAGGCGTGCATCTAGCCACTAAGCTAGCCTGGCTTCTGTGTTGAAAGAGTAATTACAACTGGAAAAAGATACGCTTTCTTGCGTATAGGGGAACATTTCTAACGACATATTTGTGTCCATAAATTTGAGAGGTCGAAAATGTTGTCAACTAAAGGGTAACAATCTAATACAAATGAATGGTCCTATTGCACCAAGAGAAATAACTCACACAATATTACCAGAAACGTTTGCTTGTAGGTTTTGACAATAAACACTGAATTTTTGAAAAGGTTACCTACAATTCATATTCAATTCAATTTATATGCAACGTTTGAATGCAAACCGTATTTAATGTTTGCGAGGAATTAATGTACGTAATGTAATAAATATTATGTGTTCGTTACACAAACAATTAGAGAATGTTGCTGCATTTGACGGGGGGGGGGGGGGGGGGGGGGTTGCTTGTTGTATTTTGTAAATGGAAAATAAAACACGCAACGCACCTAGTAATAACACAATTTTGTTAAAAATACAACCGCATTAAAAAGAAAAGAATGATCAAATCAGTCAGAAAGCCACCAAAACCTGCTCAAGACGACTACCACGTTATGGACAGACCAGAACAAGTCATTATTCTGCGCCTCAGAATAGGACACAATGGATTACGCAACCATATGTATACACAATTCAAGATTAGTGAATCAGCCATGTGCACACGTGGATTGGCGTCGCAGACAGCAGAGCACATACTCCAAGACTACCCAACATACAACATATCTAGGCAAACCTTCTGGCTAAGAGAGACAACAGCGGAAGATACACTCTATGGACCTCTGAGTGAACTAAAAGTTGAGTTGAGTTGAGTTGAGTTAAGAACCGACATCACTGCACTCAGGACATTACCATACGTGCTCCGTCCCCTCGTTCAACATCCAGCGAAGAGTCACACTACTAATCGTTCCCACCGCTGATTAAAAGTTCTCCTGGTCTTCCCTCTCAGTTTTGCCAGAACCCCTGCGATCCCCCACAATCTCATTCTTTCTACGTATGGGTTCTCAATCTGTTCCTCCGCCTTCTCCACCTGGTCCCACAAGCGCACGACCACCTCCCCCTTGTCCCCAGGCAATCTGCCACCAATAGGTGAATTCCCTGTTAGCCTATCAGCCTGTTCATTCCTTCGCACCCCCCCCCCCCCGCACCCCATCCCATGGCCATGGCAAAATATCTATACAATTCTCACAATCTGTGACCTCTGAAGCGACGAGAGCCATTCAACACGAAACATTCCTTTCTCCACCTTACTAAGCATACTTTTTGAAACCGTAATGAATACAATGTGTGTTGCAGTAGTCTCCTCTAGCCAACGGAATGCCACTGTTACTGTCTCCACCTCCATTCTCATGCTGGAGGTCGTAGTCTCATGTGCCAGCCTCTCCTTTTTCAAGACTCGTCCATTAGCGTTTGCAATAAAGCCCCAACCACTACATCTGTTTCTCACTACTGACCCATCAGTGTAGATGACTATGTCACCTTGATGTGTGTTACTGTGGATCAGCTGGTGCACTTCAAACTCAGTGCGGCCGGCTGCCCATTCTCTGCAATCACGACCCAGTGTTATTATTACATTGTGCCAGTCCGTCATGTCTTCCGGAACTTCAACCCACTCTCTTCCACGATTGATGGTCTCTAGATCACACAACTGACATATAGAAAGTTCTGCCTGTGCCATCCAGGACCTGCCTCGTCTTAGTCTATGACCCTTGACTATATCCATGGCTGCATGCAGCGGGTGATCCCTATCTGCAGCAACTCTCAGTTACCATTTGGCCCGAAGGACCCTATGCCTATCCGTCATTGTTGGTAGCGTCAGGATATGCCTCATGCATATAATTGGCGTGTCCTTTGTGCATCCCAGGATTAAAGGTATGGCATCATTCTGTATGCACTCCAACCTATCAAGCTGGCTGTTTGATACTGTCAGCAGCCCCAAACCATACTCAATGACAGAAATTATTACTACTGAAAGAACCTGTACAGCATCCTCTGGTCTACCCCGGTTGCTGCCATAGCCCTCATTGCATTAAGTCCCCTACCAGCATTCACCACCAAAGCCTCCACATGACCCTTAAAAAACAAACACCTGTCAAAAAGTGATACCCAAGTACTTCAATTTATTCTCTCGCCTAAGAGGACGTCCATTCAACATAATACCTGGGACATCTGCCTTAACGATCCGGTTATCCAGGGAGTTACACACGGCCGATGCCTTGTCTGGGTTTATAACGGCCACTGCGTCCCTGCACCACTCTGCCACCCCATTTACTGCCACCTGTAAGTCTTTCGTTAAACTGGCCCTGACTCTGCCCTGTTGAACAGCAGCACATCATCTGAAAATGTCAAGATTCTACCCATACCTGGTGTCTCAATAGCTGCGATTTTGCTGGTGTAGACATTAAAGAGCACTGGGGACAAGGCAGATTCCTGTGGCAACCATTGTGTAATAGTACATGGGTCAGAAGTCCAGGAACCCATTCGCAGTGCAACCCTACGCTCGTAAAGGACCGCAGCAACCCATGTAACAAGGCAAGGGCAGACTTCCATGTCCAACAGTGTGTGTATTAACCGATCATACCTCACCCTGTTATATGCATCCTCCAGGTCAAGAGCTACCGCCACCGTCTATTGTTTATCCTGGAAGCCCTCGTAGACATCAAAAGCAAAAGTTGTAGCATTGACCCAGGTGTCCTTTCCAGGCCGGTAACTCCCGAGTCCTTGGGAAAGCTGATTACGACTTTCCAAATGTCGCTGGAGCCTGGGTGCTATTATCTTTTCGAGGACTTTGCCATACGTGTTATGCAGGGTTATGATTCGGTATCCATTAAGTCTGGAGTGATCCGTACCTGGCTTTGGGAGTGGGACCAGGTAGCTATGAAGCCAATCGTGGGGTATTTCCGCCGTATTGATGCTTAGGTTGAAACAAAGAGTCATCTCCTCCAAGTCACCATCATTTATGTTACTTATATGGGAGTACCTCGCCCCATCAGGACCTGGTGCTGTGTCTTTAGCCCGCTTCAGTACCCGTCTAATATCCTCCACCTTAATCTAACAGTCCTCCTCCTAGTTACCTGTGACAAGGCTTCTCTGACGTTATCTCTAATAGCCCTATCTTGCTGATCAGTCTGTTTTAAAAATCGTGCAAGAAAAGCCTCCCCTTTGTCCTTATCAGTTGTCATAGGTCGGTTGTTATCATCATAAACGGTACTATGTGTACCAGTCATCGCCTGTCTCTTCATCTGCCGGTGTAGCCTCCAGAATTTTCCCAATGTCCCATCCCCACCGACTTCATTGATAAACTGTTCCTACTTCATCTTTTTTGCCTCTGCTGCCTGGAGTTTAAAATCCTGCTCCTTTACTTTTTTATATGTTTCAGCCTCCTCTAATTCTGTGTCAACTGACTTGGTTGTTCTCCGTACCCTCTGCCAATTCCTTATGGCCGCCCTCTTTTAGCTCCATGAATTCTCCACTTCTGGTGTCCACCATGGTGGTTGGGTGAAAATTCTTCTTGTTGCTTTAGAGCTTCGCTGTGATCTAAGGCGCCCCAAGAGCGAATAGTGATCGCGATCATAACTGAATGCCCTGCGAGCTCTCGTAGTCCTAACTGTGCTGAACTTAGGTATCAGCACAGAACAGGGGAGATGGTCTCTTCTATGGTCTCCAAGGACGCTCCATGTTATGTCTGATGCCGCCTCTTGGGATACAAGAGCCAGGTCGATGGCCGTGTCAGAGTCCCCCGGTCTCATTGCTAGTCTAGTTGGTGTCCCATCATTTAGACAGACAACATCCGTCTCAAGCAGGGCCTCAGCAAGAGCAGTACCCTGTCTGTTCTCTCCCGACCTGTCCAATTCCTTGGCGCGGGCATTGAAGTCACCACATATCAGATACTTGGTACCTGGGGTATCCACTGAACCTTTCAACCAGTCCCAACTCTCTCTGCTTATGCAAGATTCCCCACTTAATTTATATTTATCAGGCTCCAGCTGTATCGGCCGATTTGTATCCGCATTCCCTGCACCTCTTTACTCTTCTGACCCCACCCACTCATATCCAGTATCGAATGCTGTATACCATCCTTGACCACCAGAGCCTTCCCATGTCTTCCCTGCCCGGTTGAGTTAATGTAACATGTATGCCAGGGCACTCAAAAGAGTTTGTATTGATTGATTGATTGATTGATTGATTGATCTAGGAACCGACATCACAGCATTCGGGACATTCCCATAAGCGCTCCGTCCCCATCCTCAGCAAAGAGTTTGTATTCAGTTCTTGTAACATCAAATGCAAATGTTTTGCATATCCTTTACAGGGCTTCGTTGTCAACATCAGCATCTTTCAGCTGATTTTTGATTTCTTGGCAAGATTACGCTCAGTAGTTTGCCATTGATTTCTGATCGACCGGCTCCATATTCTCATAAGTCACTGGCGGGACTCGAACCGCTTCCAATTCTCGAGCGCTCACATCAACCACGAGAGTATTTGGAGTTACGGAGACAGCTGCTAACTCCTCGGCCAGGGAGACCTCTTCTTGTAACATCAGGACATCAACATCGTAGACTAGTTTCTCCAGTATTGGTCCTCGTTGCTTTGCACTACGGCAATTCCAATACCCAACCCGTACATGTTTGAGTCCCAAACGATCCGTTTTTCTTCTACCCCTTCTGGCTCCAGCCCTCTTCTTCCTTTTCTTTCTCCCCCCCCCCCTTCTTCTTCTTCTCCTCCGCTTCATTCTCTCCCTTCTGGCTGTTGTCAAAGGTATCAAGCACAAAACAAGTACTCCTTTGCTTCGGCGATAATTCTTTGTATTTTCCATAGTTGGTTTGATATGAAGGCAGGATGTAATCGGTCACCCTAGTAGAGCCTGCCTGCTAGGGAAGGGGCAGAGGATGACCCTCAGGAGTCCATACGCCTGGCGCCGCCCCACCCGCATACCAGACGTTCCACGTTCACGACCAGCTCACCCGTGGCCATTCAGTCCTCGACACGTCGGTCCACCTTAAACTTGGGGGTTTATAATCCGAGTTTTCCATCTCCTAGATTGGCCGCTGTAATAGCTAACGGGCCCAATCTACCCGGGTGCAAGAGGTTCCAGCGCCTCATTCCTGGCGAACACAATAGTTACATGTATACGGGGAAGAAAACCAATGTCATACAATATCTGTCAAATAGTACATAATGCATAGTTAAAGTCACTACACAACGGAAACATAATTCTCGCAGGTAGATAGTTGAGCACTAAACACAGCAGGGACATACAATTGTCATACAATATCAATGAAATAGTACATAAATTACAAAGCAATCATGATAAATTCCATTCCTTATTCTACACAATATACCCACACAAAGCTACTGGTTCTATTGGCAGAGTACAAAAATATTATATGGGCATTAAGAAACAAAGCATTACACAATTACGGAACAATCAACAAAGAAATTGTCCAACAATTTTATCAACAAAAAGTCTCAAACATTCTAATCTTAGCCCCACAAGCGCAAATCCCGTAAGAGATGTGCCTGAAGACAGCACGTATTACAGACGAAACAATTAACTTGTTTTAAACAAAGGAAATCACAACTGTATATGTTTTTAATGGCAGTATACTTTCAATTATTATTATTATTATTATTATTATTATTATTATTATTATTATTATTATTATTATTGCTACCATTATTATTAATTTTCCCATTATTAAATTTGAATGTGCAACATGAAATACATTGCGGATGTGTTTCTGTGTCGTTGGCAGTAACATACGTATGCGTCTGTGTGTGGGTGCAGGTGTGTATGTGTGTGGTGCATGTATTTGCGCGCACATGTGTATGAATGTGTGTGTGTGTGTGTGCGCGCGCGCGTGTGTGTAGCAGCCTTTAAACCAAAGCCATATCTCAAGCATTACAATGATGTTATATGGTAATGATATGTTTGAAAAGAGAAAATATGTACCACCATCTATAAACAAATTAAATTAGCCCTTTGAGTACCCAGTAAGATCAGGTGGCTTGTAGTGGTCAGGTTTAAGTCCTTCCCATTGTATGTATTTGACACCCAGACACTATCACAGCTTTGGACCAATT
>OY992876.1:298972089-299037089 GCA_963921405.1 Cepaea hortensis
TGTGTGTATGTGCGTGTGTGTAAGTGTGTGTGTGTGTGTATGCGTGTGTATGTTCGTGTGTGTATGTATGTGTATATGCTTGTGTGGCTGTGTGCATTCTGCTGTGTATGCGAGGGGGTGTGTATTTGTATGTTATTGAGTGTGTGCATAAATATGAGAGTTTGGCAACTGACGTCAGTATGTATTCAGGTATGTATGAGTTTGTGTGTGTTTATGAATGTGCGTGTGTACGTGTGTCTGCCCATCTCATACCATGGTAATATGCATTATTTATATTTACAAAATCCATTTGACAATGTTTTTTTTTTCCCTATGTAAATGCAACATGCACAATTGATGAATGAAAGATGTGTGATGGAAATGCCGAATGTAAGACGGGTCTGCGTGACCAATTTGTTATCCCTTGAAAATAAAGTTTGTTCCTTCGTTCGTTCTTTCATTCTCTCTCTCTCTCTCTCTCTCTCTCTCTCTCTCTCTCTCTCTCTCTCTCTCTCTCTCTATATATATATATATATATATATATATATATATATATATATATATATATATATATATATATATATATATCGTGGGCGAGAAAACACCATACATACCTATTTGCAATGCATTTTGTAAATTGGGACGCTTTGTGCAATGATTAATGTATGATTCATTCAGTGATACTGTTAAACTTATTTAAATAATCCTAAGTGTGAATGAGAATACTTGGAGTATGAAATAATTTATATTGATCGTTTTTAGTGTGCATGAGAGTAAATGATCACTGCACTATCATCACTAACAAGTGATGCGTAGGTAATTACACCATGCCATGAATGTAATATTATCATGTGTATATGAATGTATATGTTGTATTCGCAAATGTAAAAGCAAACATACACACACCCAACACACCTTGTAAATACATAGTTTTTACAAAATTAAATATTTTAAACAAACATTTATGCAGTGGCGTGCAGGGGGGGGGGGGTGCAGGTGGCGCAACTGCCCCTGGAATCGGGGGGAGGGGGGGGCATCCAATTAGGCGGTTGGCGTTGGCCCAGTCACATCTCTTGCGCTTGTATTGACGGACTAATTTCGTATCATTCGAATCGTATGCCGTAGTTTAAGTACTAGTAATTGTAATAATACGGGTGAAGTACCACAATGTAATATACAAGTAAATGGGAATATTCTTCAACAAGTGAATCGGTACAATTATCTCGGAACAGTCATAACATCTGATGGGAGATGCCTTGAAGAGATTAGTACAAGAATTGCCATTGCGTAAGTAGCGTTTAGCAAGATGAAAAACATTCTGACCAATAAAAAGATCAGGACTTCTCACTGGCAAGGAACACCAGGCCTCCTAAATCCAGTGAGCAATAATCAATTAATTATGTGGTTGTTTCGGGATTTAGGAGGCCTGGTGTTCCTTGCCAGTGAGAAGTCCTGATCGTTCGGGTCCCATCGATTGACGGACGTCGGTCGCGGCGATTGGGCAATCTTGAGCATAGCCTACGATGGGTAGCGTTGTGATGTTCTGTTATGATAATTTGGTGTGTCCAGTGTGTGCCGCGTGGTTACACACCCGCTTCACACGCGTGATCCGGGACTGTTTCCGGATCCGGTCAGGGATATGCACTACTGACGAGCTCAAATGAGGGCGAAACTCGAGTATAGTGCTTCCATATTGACGTGGATGGGCCTTAGGTTCATACCAGAATGTGATCGGCGTTGCCAGTAGTGGGTTGTGCTCAATATTTAAATTTCAAATCCCGAAACAACCACATAATCAATAAAAAGATGTCAATTGAAACGAGAAAATGAGTGTTGAAGGGATACATAGAGCCTGTTCTTTTGTATGGATGTGAAACTTGGACAATATGCAGTAAAGCTGAAAAACATCTGATGGCTGCAGAAATGTGGTTTCTGAGGAAAATGCAAAGAATACCATGGACGAACAGAAACACCAATGACCAAGTACTACAGGAGACAAATGAAAATCGTAAATTGATTAGAGAAATTAGACGAAGACATTCAAAATTTTTTGGACATATGAGAAGAAATGGATTGGAGAACTTAGTGACAACTGAGAAGATCGAAGGGAACAGACTAAGAGGAAGACCGAGAGGAAAATACCTGGATAGCTTGGCCACATGGCATGGACGAGACAGGAACACTGAGCTGATTCACGACGCTGGTGATCGAGTGAAATGGCGAGTCACGACAGCCCACGCTTTCCGGCATGGCACATGATTGATTGAATAGTATCTAATGCATTGCGAACTCTTTTAGTAGGTACTACGGTTATATTTGCCCTATTTTACCGGATATTTTTGTCTGTTAATTTTCGTGTTCTTGTTTTGGTGTCTCCATTAAAAGGATATATAGAGTACTCGTTATGTTAAATTCCCCGATTATTTCAAGATCGCACTAAAACAGAAACCGATTACAGGATATTATGTTTCCCTCCACAAGCTAGAATCTATACTTTTCGTCTTCTCAAATCCGTGTCCTTTACAGAAGTACATACTGACTTTATAAGAAGTAAGTACACCGGTAAATTCCGTTTTAACTAGACTTTGTGCAATGTTCTAGTATATATTTTTTTTAAAACTTTATCATCCATTTTTACTTATGATTATGTAGTTTTCAACTATTAGAGTTGGCAATCCCATATCAAACTGAAATTATAAAGAAGGCATGCTGTATTTTGTTGTATTTCAATGGCGGGACCGAGAAACAGAAGTGGTTCGAATCACATCGGTAACTTACGGGGTATGTGAGCCGGCCGCTCAGAAAGCAATGGCAAAAAACTACTGAGCCTAATCTTGCCAAGAAATCAACATAGAGCTGAAAGATGCTGGTGTTGACAGCGATGTCTTGGAAATGATATTCCAAAAAAAAAACAATGGCCGCCAGAGCCCGCCAAACCCTATAATGTTTTGAATATATTGATAGAATGCTGCACATCGGCTTGTAACGTATTGTACAAATATTAACGAGCGTACATGAATCAGAGTGTTGTATCTCCTCCAGTCTCATTCACAAAGTGTTCCTGTTTCGCTCTTTTGGTCCCTGTTGCACAGCGCTTGATTACCTCCAGCTGATCTGTCTTTTCTTGCCAAGCTTTCTCCATTTCCTCTTGTGAGCTTTGGGGTGTCCGCCACACTTTCTATATCTGTTTAACTGTCGCTCTCTTGGATTTCCATGCCCGTTCTACCTCGGAGGTCCACCATGGAGGCTGCACATAAGTAGGTTTGCTAGTGACACTGCATGCCCTCTGTCTGAGTGCTTAGGTGCTCTCACAGACTTGGTCTTGTTGGACTTTGAAATCAATACTGAACAGGGTAGATGGTCATTTCCATGATCACCAAGGACAGTCCATTTTACATCCAATATTGCAGATTTGGTAACAAATGCCAGGTTAATAGTCGTGTCCACATCACCAGGCCGCATCCCCATTCTCGTTGAACTCCCATCGTTTATGCAGACTTCTTTTGAATCCGCTATGACTTCTGCAAGAGCATTTCCCTGTCGGGTTTCTCCAATATTGTCCCACTCTCTGTTTCGTACATTAAAGTCACCACAAATGAGCAGCCTACTGCCTGGGATCTCCTCCAACTCCTTAAGCTAGTCCCGTCGTTCCTTTATACCAAAAGAATCATCCGCGGCATATACATTAGAGACCCTGCGTAGAACCATCATCAGAGAATGCTCATTCAACGGCAAAGTAAACATCCAAGATCTATAACAGGTAGCAGCGAATCGACAGGCATGGAGAGCCATGACTTCTTCCCCATGAGCCGCCTTGGGCTCAAGAAAAAAGACTAACTAACTAAGAAGAAGGAAAGACTAACTAACTAATATACATTATTAAGTTCCAACTCAGACCCCCAAATGTCTTCTGTTGCTCACTGGACAATAGGATTGTTAAAGCTCTCCCAAACTTCTCGATAAATGGTAGAAATATGAATAGAGAAAGCAGATTGCGGTACCTGGGAATCACCTTTGATAGAAGCCTATCCTTTAGGGATCAACTCTCTCAACTCCCACATAATTTCCAGATTATTCTAAATAAATGTTGGTACTTATTTTAATTAGGCAGGGTCGGCCACAGAAAAACCGGACCGCTGTCTTTGAAGGCAAGCATACTAACAACGTTGTGATTTATTCAAAGGGAGGCAACCTTCTCTTTTATAGATGTTTGGTTCTATAGAGCCTAAATATTTCATTTTCAAAGCATCATGTTATAGTTGGAAATACTTTGATTTCTTAAAATCTGCGATCAGATTCTAGATAAAACTGTTTGAATATAAGTAAAATTGATAGAATGCTGCACATCTGCTTGTAACGTATTGTACAAATATAAACGAGCTTACACCACTTTCCTTGTAGTTAAAATATTAATGTTTAATTTTTACTTTAAGCCACGTTTAATGTCAGTCAAAACTTTCTCTTGAAGGGGAAGTGGCATGGCCGCCAGAGCCTGCCACACCCTATAATGTTCTGAATATATTGTATGAGTGCGGATGTCCAAGAAAGAAGGCATGTCACAAACTTTGCACTGAACAGATTATAGATTTTTTTTTCTCTAGCTGAGTAGAAGATAGAGAACACATCAGGCAATACAAAAGCTGAAAGTTATAATGCGATGCCAGAGACCCCGATTGTTTAAACACTTTAAGTGTGCCCCAAACTACAACAGATGGCAACAGGTTGTACATACACGATTTCCAATAAACAAGTTTTTCTTCTTCTTATAGTCCCTGCTGTGTGGCGTTGGTGATCATGTCTGTCCACATTCTTCTGTCTCTCATGCTTCCAATCATTTCTGATGCCTAATTTCCTCATTGCCATGATCTCAAACTGTTCAGCATTTTCTCTCTGTCTCCCCCTGCCTCTCTTCCCCTCCAACCTTCTTGTTGTGACGACATACTCCAGCTTTCCCCTTCTCAAGATACTCCCCAAACATGTGGACTGTCTTCTTCTGATATGAGTAACCAGTTCTCTTTGCGATTTACAGTTCCTTGTGATGATATCATACACATACATTACCTATCTACCCACCCACACTCACACATCCCAACCACCCATCTAAACACACATCAGATAGGGGGAGGAGTTCAGAACCGTAAATTATGGAGGGAAAACCATTTTCAAGTAATCGGTTCTTGTATTAAAGCGATCTTGAAATAATCTTCATTTCTCCCTCCCCCTGGAAACCCTAAAATCCGCCCCCGGGGGTGGAGGGGGGGAGGGGGAGAACTCCCCACCGGTTGAGAACCACTGCACTATTAGGTCAGTGAAGGGGTGAAACCTATAGAAATTCATCGGCGAACAGTTTGAGATCATGGCAATGAGGAAAGTCGGTTGATTCTTTTGTTACAATCGACCGACCGACACCCACCCACCCACCCACCCATCCACCCACCCACCGACCGACCGACCGACCGACCGACCGACCGACCGACCGACCGAGCGACCGACCGACCGACCGACCGAGCGACAGACAGACAGACAGATAGATAGAACGAACGAACGAACGAACAGACTTTATTTTCAAAGGGTAACAAATTGGGCACGCAGGCCCGTCTTACATTCGGCCCTTCCACCCACTCAGCTTTCTTTCATCAACAGTGCATAGGAAAAAAACATTGTCACATGAATTTTGTAAACATAAACAATGCATATTACTATGTTATGAGACACATCCACCACCCACCCACACATCCCCCATTCACTCCAACTCCCCCACCCAACCACACACATAACCCACACACACATACATTCCCCCACCCATCCACCACATCCCTACACCTACACATCTCCCCACCCACACACACCTCTCACCCACCACACATCCCATCCACCCACACACCAAGCACACATACATTCAATAACCCACACACCCCCCACCTACACACATCTCCCCACCCACTCACATATCCTCTACCCGTCCCATTACCCACCAACAATCCTCACCCACATATCCTCCTCCACCAACACACTTCCACCCATCCAGCCAAACACACATTCCTCAGCCACACACACATCTCCCCGTCAACTCACATATTCCGCACCTATCCACACACAAATTCCGCACCCACTCACATAATCTCCCATCTCCCCCAGCCCATTCACAGATCCCGAGCCCACGCCTACAAACATCCCCTACCATCTCCTAACCTGCAAACACTCACCCACCAACATATCCTCTACCCACCCACACATCCTCTACCCACCCATCCCCCAACCAAACATCCCTTAACCACACACCCTTACTCATATACAATCACCCATCCACACATCCTCTACCCAACCACACATCCTTCATCCACCCATCCCCCAGCCACCCATCCCTTAACCACACACCCCTACCCATATACACACACATCCCCACCCACACACAATCTCCCCACCCATACACACATCCCTCCCACACATCCCCACCCACCAACACATCCCCCATTCACAAACACACACCTCCCATCCACGCACACACAACCCACACACACATCCCCAACTCATACACTCATCCCCAGACACACGTACTTATCCCTCAACCACTAACACCCACACATCTCTTACCCACTCATCAACACATACATCTCCTATCTACCCACCCACACTCACACACCCCAACCACCCATCTAAGCACACATCCCCACCCTCACACACATCCTTCACCCACCCGAAAACCCAACCACACCTTCACCCACCCACACACCATTTATCCACAACCAGCTCCCCTCCCACACAACACCACACCCACACACATCCCAAAGACACATCCCTCACCCACACACACATCTCCCCACACATCTCCTACCCATCCACACATCCCCCAACTACAATCACCCTCACTACCCACACATATATCCTCCATCCAGCCACACACCCCCACCCAGCCAGACATATCCCCCACCCACACACACATCTCCAAATCCATCACCCACACCCATCATGCACCCCTCCCCAACCCACATACATCCCCCACACATATCTCACCCACACACACTCCCCACCCATCCACCCAAACATCCCACACCCATACACATCCCTCACCCACACCCCCTACTACCCCCACCTGCACACATCTCCCACCCACCACATATCCCCACACCCACATCTACCCACCCATACTTATACCCCCACCCATCCCATAACCCATCATGAATCATCCACCAACATATCCTCCTCCATCCCCACCCACACACACATCTCCCCGCCAACCCATACATCCCGCACGTACCCACACACAAATCCCCCACCCACCCACACAATCCCACCCCGCCCACCCACACACACATCCCCCCATCCCCCAACCTACTATTATGATCAAACTCCCACACTTTACACACACACAGTGACGATTGTCGTGAGCATTGTGCAAAATTGTAAAGAAAATGGAGAAAAATTGTACATATACATTTTGTAACTTAAAAATTAGTGATGCAATTCAACTCTCTCTCTCTCTCTCTCTCTCTCTCTCTCTCTCTCTCTCTCTCTCTCTCTCTCTCTCTCTCTCTCTCTCTCTCTCTCTCTCTCTCATACTCTCTAATTCTCTCACCCACTCCACAGTGATGTACATGTGTTCATGTTATAAATTATAACATCAGTTGGCATTCAAAATGGTAATATGAACATGAGAATACACAACATATATGGAATAGCATGTTACATGATATGCGTGCGCTTAAATCTCTCTCTCTCTCTCTCTCTCTCTCTCTCTCTCTCTCTCTCTCTCTCTCTCTCTTTCTCTCTCTTTCTCGCTCTCTTCTCACTAACACACGCCATAGACACTCACAAATAATGGCCGCACACATACACATATTAACAATACCATTCTTCCACTGTCTTCTCTCGTTCGCTCACTCCTCTCTCTCTTCTCTCTCTCTCTCTCTCTCTCTCTCTCTCTCTCTCTCTCTCTCTCTCTCTCTCACTCGCAATCACTATTTCACCCATTAAGTCACTCTCTCCATCTTTCATTTACTCAATATCACTCTCTTTCACTCTAACTCACACACAGACAGACACACACCCTCTCGCAATCAAATACACACTCCCTCGCGTGCGCAAGAAAGCATATACACATACACACACTAGCATACACACAATATACACACGCAAATACACACATATCCCCACGCACACACACACACCCATATACACATACTTACACACACACACACAAATACACTCTCTCGCATACATTGCATGCATGAGCACATTCACACAATCATGCACTCACATACACGAACACACACACACATATATATATATATATATATATATATATATATATATATATATATATATATATATATATATATATATATATATATATATATATATACGCACATACACACATATACACCCGCACATACATATAAACACACGCATACATTTACGCACACATATAAACATACTTACACACACAAGCACACATACAAACACACATTTACACACACTTACACATACACACCCACATTCAGACGTGCACACACATACACACACATAAACACACGCATACACACATATGGACACACGTACACACTAACCCATCCACCCACACACTTACTCACACATACACGCTGCCTCACATAATCTCACCCTCTCACTCACTCATTTACTCTCTAAACCACACTAACTCACTCTCTTACAAGCACAGACAAGTACACAGACACACACACCTTCACCCACTCTCTCTCTCTCTTTCTCACCCTTCAATCACCTGCACATCCCACACCTCCCCACCTCTCACACATCTCCCCTCCCACACAAATCTCCACCCATAAACACATTCCTCCCACACACCCACATACCTTCCCCATACACATCCCCGCCCACCCATCTCTCCACCAATTCACACATCCTCCACCTACAAACATTCTCAACACCCACACATACATTTTCCACCCACTCACATTTACCCCATCCACACTCACAAACTCCCACCCACGAAGACATATCCCATTCACAGACACCCCCACACTCACCCCCACACCCATTACACACTCATCCCCCAACCCACACAATCTCCTACACACCCATTCACCCACCCAAACAAAACAAAAAGCGTAAAAATTAGTGATGCAATTCAACTCTCGCTCTCTCTCTCTCTCTTGCTCTCTCTCTTGCTCTCTCCCTCTCTCTCCTCTCTCTCTCTCTCTCTCTCTCTCTCTCTCTCTCTCTCTCTCTCTCTCTCTCTCACTCACATCACAGTAATGTTATATTATACATGATAAAATCAAATGGCATACAAAATGATAAGATGAGAATAAACCCAATATATATATATATATATATATATATATATATATATATATATATATATATATATATATATATATATATATACATTTATATATATGGAATGGCATGTTACAGGACAATCAGGTGGCATTAAACGATACCTCGTAATATGAAAGATGAGAATACATAAAAAAAATATGGAATAGCATGTTACATGAAATGCGTGCGCTCAACTCTCTCTCTCTCTCTCTCTCTCTCTCTCTCTCTCTCTCTCTCTCTCTCTCTTTTTTTTTCTCTCTCTCTCTCTCTCTTTCTCTCTCTTCTCTCACACACATGTACATACACACACCCACACACATCTATATACTTACTCACACGTACTCACATAACACCCGAATATACACTCCCTCGCATACACTGCATGCATGCACACTTACACATACAAAGATATACGATACACGAGCACACACACACACACTCATCCATGCACACATATGCACACGCACATGCATATAAACGCATATAAACACATGAACGCACACCTTAACACACGTACAGACATACCCACAGAGGCACACGCAGATACACACATGTACACACACATGTACACCCATCCAGACATGCACACACATACATCACACTTCCTCATGCACTCTCTCATTCACCCACGCTCTCTCTTTTACACACTCACTCGCTCTCACACTCACTCATTCGAGCACATACACGCATACCCACAAATTCTCTCTCACTCACTCACGCTTCCTTACTCACTCATTTACTCGCTGACTCTCTAACTCACACTCACTCACTAACTTTCACACTCTATCACACAGACAGGCAGACACACAACACACCCACTCTCAGATTCCCTCATTCTCTAACTAAATCTCTCACACATATGTCCACACACACCCACTCACTTTTACACTCACTCAGGCACATGCGCATGTATACTCATTCACTCTCACTCATGAAAAATGATATTAGTAGGTAACTTATGGAGGCATATAGTCGGTATGAAGTAAGTATTGAAAGAGTTTTCGGTTGAATGTGTAGGGACTCATTGGTGTTTTCAGTTCTGATGGAAGGCTATTCCACAAGTGAGCACCAGAATATGCGAAACAAGTTTTGTATAAGTCCAATCTAGGCTTAGGAAGCTGTAATAAATTTAAGCGCTTACTGTTCATTGCATTAGATTGAATTAACGGTAGAAGATACTCTGGGGTATTTTCAGATATAAATTTATTCACTAATTTGGCTTTGTTAAAAAGGAAGCGCTTTTGAAGTGGTAGAAGTCTTAGATGGCTGTATAATTTATTACTTTCAACGTGCTTTATGCTTGAAACCAGACGTATAGCGCGGTTTTGAAGCGAACACAATCGTTTCATATTAGATTTAGGGCAACCATCCCAGACTGTGGAACAATAATCGAGAGGTGATTGGATATAGGATGCATAGAATATTTTTCGTGTGCTTTCATCCAAAAAGTGTTGAATTTTAGCAAGTTGGTAAACTTTTTGTGCTATTCTCTTGGTAAGGGCGTGAACATGAGGGCTCCAGTTTAAATGTCTGTCAATTAAAAGACCTAATGTTTTATGTTCATTTACATTAATTATAGGTAACGCGTCCACGTGGAGCTCGAGCGGTGTCCCAGTTATGGCTAGGGTCTGTAGTTTTTGTCTGGTCGTTATTAGCATGGATTTGGTTTTGTCGATGTTAATTAACATGCGATTTTCATTGCTCCATCTACTAAGGTTGTCAAGTTCGTTTTGTAAAGAGCTCTCTAAGTCACTAAGGCTCTCTTGACTTATGTAAATAGTACAGTCGTCCGCAAATAGGTCACACGAAGTATTGAGTTATAAAGGAAGATCGTTAATATACACTGCAAAAAGCAGCGGAGCTAGTATTGAGCCCTGAGGCACCCCAAAATTATGTTGTGTGGGTCTTGATAGACAGTTATTGAAGGACACTACTTGTTGTCTGTCAGATAAAAATGACGTAATTAGGTTCACCATGTTGGTGCTAGTCTTCATGTGTTTTAATTTTCTAATTAAAATATCATGATCTACCATATCAAAGGCTTTTTAAAAGTCTACAAATACTGCTCCACAAATGTTGCCATTGTTGATACAAAGATGCCAGTTATCGGTCATTTTTGTAAGGGCACTATGGCAAGAATATTTTGGTCGAAACCCAGATTGACTGTCAATTATTAGATCGTTGTTAATTAAATGATGTAGTGTTATTTTATGCATGTGTTTTTCTAATGGCTTTGATAGCGACGATAGTAAGGAAATAGGTCTATAATTACCCAAGACGCTAATATCAGTTGAGCCATTTTTAAGTAAAGGATACACTTTAGCAACTTTAAAGGCAGATGGAAAGTAGTTTTTGGATAGGCACTGGTTATATATGAACGTTAAGGACTCACTAATAATAGGTGCAGCACACCGAAGAATTCTATTACTGATACCATCTAGGCCTTCTGAACTTGTTGCTTTGAGATTCGAGAGATATTTATATACTTCTGCAACAGACATCAAGGGAATTTCAGGGGGAATATTTCTAGAGCACTTCCCTTCACAGAATGATGACAGTGAGCTTAAATTACAAGCTGAGTCTGGTATTGTGGACTTTAGATTCTCTATTTCTGATTGAAAGAAGCAACTGAAATCCTCGCATGTTATAGTGCTCGGTATTGCTGACTCTGAAGAGTGTTTCTTGTTGGTTAGCGAGTTAATAGCCTTCCATATATTTGCGTTATTTGATTTATCTACAATCAAATTTTTGAAATGATCTTTCTTTATCCTACGAATTTCATATTTAACTTTATTTCTTAGTCTGCGGTAATTGATAAAATCTTTATTTTTGTGCGCTGTATCTCGTTCTCTCATGATTTCGAGAACTTCACGAGTCACCCATGGAGATTTATGTTGATTCTTCACTCGAACTTCTTTAACTGGCACATGTTTATCAAACACACTGTAGACTGTCTTTGTCCAGTAAGCTAGTGCATCATCCGGATCAGGAAGTTGGTAAACATGTTCAAGGGCTGCATTTTTTAAGTCATCTAAAAATAAACTTTGGTTGAGAGCTTTTAGATTTCTAAATTTGATGATTAAATGTTTATTTTTAGGAGATTTGAACCCAGTTTTCGACCACGTACAACATATTGGGTAATGGTCACTAACTGCACTAACAGGAACAGAACATTCGATAATATTAACTGGACAAGTAACATATATATGATCAATTATAGTTGAGGAGGTGCCTGTAACCCGTGTGGGACGGTTTATTAGTTATTTCAAATCGTAAGATAGAATGATATCGTCCCATGTCTGGTTGGATTTAGTAATATCCATGTTAAAGTCACCTAATATCATGACTTCTCTACCTTCTGTAAACACTATATCCATCATTGTAGTGAAACAGTCATACCAATTGTACCCATCACACGGGTTCCGATATAAGTATCCAATTAGAAACGGTTGCTGACTGGCTGGCTTCACCTCTAACCAAACACATTCTATCTCTACTGACTCGAGATCACTTCTACGGGAACAGTTGAGAGAATTGGAAATGTATACAGCAATACCTGTCTCTAATTTTTGATTACAATTATAATAGATAGATAGATAGATAGATAGATAGATAGATAGATAGATAGATAGATAGATAGATAGATAGATAGATAGATAGATAGACAGATAGATAGATAGATAGATAGATAGATAGATAGATAGATAGATAGATAGATAGATAGATAGATAGATTGTCATGATCTTGCATTCAGCAAGTACTCAGTCTCGTATTCGTAGACAAATGTGATACAAAAACACAGTCACAGAATGACTTGACGTGACACGATACAATTACAATTTCAAACACTTTATTCTCGCAGCTCTTTCATCACAACAATTACATACATCGCACAATTACAACAGCGATGTTACAATACACTCGATGAATATATATAAATACAATACAACTCACAATCCTACAACCCAGGCGCACGGTCTCCTATTCACACAGGCGTTCTATCGATACGCTTTCAGACACACAAGCGGAGCACCATTCAAACGTCCGTCCTATACCACAAACCCCTGCCGTCTGAAGGTTAACCCTTGCGCTATTCCGAGTGGTGTCCCTTCGTGGCCTACATGTTCCACGCTTACACCAACTGACCCTCTCTGTCACATCGTGGTTACTATTGCTCATAATTTGAATCTGGCCGTGATAGCCAGGCGCCGTTAAAGACGACGCGGCATAACTGGGGGAGATTATGACACTCTCCCCGCCCTCCTTTTTATGACAGGGAAATCCTGTCATGTACATTATAAACATTTTACTCAACCTGTCAGAATCGACCCATTGTAAGTCATCTGACTTTGGTTTACATTGAAATATGTAGGCAATTGCAAGTTATATACATACATTCTTCAGTGTTGCCATCTGGCAACTCCTCAAGTACAATCCCATAGATGGATTTTTTTTTACCTTAGCTGTAATCTGACACAGCCAGTCCGGTAGCTATCATCGACATACGCAACTACATCTCAACCAAAACAAAAATACTAAAGTAACAGGTCAGACCGAGAGACGTCTCTTAATGAGATGACTCCATCACTTGACCCCAACCTTATATGATCGGACAGTCTTATGACGGTTTACAGCTTTAGCAATACTCTCCATACATAATTGACGTCATCCTGACGTGTTACGCTTCTGGCAACATGGTGATAATTTGTATACTTGTTACACATTACAAACAATTTCAATTGTCTCCCTTGGTGTAATCAGAGAAAAAAATCAAAATTTAAGGGAAATTATTTTAACATGCTTTCAAACAAAATAAATTACATTCGTAAATTCATTTCTTAGTGTCATAGTTTGATACTTATTGACAAAAGTGAATTAAATGTTCCTGTTGTGAACAATTAAATCAATTTACGATCTTAAGATTACATCTACCGATATCCTCACATACAATTCCGTATATGGAAAATTTGAACTCACAAAGTTTGTATAAAGCGTCACCTCTTTGTGAGATTTAAACTATCGTCTGCTAGTTTTCAGACTAATTTACATAAACACCGGAAATACAAAGTTGTTATTTTCAGTTGCAATTAACACAATATTTTCCCGTCTGGATGTTCTGTAGCGACACGGTGTACTTGGTTTTTGAAAACAGCTGTTAGATCGCTTTTCTGTTTCCCGATGTGGATTACTAGTGTTAGTGTAGAGTTCAGATGTCACAGTTCCTTTTGCACGGATTAAAATAAGTAGGAACATTCCATAACCGCCGGTTCTCTGGATACTCAGCAGTTCAACTTTGGGTGAGTCTTGAACACCAGTGGCACTGTTTGTAACACTGTTCATAAGTAATTAAAACAATATACACTTTCTAACACGTACCACTCAAGTATTAAACGCACTTATTGTAATAAATATAAATATTTATCCTTTCTATCACATTCAACACACGTATTCGTCACATTTATTCCAATAATTATAAAATATACAATCTATTTACACTGGGACATTGTCCTTATCACATTTTTACCCACAGCGTTCCTGTACTAAGTACATTCTTTCGCTGTGTTGCTGAGCGTTTTATTACTTAGCAGATACCTAAGTGGTCTGCTTGTGTGCGCTCAGACACCATTTGTCTTATGGGTGTGTCACAAGGACATCTCGAAAGAAGGTCTGCCAATGAATTTTGTGTGCCACGTATGTGTCTAATTTCAAAACTGTAGTCCTGCAATATCAGTGACCATCTTGCAACCCTGTGGTTGGTCGGAGTTCCCGTCGTGATTATAGTTAACGAACTATTGTCAGTTTCAACTATAAAATGTCTGCCAAGGAGAAATCGGGACAGTTTTCTTACCGAATAAACAAGAGCCAACGCCACTTTTTCCGGCGTACTCCAATTCCTTTCTCTGGGATTCAGTTTGCGGCTTACATAATAGACCGGGTAGAGAATATGGTCGTATTCTTGAAGCAATACTGCTCCAATCGCTACGGAGCTCGCATCTGTTCGTAATCTGAAATCAATATTCAAATTTGTTAATCTAAGAATAGGGTGACTTAAAAAATAAGATAACACTTTTGTAAATGCAGGTCTTAAGCATTTGCTGTGTACAATTTTGTTAGGTTGGTTCTTTGTTAGTAAATTAGTGAAACATTCGGTCAAAATGGCAAAATTTGGTATAAATTGTCTATAGTAATTCAAAAGACCTAATACACTTCGCAATTCTTTCTTGGTTGTCGGAAGTGGCAATTTCAGAATTCTTGATACTATGTTATCGTCAGTTGCGACAAAGCAATTGGAGATCTTATAGCCCAAAAATGATATTTCTTGGTCGGCTATGTCGACTTTAGATGGTGTGACTGTCAGTCCGTGCTGTCTGATACGGTCAAATGTCTGCTGTAATGTTGTCATATGATCTGTCATATTGCTTGTATATACACATATGTCGTCCATGTATGAAATAATATTAGTTATGTCCCTCAGAAGAAGTCTCGTCATCCGTACAAAAGTTGCTGGGGCATTTACTAGCCAGAATGAAAGCTTGCACCATTCGTATAGTGTATAAATTGTCTATAGTAATTCAAAAGACCTAATACACTTCGCAACTCTTTCTTGGTTGTCGGAAGTGACAATTTCAGAATTCTTGATACGATGTTATCGTCAGTTGCGACAAAGCAATTGGAGATCTTATAGCCCAAAAATGATATTATCTTGGTCGGCTATGTCGACTTTAGATGGTGTGAGTGTCAGTCCGTGCTGTCTGATACGGTCAAATGTCTACTGTAATGTTGTCATATGATCTGTCATATTGCTTGTATATACACATATGTCGTCCATGTATGAAATAATATTAGTTATGTCCGTCAGAAGAAGTCTCGTCATCCGTACAAAAGTTGCTGGGGCATTTACTAGCCAGAATGAAAGCTTGCACCATTCGTATAGTCCCCAGGGCGTTGCAAATGCTGTCAGATGTATGCTGTCACAATGTATCGGTATTTGCCAATAACCTTTTGTCATGTCCAGTTTTGTAAAGTAACGTGAGTCTGTCAGTTCAGTCAATATGTCTTCACAGTTGCTCATTGGTTCTAAATCCAACTGTGTGATGTTGTTTAATCTGCGATAGTCAATACAGAGTCTTATCGTGTCGTCCTTTTTTTCACAATCACAATCGGTGAAAAAAAATGTGATTGTGACCGTCTAATGATGTTGTTCTTCTCTAAGTCTATGATTTCCTGATGAAGTTTGTCCTTGTAATGTATTGGAATGGAATATGGTCTGCATTTTATGGGTGCGTCAGATGTTAGAATAATGTAGTGATGCACTAGGTCTGTCTGTCCTGGCTGATTGGAGAAGATGCTGCTGCATTCCTGTATCAGTTGTCTGCAACTGTCGGTCTCTGTCGCAGTAAGTTTAGGATTTATTCTGATGTCTTGCAGATTGTCTGTCGTGCCAAGTGATGGGGTAGGTATTTCGTCGGTCTCGTCGTCGTATGGGTGGTCCAGTATCGTTGTGCTTGCTACTGTTTCGTCTCGGTCCTCATCTCTGTTGTAGTATGGTTTGAGCATGTTTATGTGAAATATTTTATGTTTGTCTTTGATTGCAATCTCATAGTCTACAGGTGAGATCTGTCTTAGAACTTTGAAAGGTCCTTGCCATGAGTCTGTTAGTGCCAAAGACTAGAGTATAGAGGAGGAAGACCACCCTGAATGAGTGGTCTACCTCCAGTAGATTAACGGTAACTCAGTGCCCCTACATGGGGGCAGGGTAGGTGATAGGGAGGGGAACTATTAACTAGTTCTCTCATGAGACACGGAGATGTCAACCACAGAGAGTAAGCACTCTGGTCACGGCAGAATCACGCCTACGGGATAGCCACGGATAAGTGGATTGCCACTCAAGAGTAAACGGCTACTCTAAGCGTGCTGAGTTGGGCAGCACGCAAAAAGCCGAAGGACGCACAAGGTCCTTCCGCGGGCTGTGTAGCCACGCGTGTAGAATAGTCAGACGGGGACTGACTTTCATAGTGAGCGCATCGATTAGTGTCGATGCGCGTTCCTTAGCCAAGTAGATAGAGTTAGCTGTAGGGATAGGATATGACTGGATAGGGAATTCTGTGTCTTTATGTGTGATTTAATAGCGACCATTTTTGTGCAGTAATCTATACGACAAAACCAGGGCCAGAATTCAGGCTCATTTTTATTGGCCGGGTTTTTGTAACGACATAAAACTATTTTGTCGTTCATGTAATGTCTGTCAACAACTAGTACGTAAGGGTAAACATCCTACAGCTGAAGTGCAGCCTTCAACACTGGCCTCTAGGCCATTTGAGAGTGTGGCGGTCGATATTGTTGGACCCCAAAACCAGGTGTCCAGCAAAGGAAATCGCTTCATTTTAACGATGGTGGACCTATGTTCAAGGTGGGTTGAGGCAGTAGCTTTGAAACACATCACCTCCAAAGACGTTGCCAATGTTTTTCTACACTTGTTTTCACGATTCGGATTCCCTCGTACCATCTTATCCGACCGTGGAACCCAATTAATATCGGCTGCAACGCAAGCCCTTACTAAAATGTTAGGGATTAAACAACAGTTTACAACAGCGTATCATCCAGCCAGCAATGGAATCGTAGAAAAACTTAACGGAGATCTGAAACATATGCTGGCTAAGGTGACAGCAGAAAACCCAGCTGATTGGGTCAAATCTACCGCCAGTACGCAAATAAAGGTGCGAGAACTATTAATCTTGAACCAGATCAAGACATACTGCTTTTACTTCCAGACAAACGAAATTTATTATTGACCTCATGGCAAGGGCCATTCAAGGTGGTACGTAAAATTTCAGATGTCGACTATGAAATATCAATAAACGGACACTTAAAGATATTTCATGTCAACATGTTGAAACCTTACTTTTCACGACAAGAGACAGAATTAGAGACAGACGAACACAATGCATCCACACCTATTGATGAGACGACGGACATATACAACGCAACTACACTAGTTAGCGAGACTGGCAAATCCGACGATATCCATACACCTAGTGAGTTTACAGAAAACGCACTTATCACCACAACTGTACTGAATCAGGTAGACGACGACGGGATGGAACTACCTGTTCCAATTGTCGACAAGACTGCGACATTAGATTCTATACGAGTAGAACAGGGACTAGCAGACGAGCAACGACGACAGATAATAGAGTTAGTAACGCAATATAAGGACATATTTTCCGACATTCCAGGTAGGACGGACAGAATCGAACACTCCATCCTTCTTTCGGACTCTAAGCCTATCAAATGCAGGCCGTACTCTATCCCACTCAGCTATAGAGAAAGTCTAAATAAGGAAATTCTTAATTTAGAAGCTAGTGGGATCATTCAGAAATCTACATCTGAGTACTCCTTTCCAATCGTGCTTGTCAAGAAAAAAGATTCCACCATTCGTCTTTGTATGGACTATAGAAAGCTCAATAATGTCACTAAGATCGACGCAGAACCATTTCCTTCCTGCGAAGATCTTATTCTGGACATGTCCACTTCCAAAATCTTCTCTAAACTAGACCTTACTAAGGGATATTGGCAGGTCCCTATGCAGACTGAATCTATACATCTTACTGCTTTCTCAACACCTTTAGGTCTTTACGAGTGGCGTTTTCTTCCTTTCGGACTTCGCAACGCTCCTGCCACTTTCGTACGCTTAACTAGAGATTTACTTCATGGAGTGACGAATACAGTGACATATATAGATGATATTTGTGTCCATACAGATGACTGGACAACACACTTACTGAAACTCAGACATGTCTTCGATAGGTTGCGACTCTTCGGTCTCACGGTCAAACCGAGCAAAGTCGAATTGGGCCTACAAGAAATTGATTTTTTGGGTCATGTCATTTCACAAGGACAACTAAAAACTGACAATAGAATTATTACTAAAATTATGAACCTGACCATGCCTACAACGAAAAAGCAGGTCAGGAGTCTTTTGGGTTTAGTAAATTACTATAGTAAGTTCATACCGAACTTAGCTGAAATTACAAGTGTATTTTCAAATGTGTTAAAAGCATCAGTCAAATTAGATGTCAAAGATGCATTATTAATTTCTGCATTGTCAAAATTGAAAATTCTATTTTGTAATGTACCAATCCTCCGTTTGCCTAATCCTAGGCTCATTTATTATCTTAGGACAGATGCCAGCAGGATTTCCATCGCTGCAGTACTAGGCCAGTTTTATGATGGCATCTTCCATCCAATTTGCTACGTGAGCCGCAAGATCACACCTACTGAGTCCAGATATTCCATATCAGAGTTAGAAGCCCTAAGCGTCATCTATGCGGTGAGGAAGTTGCATCGATTTCTGGCGGGTGTTCACTTTGTGGTCCAGACTGACAACTCCCCGATCACGGTCATACAAAGTGGAGTACATCGCAACGACCGCATCTACAGGTGGTCATTGATATTACAGAATTATACTTTTAGTATAGAACATATTAAGGGTAGGGATAACATACTGGCAGATACCCTGAGTCGACCATCTGAGGTAGAAATACCTGATATTCCACATGAGTAGTTAGTATAAGAAAGGTTAATTAGTACTCTTATAGGATCCTGTGTAAAATATCCTATTTATTACATATACATTATTTTCAGGACTGTACTAAGAACATTGAACTACCATGTGTCCGTAGACAGCAAAATAAGAACTATGCTCCAGGAACAAGTGTATCACCGTGTGTACATAGACAGCTCGTTACTTACTATGCTCCATTTGTGTTCCGGTGAATCACCTGTGTTAATCATGGAAGAACAGTGTCAGAACATTGCATAAATAACAGACACGAATTTACGGGTCTACGTCACGTGCGGAATCTACGAGCGAAATAAGACCCATAGGACACAAGTATGACTGTGTAATGTATTTAGTATACCCAGGATAATTATGTATATATAAACTATGCCAACGAAAACAATTTCTGAACACTATGGCAACCAATAACCTGAGGTAAATAGATACCATGTATATATACCTAATATTGTGATATGTATTATAACAGTTTTAATATAGTGTTAAATTATAGTTAGATTAGTTACTTTAAGATAGAGTAGATTAGATTTAGAGAATATAAATAGATTTTTTTTGTAGTATTAATAAATCATTAATTTACCCACTTACGTAGGATAAAATTAGATTAGGACAGTATTTACACTTAATAATAACTAATTCAAAAACCAGGATAGAAAGTTTAGATAAGACCAAGATTATTTAGTGTAGATAGGAATAACACCATTTAGTTCATTTCATTTCACTTTATGTCATTCCATCTTAATGAAAACTTCAACAACATCATCATTTAATATTAAATGTAGTTTACACCTTATAGGATAAAAGTATACAAATAACATACATTATTTACACCATTTAGAATAAATATATCAATCATATATATTTTTGCATTAAAACATTATTTAGAAGTTTGTTACATTTCACATCACCCATTTCAGAAAGGTACATAACTCATCTCACATCATTTTCATTTTTTTTATATAGTTACATTACTTCCCTTAAATTAGATTGATTTTGTACAACAAGTTAGAATATATAGATATAGAATTAGTATTAGTATGTCATTAGAATATAGAGTTAGTAATATCAGGGTACAATTCTATCAACCCTATTTCATCCATGTACATATTTTGTAAATACATGACTCGTGCAGTAAGTTAGGCACAGTCATTAAGCTCAACTTTTTCAAACTGAGCCAAACTTGTACAGAGTCACTTCAAGGTTTTTAAACAGTGCGAGCATAAAAGATGTGTGACAGAAGGGTGAAAGTGAGAGAAAATGGAAAATATACAAGAGAGAATGAGGACAGCCAGCGGATTTTTTCTGCCGCTCAACGCGACTTTTTTATTTTTTGTCTGCGTCAAGCGTTTGCTTTCGATAATGAAAATGTATTGTCTTCAATGTGGTGTGTATAGTTTAGTGTAGTTTAGTATAGATCTTAGATAAAGTATTTTAAGTCTCATAAGACGGAAACGTGGCCACGAATTAGTGTTATACACTTGTTTGTGGCCACATTTAACCGAATTATGGCACTTGAAAACTAACTTACATACATATTATAGATAGACACATATGGTAGAAATTAAAGTAGATTAATAGTTACATGAAAACACACAAACAACCAGGAAAACAAACAGGTAAATTACATACATTTTTTTAAACAAAGAGGGATAACTCCGGGTCAGGGGACACAATAGACAACGAAACACTATCTTAATAGTGGAAGATAACTTTACACGCGGAAGCGATATAGGTAAAGCCTGTCGCACACAGCTTGTGTAAAGGTTGTTTAATATTATATGGGGGACATGAAGCAATTCATGGGTTGACCCTAAGAAAGTCAACTTTGTATGGGTAGTGAGTTAATTTACTATTTGAGGGCAGGTCTTATAAGACAACGGTCCGGTTCAGACAAACCTCTAATTATATAATATTGCGATTGAGAAGAGGGCTCACGCCAACAAGACAAGTTTGTGGCGATCACCAGTAGCCAAGTAAAGTGAGACTACATTGTGATAATAGTCAGTAGGAGTCTATTTAGTTACCCAGAACCAGGTTATCAATAGTCTTTGACAAAATAAATTAGAGACACTAATTTTTTAGAAACCTCTTGCGTCACAACCATGAGTCAAAGTTTGTAACGCAACACAGGAGGGGAGGGTGTGTGTCAAAGACTAGAGTATAGAGGAGGAAGACCACCCTGAATGAGTGGTCTACCTCCAGTAGATTAACGGTAACTCAGTGCCCCTACATGGGGGCAGGGTAGGTGATAGGGAAGGGAACTATTAACTAGTTCTCTCATGAGACATGGAGATGTCAACCACAGAGAGTAAGCACTCTGGTCACGGCAGAATCACGCCTACGGGATAGCCACGGATAAGTGGATTGCCACTCAAGAGTAAACGGCTACTCTAAGCGTGCTGAGTGGGGCAGCACGCAAAAAGCCGAAGGACGCACAAGGTCCTTCCGCGGGCTGTGTAGCCACGCGTGTAGAATAGTCAGACGGGGACTGACTTTCATAGTGAGCGCATCGATTAGTGTCGATGCGCGTTCCTTAGCCAAGTAGATAGAGTTAGCTGTAGGGATAGGATATGACTGTATAGGGAATTCTGTGTCTTTATGTGTGATTTAATAGCGACCATTTGTGTGCAGTAATCTATTGTTAAAGAGCCAGTGACAATAAAATGCATCATCCATACCTCTCGTACGACTTGCAATATTTTTGTGTGGTACGGGAGAAGTTAATCCTGTAATGCCTGACGCATCGGTTGCTGACAGTTAGTAAATGTCTGTCTCTAGGTAACAGAAGTAATACGTCCTGTCCAGGTGTCAATGTTATCGTCTTGTTTCCTTTGTTTGCGTACTGTCGATAAATAGCACCTGATAGTTTCAGTGCTTCTTTAGCTAACACACAAGATTTCATTATCTTATCACGCAATGATGTTACATGCTCATATGATGATACTGGTTTATGTATGGTTACATTTTCAGTTAACATGGAATGGTACATAGATAATGGGCCGCGTGGTTTGGCACCATATACAAGTTCAAATGGTGAGAAACCTGTACTGGAATGAGGTACTTCGCGATATGCAAATAGTATGGCAGGCAAATAAGTATCCCAGTCTTCAGGGTGTTCGTGGGTAACTTTTGATAACATATGCTTAAGATCGCCATTAATCTTCTCTATGATTCCCGTCGAGTGCGGGTGGTTCGGACTGTTAAAGCATTGCTTTACCCCTAACATTCTCGTAAAGGCTTGGGTGGCTGCAGCTATGAACTGACTCCCCCGATCTGAAAGAATAGTGTCGGGAAAACCTACCCTAGAAAAAATATGGAAGAAAACTTCCATCACATCTTTGGCAGTTATGTTTTTAAGCGCAATCGCTTCTGGCCATCTGCTTGTCATGAAATGCCGCCTTAACATCCCAGAATATTTTCTCGGTCTCATAATTTGAGAGGCCAAATTGAGAAAGAATGAATTAATCGCGCTGCTCCACGGCTATCTAGTCGTGAGGTAAGATTATTCACAAAAAGCCTCTAGCCATGATGTAAGCTTGCAGATGGCAAGTAAAATGGACAGTGTAATTAAAACCGACCAGGCATGACACCTGATAAACATAGGTAGGAAATCGCCCAGGTGTGAACAACATTGACCCAGGGAGAGATAATAGCCCCAGGGCTGTAAACAAGCCCCGTCCACTTCTTACTGGCAGACTCAGGAATGTGTGAAAACAGATCTGATAAGGCAATTAACACTGGGCCTGTAGACGTTGTACCAGACAGAGGGGAGTCTGCACTGTAGGAATGTGTGAAACATTTTATTAGAGCAAGACTGGAGGAATGAGAGTGATAGCAAGTTGCAGTTAGGATTGCAATTAACGTCAGGGGGAGATAAGAAGAATTTATGAATGGAATTCCTGGGAGATAAGTGTCTACTGCTAGGCTAGGTATAAAAACCCACACTAGACCTGTTCCATTTAGATTAAGTCTGACTTCAGAACAGGTAGGCAGCCAGCTCAATGTTTGTAGTCATATGTATGATTCTTATGTTGTTAGATTTCATTACAAGAATTATTTCTTAGTAACTAGTCAGTCTATATCGGACGTAGGTTATTTCAATAAATATCATTGTCTAAGTATACATGAGGTGTCTTGGTAGATGCTTGTCATTTCTTTGTACACTATCCTAGTTGCCTTTTGGTGTGTGCATTTGTTGTACAGAATATAGTCAACTGACTATTTATTTAATTCTTACAACAGCAGTAACTAAGTGGTGATTAAACCGGGCAGATCAGCAAATATGGCTGGTCTGTGTGGTCACTTCAATTAGACTTGTTGTATATCTCATTTTGTAGCCATACAATATTAGCACTCATTAATAATGCCTGATGCTATTATGTTGAGTATCATTATATGTCCATCTTGAAGTAATATAATGTTTACGGATATGTTGGATGTATGTATGTGTAATTTCATATGAATATACGATGCTAGGAATGTGCTTCGTACATATTCTTTTTGTGTATATACGTCTCATTTCGTATACATACAAACTAACTAGTGCATTATGCTATGATGTTAAAGTATCATAATATGTCTAGTTTAATCAATATGTTTATGTGTATTGGATGTTTGATATATTGATTTGTCATATGCAAACCTACCAATATGAAGTGTTATGCTATTGTCTGCGCATTGGCACATTGGCCAACGATTGTGTTGGAAGCAGAGGTGTAATGGTACAGACATTACCCACAATTGGTATAGGGTATATGGTGCTAAACCTTTTTCATCATATGGTGGAGGGTAATTCACGGAAGTCTGGCACAGATACTGGGCACGGCTTGTAAGCCCGGATGATCAGTCATTATTATAATACCATTACCGATCCTGTGAGCTGATAAACCAACTTTGGACGGAGCGGCTGTACGACACAGAATTTCTGTATTAGCGACATGGACATGGGGCGGCGGAAATGTAATCATTACAGGCGTGTGAGACAATTGAAAAGCCCGTCCCCGAGTAAGACAGTAGGAGGGAGAAGGAGGATGGTGAACGCAGTAGAGCTGGAAGATAAACTTGGCCAGACTGGTCATTGTATATGTTTGTGTTATGATATGTTATACTTAAGATTGTGCTGATGTAGAACAAGATATAACACATTCTTGACTTTCTTTCAAGCTCTCACAAGGAGCACCTATGTTGTAGATCTCAAGGACGAGTGAAGACTAGGTCGTGTCAGGACTGACAGGATTGTCAGAATACCGGCAAGCTGTTTCTTTTTTGTTTCCACTGGAGAGTTGCTGATCTCTCACTGATCCAGACATGATTCAGAGTTACGTATTGTATATTAATCATTTCAGCTTCATGATTACTGTAGTACAGAAACTCATACGCATCCATCATCGTCTGGAAAAACTTTACATGTGTAATATGATTAGTAAATAAATGTTGCAGTATTGTAACTCATATTTCTCTCGTTATATATTAATTCCAATTGTGCATACGTGTTGTTGTGTACATTGGTGGGGGTTCACTTAGACACCAAGGAAGGGAGCAGTCAGGGAGAAAAACCTGTACTGAGATAGTCGTCTATACTTATATATTTAGACTTAAACATTTATCTTAGCTAACCATCTCTTTCCCTTTCCTTGGCGAATATTCAGCACAGTTCATTTCATTTTGTAACGAGCCACTTTGAGCTGTACGTTGGATATTCAGGGCTTAATCTATAGTTCAGCCATATAGTTTTTGTCCCTAGTCAGTTTCTGACTATTTGGGGTTGCTCGCCAGTGAAAAATACTTTCATCTAACCGGTGGGGCACCCCGACTTCTGACAGATTGAGGTCCAGTCCTCGATCCAGAACCAGGATTCTAGTAGTCATAGTGATTCTACTAGACCCTAGACATACGATTTTAAAAGTTAACTCTTGTAATCTTCAGTCATCAAAATAGACTATCATCAGATGTAGCTAATTTTAGTTGAGGAAGTTACAGAGTATAGATATAACTTTTCAAAAGTGTATAACAGATAAGAACTTGATGTACATTGATGTGTTTGATGATTTAACTGCTTGACTGATTTGCCATTTTATGCTTACTTATGCCATTTTCATTATGACATGTATGCAGTGCATTTTAATATTTATTTAGGTAAATAATAGTATTGATTACTCTCTAGTATATCTCTCACACTTACTTCACTGCGGTCGCCAGAAACTACTTGAATATTACTTTCAGTTGTCTTTCATTGCTGAGGCTAAACTCTACACATTGGTTTAGGTTCTGCTGTCATTGGTTCACTCTTGTCTTTCTAGCTTAGCTCTGATTTTTGATAGATACATAGGAGCTTACCTGAATTTAGCCATTAGCAAATATGGACTCACCTTCCCAGGATCTAGATTATCTGAAGGCGCGAACAGATTACTTAGAGTCCACGAGAAGGTTAGGCATAATAGAGGGCTTAACAGGAGAACAGTTAGAAATATACATCAGAGACGAGATGAAAGAGTGGGACATGGCGGAGGAACAGATGAATAAAACAATTGATGAGTTATTTGAAGCAAAAGAGCGTAGCAAAACTGAAGAAGCGGAGATTAAGAAAAAGCATATGGAAGGAGTCAATGCAGAGAAGCTAACCTTTCTAGTGGAACATATGGTAGGAGATATGGATGCTCACCCAACCAGGAAGGAAGGGACATCTTTGCCAACCACCGCGGAATCAGAGTTAGTGGACCGGGAACTACAGGTTCTCATTCGACCCAGTCCTAAACGGAAAAGACGGAAGAAGAAACGTGCCAAGGGCACTTCAAGCAGTCACAAACGTGATAACTGTTTGTACCACGGAAATTGTGGTCTCACTGGTTCGCCAGTACATGACCTTCAGGGAAACCACTTAACTTCTACGAGGAATGAATCTCGAGAGAAAGAGGAACTGAAGACAACCTTTGAGGAGGTCGCAGGCGGAGACCTAGCCGATTCTCACATTCCCTTCTGTTCACAGAATCACGAAGTGGAATTACATCTGACAGAAATAGGGAGTAAGGAAGAAACGGAATCACAGGTGAATTTCAGTACTGCAACGCGGGAAGAATCACTAATTATCAGTTCAGATAATTTAACTGGTCCGCCAGTACAAGACTCCCAGGAATCTCATTTTACTTCAACGAGGGGTGAAACTCAAGAAGAAGAGGACCTGAGGACATCTTTTAAAGAGGTCAGAGATGGAGAGGTAACCGACCTTATTATTCCCTTCAGCTTAGGCAAGCAAGACGTGGGATTAAATTTGACTGACAGTGGGATGAAGGACGATCCGGAACCCCTTGTGATCTTTGAGGCTGCAGCTCAGGAAAAGACACTAGATCTCAGTTCAAATCATTTACCTATTGTGATGGATTGCTTAGACAGCCCACCACAGGATTTACCTCAACTGGACTTAGCCCATGAAAGCACGACCAGAGAGGAACATCCAGACAAGGAAACATTTCCAGTTGTTATCACGGAGTATACCAGTGCGGAGACTCAGGAAACACAGGGAATTGTTAGGAGCCAGAATAAGGACTCTGATATTGTGCAGACAACATTGTCTGTAGTTGCTAAAGAAGAAAATTCTTTGCACAAGATGGAGGAAGAAACGCCTATCATCTCATTAGCTGAAGTTATCAGGGAATTCCAGCAACAGGGACCTGAAGTAACAGAAGTCAAGAGTGGTTTGGAATCAACACTCTTAGGACTCAATCTACCCTTCAGTCAGGTCGATTTGATAGGAGTAGATCAGCTATTTGTGGATACTTTATTCAAAAGTAACACCACTTTATCGCCCTGGAGTAACTATGTTATTTCTCAAGACAGGACAACTTGGCACACTAAATTTCCAATTTCTAGCACGGTTTGTACAAGAAACTCTAATGCAGAGAAACTCAGCCCATTAACTACTTAATTGTGTTTACCCTTTTTGACAAGCTTTTGGCAGATGTCACAAGTTCTGCAATATTGCTTGGTTTCACTGCAGAATTTAGGCCAGTAGAATTGAGTAAGTAGCCTAGCCCTAGTTTTTGCGTAAGCCATATGCCCTGCAAAGGGTATGTCATGAGCAAGATGTAATGCCTGTTTACGGTGTTCTGTTGGTAGCACCGTTTGCTCAGTGATGTTGGTACCTCTGGTGTAGAACCGTGTGAGGATACCCCTTTTTAGAGCAAAATGCCATTTGGCATTTTTGGTTACTTTTGGCTTTTGGCCTATTAAGTTAAAATACTTGTGCAGAGATGAATCGGCCTTTTGGGATGTTATAAATGTTTCCCTCATGGTTTCAGGAGGTACTATAACTGGGTGTAACATTTGTAAGGCTTATGTTTGATTGATTTCATCTTGCACCTTTGCAGTAGATCTCGTTACTGTGTTAGTAATTTCAATAACATTGCAAGGTGTTACATTCAAATCATTATACTCATGTGATGAAGTTAATGAGTTTGCAAACATACATTCATTCAATGGTGATAATACATTGTCAATAGTGAAATCAGATGACGATGATATCGTATTATCAACAATACATGTGACAGTAGATGTTATGCTATCATGTGGCATATCATTTACCTCAGGAAGGTTACCAACAACAATGTCGTAACAAGGGTTGGATAATGCTGCACATTTAACCTTTCCTGTAAGAAATGGTGTATCAATGTATGCCCATGCAAGCGGGTATTTCTCGATGTTACCTGAGAAAGTTCTGCATGTAACATGTTTGCCTGTATAATCTGATGGTAAAATAAAGTCTCTCCTTAGACCAATAAGAGTACATCCACTATCCCGTAAAACGGTGGCAGCTCTGCCATTAACAAACCCATTGTTGATGTTTAATTTACCTTTGAAGTTAATTACCAGATTAACTTCTTCACTGGTAATCGGTACTGAGTGGCCGCATGTTAATAGACCATTCTCATGAAAACGATCACAGATGGTACATTTATCAAGATGAAACACATCAATGGATTGTGCTGAATTCACAGGATGATCTTCTACCTGTTCCTCATCTGAGGAAGAGCTATCAAACAAGGCTGCATTCGCCTTTCTGGTCATTTGTTTGCCTCTACATGAATGGCGCCAGTGGCCATATGCTTTACAAAGGAAGCATTTTGTTAGTCGTTTATAGCTCTTTCTTTCCTTATCTTGCTTATCTATAAAGTTTTGCAAGTATGTAAGGTAGCCTGGGTGTTTATCGCACATATCACTTTCATTGTGTGGAAGATGGAAATATCTGCATTGGTAAAATTTCTCAGCAGATTGTTTAAATGGCTTTTGTTTACTGTAGGGACCTTACTTCATTCTGTCATAGTTAGCAGCTGCTACAAAGTCTATGTCAGTCACACCACTAGTAAAGCACTGCTTGTTGGCTGTGAAGTAAGCCGAACCACGTTTCTCAATGTGTTGTACACTCTCACACCCGCATTCTTGTAAAAATTTAGAAAATGGTGGTGGTAGAGATGTAATAAATTTATCTCTAAGTATAAGATCTTTCAAGCTATCAAAATTGTCATTCACTTTGGCTGCTGAAAGCCACTTACAAAAAAATATCCTGTACTACTGAGATGTAGTCAGAGAACGTTTGAGTAGGTTTTGGAGATAATTTCCTAAATTGTTCTCTGTAGCCTGCTTCATCTAACAGAAAATGAGACATAATTTTAGACTTAATATATTGGTAGTCTTTCGTAAGATCTTTGGGAATGGTCTCTATTACTTTCAGAGATTCCCCTGAAAGACTTCTCATATATATTATATTCCATTCAGTCTCTAGGATCTGATGATGCTCCATTAAGCATTCAAAATTTTGGGTGAAGGCTGCAATGCAGTCGCCAGTGGTGAAATTTTTCACGATCCCTTGGTAATTTTTGTATTGGTTTTCTTTGTCTAGTCTTTCTGACTTTCTAGACTCTTTATCTGATGTTTCAGCTTCTAGCTGTTTAATTTTTAGCTGGATCTCCAGTTCTTCCCTCTTACTTTTGGCTAGAATTTCAGCTTTCTTTACTTCGGCATTGGCCGCTAACTCAGATTGTTTCAACGCAGTATATCATTCTGTCTGTTTAGTTTTGGCGGCCAATTCAGCCTGTTTCATAGCGGCTTCTAATTCTGCCATTTTCAACTCTCTTTTGGCAGCTCTGTCTTCGCGTTCCCAAGCTTTTTCCTGTAATAGGAGATGCTCTGAATACTTTGCCTCACCCTATTTTGTCAACTAATCACCAGTTAAATTTAGTTTCAAACCAGATTCGATGAAATCATTCAATGTAGACATGATGAAATATGTCAAATACAATAAATATACGACAAACAGTATGGTGTTAGTAAATCAATTACAACAATTTGTATAATGCTGATTCGATACAGCTTGTGCTTAAGCCTGCTTACCAAAAGTATCTAAGGAAAAAATGAATAATACTTAAGTGAGTCCGGAGAAAATGGCTGCTTGTTACTGCCCGGAAAAATGTGGACTTTACTAGCCAACGGTTATGGATGGTACAACAACCTGTTGCTTTGGAAGAAGAAAAATTAGGACACGTACGTTTATGTGGTGTATGCGATGTCAACTAAGTTTTGTAGGTTTGTGTGTGCTGTCAAGTATGTTTGTTAGTCGTTCTGTCGTCCGTTCAACACAATCAACAACTTACTTTCCATGTTCAAAACTGTACACACCTTTAAGCTTACACTTATGGTTCAAACAAATTCAACAGAGTCGAGCAACTTTCGTTCACACTTTTATCTCAGTTGTTCAAAACCTGCGTTCGCACTTCACACGTTCAGTGCCTTTCCTCCATGCATCTTTACATTTGGTTCATAAACACGGACAATGCCACCACGTTCACACTTGTCATGATCTTGCATTCAGCAAGTACTCAGGCTCGTATTCGTAGACAAATGTGATACAAAAACACAGTCACAGAATGACTTGACGTGACACGATACAACTACAATTTCAAACACTTTATTCTCGCAGCTCTTTCATCACAACAATTACATACATCGCACAATTACAACAGCGATGTTACAATACACTCGATGAATATATATAAATACAATACAACTCACAATCCTACAACCCAGGCGCACGGTCTCCTATTCACACAGGCGTTCTATCGATACGCTTTCAGACACACAAGCGGAGCACCATTCAAACGTCCGTCCTGTACCACAAACCCCAGCCGTCTGAAGGTTAACCCTTGTGAGCACACGCTATTCGGAGTGGTGTCCCTTCGTGGCATACATTTTCCACGCTTACACCAACTGGCCCTCTCTGTCACATCGTGGTTACTATTGCTCATAGTTTGAATCTGGCCGTAATAGCCAGGCGCCGTTAAAGACGACGCGGCATAACTGGGGGAGATTATGGCAAGATAGATAGATAGATAGATAGATAGATAGATAGATAGATAGATAGATAGATAGATAGATAGATAGATAGATAGATAGACAGACAGAGAGACAGACAGTCAGACAGACAGACAGACAGACAGACAGACAGACAGACAGGTAAGCAGTTAAATATTCAGACAACTAGGTAAATATGCATGTCGGTATGAACACCATAGGACAGACAAGAAAATAAGCCGATTGGTATGTATAACCAGGGGGTTGAAATGAAAACCTGAAAAGTGTGACAGACATTACAATAATCATGCTACTGTCTTGTATCCTGTCAATATTTTTCTTAAGCATGTCAGGGCGAACACTGTGACATTATACAGACAGTTGAAAGATGTCCGCCCATTTCATGACATCGACCAAAGAGGAACAGCGTTCTGTTATCCGTCTTTTGGTTAGTGATGGGGTGAAACCTATATAAATTCATCGGCGATCAATCTGGGCCATTATGGACACGCGTCAGATAGCTGGTGGATTGGTTTGTTGGTTGTTTGGTTGGTTGGCTAGTTGGCTCGTTCGTTTGTTCATTAGTTAGTTAGTTAGTTGGTTGGTTGGTTGGTTGGTAGGTTTTTTGGTTGGTTGTTTAGTTGGTTGGTTGGTTGGTTAGTTAGTTAGTTAGTTACCATATCATCCTCATTGCACAAGGAACTGTAAATCGCAAAGAGAACTGGTTACTCATATCAGAAGAAGACAGTCCACATGTTTGGGGAGTATCTTGAGAAGGGGAAAGCTGGAGTATGTCGTCACAACAAGAAGGTTGGAGGGGAAGAGAGGCAGGGGGAGACAGAGAGAAAATGCTGAACAGTTTGAGATCATGGCAATGAGGAAATTAGGCATCAGAAATGATTGGAAGCATGAGAGACAGAAGAATGTGGACAGACATGATCACCAACGCCACACAGCAGGGACTATAAGAAGAAGAAAAACTTGTTTATTGGAAATCGTGTATGTACAACCTGTTGCCATCTGTTGTAGTTTGGGGCACACTTAAAGTGTTTAAACAATCGGCGTCTCTGGCATCGCATTATAACTTTCAGCTTTTGTATTGCCTGATGTGTTCTCTATCTTCTACTCAGCTAGAGAAAAAAAAATCTATAATCTGTTCAGTGCAAAGTTTGTGACATTCCTTCTTTCTTGGACATCCGCACTCATACAATATATTCAGAACATTATAGGGTGTGGTAGGCTCTGGCGGCCATGCCACTTCCCCTTCAAGAGAAAGTTTTGACTGACATTAAACGTGGCTTAAAGTAAAAATTAAACATTAATATTTTAACTACAAGGAAAGTGGTGTAAGCTCGTTTATATTTGTACAATACGTTACAAGCAGATGTGCAGCATTCTATCAATTTTACTTATATTCAAACAGTTTTATCTAGAATCTGATCGCAGATTTTAAGAAATCAAAGGGTTTCCAACTATAACATGATGCTTTGAAAATGAAATATTTAGGCTCTATAGAACCAAACATCTATAAAAGAGAAGGTTGCCTCCCTTTGAATAAATCACAACGTTGTTAGTATGCTTGCCTTCAAAGACAGCGGTCCGGTTTTTCTGTGGCCGACCCTGCCTAATTAAAATAAGTACCAACATTTATTTAGAATAATCTGGAAATTATGTGGGAGTTGAGAGAGTTGATCCCTAAAGGATAGGCTTCTATCAAAGGTGATTCCCAGGTACCGCAATCTGCTTTCTCTATTCATATTTCTACCATTTATCGAGAAGTTTGGGAGAGCTTTAACAATCCTATTGTCCAGTGAGCAACAGAAGACATTTGGGGGTCTGAGTTGGAACTTAATAATGTATATTAGTTAGTTAGTCTTTCCTTCTTCTTAGTTAGTTAGTCTTTTTTCTTGAGCCCAAGGCGGCTCATAGGGAAGAAGTCATGGCTCTCCATGCCTGTCGATTCGCTGCTACCTGTTATAGATCTTGGATGTTTACTTTGCCGTTGAATGAGCATTCTCTGATGATGGTTCTACGCAGGGTCTCTAATGTATATGCCGCGGATGATTCTTTTGGTATAAAGGAACGACGGGACTAGCTTAAGGAGTTGGAGGAGATCCCAGGCAGTAGGCTGCTCATTTGTGGTGACTTTAATGTACGAAACAGAGAATGGGACAATATTGGAGAAACCCGACAGGGAAATACTCTTGCAGAAGCCATAGCGGATTCAAAAGAAGTCTGCATAAACGATGGGAGGTCAACGAGAATGGGGATGCGGCCTGGTGATGTGGACACGACTATTAACCTGGCATTTGTTACCAAATCTGCAATATTGGATGTAAAATGGACTGTCCTTGGTGATCATGGAAATGACCATCTACCCTGTTCAGTATTGATTTCAAAGTCCAACAAGACCAAGTCTGTGAGAGCACCTAAGCACTTTATATATTCGAGGTAAAACACCCTTATGGGACTACTCAGACAGAGGGCATGCAGTGTCACTAGCAAACCTACTTATGTGCAGCCTCCATGGTGGACCTCCGAGGTAGAACGGGCATGGAAATCCAAGAGAGCGACAGTTAAACAGGTATAGAAAGTGCGGCGGACACCCCAAAGCTCACAAGAGGAAATGGAGAAAGCTTGGCAAGAAAAGACAGATCAGCTGGAGGTAATCAAGCCCTGTGCAACAGGGACCAAAAGAGCGAAACAGGAACACTTTGTGAATGAGACTGGAGGAGATACAACACTCTGATTCATGTACGCTCGTTAATATTTGTACAATACGTTACAAGCCGATGTGCAGCATTCTATCAATATATTCAAAACATTATAGAGTTTGGCGGGCTCTGGCGGCCATTTTTTTTTTTTTTTGGAATATCATTTCCAAGACATCGCTGTCAACACCAGCATCTTTCAGCTCTATGTTGATTTCTTGGCAAGATTAGGCTCAGTAGTTTTTTGCCATTGCTTTCTGAGCGGCCGGCTCACATACCCCGTAAGTTACCGATGTGATTCGAACCACTTCTGTTTCTCACCGTCATCACATTACCCACGAGAGTATACGAGATTACGGAGAAAAGTCTGCCACTTCCCCTTCTAGAGAAACTCGTTTTCTAAAGCCACCATTAAATGTAAACATTATAATTTTAACTACAGGGAAAGTGACGAATGCTCGTTAATATAATATGAGCTGGAACTTAATCAATGTATGTGCCGCGCTTGATTCTTTTGTTACAAAGAAACGACGGGACCAGCTTATGGAGCTGGATGCCATCCCAGACAGTAGGCTGCTCAATGTTCGATGTGGCGACTTTAATGTACGAAACAGTGACTGGGACAATACCGGGGAAAACCGACAGGGAAATGCTCTTGCAGAAGCCATGATGGATTTAGAAGTAGTCTGCATAAACGATGGGAGGTAGTATATGCTATGGGCCATCGCCACAGTAGACAGACAGACAGACAGAGAGACAGACAGACAGAGAGACAGACAGACAGACAGACAGACAGACAGACAGACGTCTACATAAAACGTGATTTGTGGGTCTACTTAATCTGTCTTTATGCTGTCACAGTGTTTGTCCTGACATGTTTAACAACAATATTGACAGGTTACAGTAGACAGACAGACAGACAGACAGACAGACAGACAGACAGACAGACAGACAGACAGACAGACAGACAGACAGACAGACAGACAGACAGACAGACAGACAGACAGACAAGCAGGCAGGCAGGCAGGCAGGCAGGCAGGCAGACAGACAGACAGACAGACAGACAGACAGACAGACAGACAGACAGACAGACAGACAGACAGACAGACAGACAGACAGACAGACAGACAGACAGAGAATGCTGAACAGAATGCTGAACAGGTGCTGACCGACCGACCGACCGACCGACCGACCGACCGACCGACCGACCGACCGACCGACCGACCGACCGACCGACCGACCGACCGACCGACCGACCGACCGACCGACCGACCGACAGAGCGGGTTCAGAGTCAACATGCTATGTAAAAGCTAGTTATAAAGTAGCCATGACACTAAAAAAAATAAAATCGAAACCATATTCAGATGGTGAAATGGTTAAGGAATGTTTGGAGAGGCGTCGTTGAAATTCTGTGTCCATAGAAGAAAAATAAACCTGGCTCGTCAGACTATTACTGGGCGTGTGGACGACATTGGAAAACATATTGCAGATAATTTGAAAAGTCGAGCATCCGAGTTTATATTTTATACTCTAGCATTGGATGAAAGCAAAGATATGGCGGATACTGCCCAACTGGCAATTTTTATCAGGGGTGTTGATGTCCATTTTAAAAAGACAGAAGAATTAGCGGCACTGTATCCACTTAACGACACTACTAAGTCACGAGATTTGTTAGAGGCAGTTACATCGACATTGAATGGCATTTCGTTACAACTTAACACCTTATCGGGCGTAACAACGGATGGTGCTCCACCAATGGTTGGGAAACACAAAGGCTTAGTAAAATTGATTGAAAATTAGGCCTCCAAAGTCGGTAATACTTCAATGGTAATGTTTCATTGCATTATTCATCAGAAGATTTTATGTTCGATGTCCCTCAAAATGGACCATGTCATGAAAGCACTCGTCAAAATAGTGATCTTCATTAAGTCGAACTGGTTGAATCACCGTCAGTTCCAAGAATTTCTGAAGTCTTTGGACTCAGATTATAATGACGTTACATTTTATGCAAAAGTAAGATGGCTGACCAGTGCCAAAATGTTGAAATGAGTGTTTAATTTGTAGCAAGAAATACAATCATTCTTTGCAAGCAAGTCAAAAAGTATCCCAGAGTTTGAAGACAAAGAGTGGGTTTGCGACTTTGCATTTCTGGTCCATATAACTAGCCAGGTAAATGGCGATAATACTCGTCTACAAGGGAAAGATCAATTTATTGATAAGATGTATGATCATATTTCTGCATTTCAAATGAAACTTGGTCTTTGGGAACAACAGTTGAGGAGACAAAACTTTACTCACTTTCCTCCATTGTCATTGCAACCATAAGTCACACAAGCGGCTGCGGATAAATACGCTTCTTTGATATCTGACTTAAACCTCGAATTTAAACACCAATTTCAGGATTTTTAAAAACATCATGTGCTTTTTTGTGCATTTGCAATGCCTTTCGCGGTAGTCGTGAATTTATTACCAGGAAGATTACAAATGGAATATTGTGAAATGTGTTGTGATATACAGTTAAAGGTTTAATTAAAAAGTTTAATTAACAACAACAACAAAATTTGGTGCATGGCCCGGCAGGAAATATTATTACCTAAATTTGGCACGCCTTCTGAAAAGGTTGGCTACCCGTGTTCTAAGTTCTTCCTAATTTGTTCATTTACATTCCAAGATTCACTGCCATACAGCAAAACTGGTTCTATATAGCATTTCAGCACTCTGTTTCTTACATTCATTTGTAGTGACTTCAGCACTCTTCTCGCTATATAGCGAAGTAATGAAGAGAGATATCAAAGAGAAGACAGGAATACTATTCGGATGTTATAATATAAACAATATACGCTATGTACTACACAGTAATTTTGGCGGATAATGCAAAAGATCTACAAGTGTTGGACATTGTAGTAACAGAGAGTGCAAAGAAAGGATTCTTCTTGAATATCAAGAAAACAGTGACAATTGTGGTATCAAAGAAAAAGCTGACACCAAAATGTAAAATAGAAACAGCGGGAGAAATTCTTTAAAAAGTGGATATTTTTAAATACGTAGGGGCATTTATAACGTCAGATGGAAGATGCACAACGGAGATTAAGAGCAGAATAGAGCAAGCAAACGCTGCATTTAAGAAAATGAAGAACATCTTATGCAATAAGTCACTGTCATTGAATATAAGAAATAGAGTGCTGAAGTGCTATATAGAGCATGTTTTGCTGTAAGGTTGCGAATCCAGGACATGCTGGTGTGGCGGAAAACGAGCAGGTGGACAGATTGGCTGGGGCTACACCACTTGGTGGGGTATTGATGCTTTATAAGGCAGACGTGGTTGAGGCCCCTTTAGATCATGCGTACAGAATGGAAGAACGGTTAGATCTTTACAACCTGGAGAGAATGGTGCTCCAGGGGGTGATCTGGACGAAAGGCCAGTCGGATGCATGATCAGACAACTACTGGTACCATTATTATTGTGACTCCCCGCTGGCTGTTGAAGATGTGGATGGAGCATATATGGGAATTCGAGTTGTTCTTGACTCAACTCTATACTGAATTGTCTAGGGGTCTCAGGGAACAGGAAAAACAAGCCATAACGAGGCTGGAATAACCACTAGAACTATCCGTATTAGTTTTCATTCAAATATATATCAAAGACAGCATATGTGAAATTGTGTGGACTACAAGTGAAAGCCTGTTGTATACATAGTGAAACCCTGTTGTATACATAGTGAACCCCCGTGGTATACACCGACCCGACGCCCCTCTGAAGGTGTGAAACTCTGGTACTTGTCTGTATGTCCTGCTGCTTCCTGGTCTTGGAGAAGTGAAGAGAAGTGAATTCTGCATCACGGTTCCCGTGCACTTGAACACAAGGATCAGAGCTCTGTATAACTTAAACTAACTGGTATGGAGATAGTAGGGTTGCGGGTTCATTCCCTACAATGTTCAGTAGAAGGTTAACGTTGAATTCTCTTTCATAAATCCATGTCAAACTACTGAACACAACATGTCATATAAGATCACCCTGGGCTTGACTGCAGGGACATGCAACACGTTTAGTGCCTGTGGGGATGTTACTTCAGTACCTGTGGGGATGTTACTTCAGTACCTGTGGGGATGTTACTTCAGTACCTGTGTCGATGCTACTTCCGTACCTGTGGGGATGCTACTTCACTACCTGTGGGGATGCTACTTCAGTACCTGTGTGGATGCTTCTTCAGTACCCGTGGGGATGCTTCATATTCAGTACCCGTGGGGAAACTACTACAGTACCTGTGGGGATGCAACTTCAGTACCTATTGGGATGCTACTTCAGTACCTGTGGGGGTGCTACTTCAGTACCTGTGGGGATGCAACTTCAGTACACGTGGGGATGCAACTTCGGTACCTGTGGGGATGCAACTTCAGTACCTATTGGGATGCTACTTCAGTACCTGTGGGGATGCTACTTCAGTACCTGTGGGGTTGTTACTTCAGTACCTGTGGGGATGCAACTTCAGTACCTGTGGGGATGCTACTTCAGCACCCGTGGGGATGCTTCTTCAGTACCCGTGGGGAAACTACTTCAGTACCTGTGGGGATGCAACTTCAGTACCTGTTGGGATGCTACATCAGTACCTGTGGGGATGCTACTTCAGTACCTGTGGGGATGCTTCTTCAGTACCCGTGGGGATGCTTCATATTCAGTACCCGTGGGGAAACTACTTCAGTACCTGTGGGGATGCAACTTCAGTACCTATTGGTACTGCTACTTCAGTACCTGTGGGGACGCAACTTCAGTACCTGTTGGGATGCTACATCAGTACCTGTGGGGATGCTACTTCAGTACCTGTGGGGATGCAACTTTAGTACACGTGGGGATGCTACTTCAGTACCTGTGGGGATGCTACTTCAGTACCTGTGGGGATGCTACTTCAGTACCTGTTGGGATGCTACATCAGTAACTGTGAGGATGCTACTTCAGTACCTGTGGGGGTGATACTTCAGTACCTGTGAGGATGCTACTTCAGTACCTGTGGGGATGCTACTTCACTACCTGTGGGTTTCTAATTCAGTAGTACCGGGTTGAGAGGAGAGTCTCTCAAACATTCATCCATCATGTACCATGCTGACAAGCGTGGGCGGTCATGTTTTGCCATCTCACTCGATCACCAGAGTCATGGATCAGCTCCGTGTACCTGTCTCGATCATGCCACGTGGCCAAACCATCCAGGTATTTACTTCTCGGTCTTCCCCTTGGTCTCTTGCCTTCGATCTTGCCAGTTGTCACCAAGTTCTCCAAGTCATTTCTTCTCATAACATGCCCACAAATGTTTTGACTGTCTATGTCTAATCTCTCAAACAAGCTCACCCCAATAGATACGAGCAATTTTCACAACCCAGACAGCCTGACCATCAATACTTTAGGATCCAAAGCTAGATCTCAATCTTCCAACCAATCAACCATCTAACAATTGGACAATCCTTTAGTTAATCATTACCACAATCTCTCGCTTCATTTCTATGTACACACAAGCCATTTGCCCCAACACTCAAACATTAGAGTGTCTTGAAGAGATCTTGGTGCTGCCCCACAAAACATTACAACAGTGCCAGCTGACTGTCCAGGCATCAGTGCCTCAACACTCAAACATGAGAGTGCCTTGAAGAGATCTTGGTGCTGCCCCACAAAACATTACAACAGTGCCAGCTGACTGCCCAGGCATCAGTGCCTCAATGTCCATTAGGTTACTTGTGAGCGTGATCTAGTGCATCTTACCGTCTTCCTCTCGTTTCTTGGTGATTCTCCCTAGAAAATGTGCTGCAGCACACGGGTGCCATAACAGCTGCAGTTATTCAATGAAGATGCAGAGACAGCCATGTACACTCATGCTGGCTGCCTGGTGGGCAACACGAGTCCTACCCTCTCCAGACACCAAGACACAAAACTCACACACACTGTAAATACATTTCTAATGTTCCCAAAGCACTGCATCTACAGCCTACGTCTCACAATTTCCAACTGCCCAGGAAGCATTGTGCACGTGGGGGGCCTCCTACTGTTACTTTTGTCCAAGGTTAGACAGGTGATCATAGCAGACTTTAGCAGCATGGAACTCTTGTGAACAAACATCCTCCTCAGCTCATCAAACTAGACCCAGCACCTTCCGCGTTAGAGACTGAAGACACTCTTCCATATCAGGTATACATAAGCTGAAGTCATACTTTTCAGCAGCTCCAATCCAAAATCAGGTATACATAAGCTGAAGTCATACTTTTCAGCAGCCCGAATCCCAAATCAGGTATAAATAAGCTGAAGTCATACTTTTCAGCAGCTTCAATCCCAAATCAGGTCTACGTAAGCTGAAGTCATACTTTTCAGCAGCCCGAATCCCAAATCAGGTATACATAAGCTGAAGTCATACTTTTCAGCAGCCCGAATCCCAAATCAGGTATACATAAGCTGAAGTCATACATAAGTTATTTCAAGGGGCATTACTAAGAGTAGCCTAACAAAATTATGTAATGTAATAATTGTAGATTTGTCTTAATATTTTATAAAATTTTCAAAACAATTAACTACAGCTGTATATCTTATAAATAAGGAGATAAAAATGTTAAGGAATCTTCAAAGCTTTTGTAAAACTAAGAGCTTTATTTTCTGTGCGTGAGAATTTTCTAACACATTTATCTATTACTCTTAGAGATAACATTTAATGTGATAGTCTTTAATGTTACATGATGATGTTATATAAAGATGTGGAAATTTTTTTCCGACCTGTTTTACAGGCCGAATAAAATGTTTAAAATGTTTAAAACGTTAACGCAATGTTTTCCCGCAGTGAATTTGAATAACGAAGACACAAACAATATATTGCACGATTTATTGCCTGGAATATTTCGCTGCATCTCGCCAGGTACATACTGCAGAATTCACACAACATAAAGTAAAATAACTAGATAAATCCTTCAAGCTGAAATATGCATATGTTGTAACAGTAATGTCAGTTGTCTACAATGGTAATTTTACACTGATCATCATGTCTTTCTGTTTTCATAAAACTGGCCTATGTAGATTAATCTTGATGGCTTCTGCAAACTTGTACAGGCGACTATTTTGTGAATTAAACAACACGCGAAAGGCACTGTCTCTAGCAATCACATGGCCGGTTTCCAAAACATCCCATGCAGTCGACGACTCGGGAACTTTGGGGTCTGTCAGCCTTCCCAGCCTCCCATCGCAGGTGTGTAGTATCTTGTCAATCCAATTAGGTATGTGTTCAACCATCCTATTGTGTAACTGCCGCTCTGTTATGCCGATGTAGGTAGACTGATACCTGCGTGTGAATTGGTAAATGCAATTGGATTTGGCGTACAGAGGGACATATTCTTTTACTGCTGGTGTAAGGATAGGTGTGGTTCTGTACCTAATAAATGAAGTTGCCGCTCTGAATGTTCCGCCAACTGCTGTAATGAGCCGGTCCCGCAGACATTGCATTACGTCATCTCCTCGGAATGTTAGCTGGATGAATACCTTGAGTTTAGGGACTGTAGTTACTTCTGGTTTCGGTTTGGGCTGTTGGCAGTGGCGCTTTTTAAATCCTGTGGAGTACCCATTCAGGTTTAAGGCATTCTTCAGAGTTTCAAATTCCTCTGACAGTGCGTCCTGGGTGCATATCTTCCTAGCACGGTCAAACAGTGTCCGTACTAAGCCCCGTGAGTACTGGAGAGGTGCGAAGCTCTCACAATTTTAGTATTGACCAATCCATATAATGGATACAGAGCAAAGGCAAGACCACGTAAAAGATAGAGTGATTGTGTCAAGAACAACCTTAGAGAAATGAACACCAACATACAAGATCGTTACATCACCCCCCAACATTTCACTTAGGTAAATGGAGGAAGGAAAGAAGAATCAGATCATTCTTGATGAGGTATATGCAGGTGGCAGCATAACATCATTCTATGAAAAAGCTCCCCAATCACGAGTATAGACAATTTTTTAATGCACATGTTATGGATATGGTCAATGTCACTCCTGCCGTGTTCAGTATCATGTATAGACCAATCAGCACTCGTAGCTGATGTGTTCAGTATCATGTATAGACCAATCAGCACTCGTGGCTGGTATGTTCAGTATAATGTATAGACCAACCAGCACTCGTGACTGATGTTTTCAGCATCGGGCTGGCCACCATTACTTCCCAAGACATTTTCTAGTGCCCATTTTAGAATCGCCCAGTTAACCCAGGACAATTTTAAAACACAACTTAATGCTGTTTTCAAGCCTAAGACCACCATGTGTCACTGTGGCTCTTACAAGCCACTGACATCACCAAACATCATGCAACTGAATAAAAACTTCATAATAAACCACATGTAACTAGGAAACAATGTACTAGAAATTGACAAATACATCTGAAACTACAGACAGGCCTCAGGTTGAACAATGAATTTAAATTTTTCTTTTACAGCATTTTCATCCAATGGACCAAAGTCGAGAGGGAAGTCTTCACTGTGTTGAGTCTTACCCAATCTGGCGTATTCTCTCTCCACAGAACAGCAAGACGCTTGCTGAGTGAGAGGTTCACATAAAGCACGAATTCTGTAGCTCCAGCGATTACCCCCAGGAGTCTCCGGAACAAGTTGCACTCGTAGGCTGAACGACGCTGTCTGGGAAAGGAACCCATTTGGCTCGATCTCTCTCCGCAGAACAGAAAATCAGTCTCCGAGAGCACCAATCTTTATGCTTTGGAAGGAGGGGGGGGGGGGGTTACGGTTGTCCAAGGATTTCCACAGCAGTGTTTTAGATTGTGTCTTTTAGGGCTATCCACTCTGTTTCCACGTCTTGCTTAACTGCGGCACTGGACTTGAGGCGGTCCTCCAGCATATTTACAAACAACAGTGGCATTTTCTTACTATTTATCTGAGTAACATGCTTTCTTTTTATTCACCCCTTGAGGACGTCGTGGTGATTTGATGTGTGTTTATTTTTTAAACAATCAGACAATGGTCTGTCCCACATTTGGCACCACACGTGGATTTGTCACCCGAACGTCTGGTCTGTCATTCCTCCTGACGATGGCGCAGTGAGGGTGCATCCACGATGTCCCATTTCTCCTGGCAAGACGGATAATTGTGTTTGTAATTAGGAGATCGTGTTCGGCACAGGTCTGAAGAGAAGGAGTCCATTTCTGTTACACTGTGCTTTCCAATAATGCCACTCCAAGAGGTGGTGTCCATGCTTACTCTGGCAGTGAAGTCCGCAAGAAGTAAAAGTTTGTGTCCTTTGGGAACATATGTTAAGAAATCGTGCAGGTCAAACAAGAACTTGTTCTTGGCGTCATCTTCATTGGTCACGGTTGGATCTTAGACGATCACTCACGATGGTTGCGTGCTTCTTTATGTTTAGCAGGAGTAACTTAATGGTTATAAGCCTGCCGTTTATAGCCTTAAGATATCAAGCTAGTGCGCCAGCAGTGCCGACTTAATGGCAAACCCTCGCCGGACTGGCGACTTTCTCTCACGCTGTCGTCCTTTATCTCTCTTTTCACAAATTGCGACCTCCAACGGCATGGATCAATTCATGTGTTGACTCCCTTCCGTGCAATGACATAAGACTGTCAAGAGTCTACTCATGATATCGTCCTTTATCTCTCTTTCCGCAAATTTTTCCCGTTTGTCACAACACTTTCCAGTTTTTGTCTTCTCATAATTTGGCCAAAGCCATAATGACTGCTTCTTTCCAATGTTTGTGATAAGTTGTCTTTGTGACTCAGTGTCAGGGTGTTTCTGGCTTGTATGAATAAACTGGATGTTTATGACGACAACACTGAAGAAGCAATACGCATATTCTGTGTTCTAAATGTTATATAATTTTATTGGCGAACAGCATCACAGCGTAAGTTCTCACATACCGCCGGCCTCCGACAGTTATCGCGTTCTGCATGCAACCAACTTACGCACTGTTCCTTTATCATTTCTTATCAAACATTTATTTTCAAGGATGTGCAATGTTTCTACTTAGTCGTCTCTAGGACTACAACAGTTCCTACTTATTCTACTTACGCCGTCATCATGCTACAATCAGCCTCTCGCCAAGGGAACGCCTTGCCAAACGTCTGGCAATTGTTGTTACCGTTGTTCGGACTGAGTGACGACTGACTTATGGCTGACATCGTGGCTGATGTGTTCAGTATCATGTATAGACCAATCAGCACTCGTGGCTGATGTGTTCAGTATCATGTATAGACCAATCAGCACTCGTGGCTGATGTGTTCAGTATCATGTATAGACCAATCAGCACTCGTGGCTTGTGTCAGGGTCTTGATTAGATGACCAAAGGCTCGTATTCACTAACAGGCGTGAAACACTTGCACACACACAATGAGTGTACAAACACACGGCGATATAACTCAAACACTTTAATCGTGGGGCTGGTCTGGTTCGCTGGATCAGTTCCGCGTCTAGCGTTCGTTGTCTCGGATGGCTGTGTGAGGTGCACCAAAATGGGATCTTCCCAGCCAACGTGAGTTAGCGAGGCAGGCGTTTCAAGAATGTAACCGCATCGTGCAGCCAGGGTCGTGGTTTGAGCGGGCAAAAGAGCAAAATTTGTACGACCGTTCGACAAAGTCTCGATAAGCGCCCACTCTCTCTCGATGAGTAGTGGGCCTGCAGTCAGTAAGCTGGTATAGCTTTTTTTCGGTTAGTCCTGCCGGCGTAGCTTGAAAGCTCGTCGGTAGGCGTCCAGTGGTTTTGCATGTATCACCTTATACCGGGAGGGCGCGCTTTAGCGATGCTACTCTTGGCTTGCGTGTGCGTGAATAGTCCGTCTGTCCGATAGATATCTGGTTGATCTTGCCAGTAGTCATATGCTTGTCTCAAAGATTAAGCCATGCATGTCTAAGTTCACACTGTCTCACGGTGAAACCGCGAATGGCTCATTAAATCAGTCGAGGTTCCTTAGATGACACGATCCTACTTGGATAACTGTGGCAATTCTAGAGCTAATACATGCTTACCAAGCTCCGACCCTCGCGGAAAGAGCGCTTTTATTAGTTCAAAACCAATCGTCGTTGCCCTTCGCGGGGCGCGGCGTTCCCACTGGTGACTCTGGATAACTTTGTGCTGATCGCATGGCCTTTCGTGCCGGCGACGCATCTTTCAAATGTCTGCCCTATCAAATGTCGATGGCTCCCCCGATGTGTCTCCACCTTGACGTGGTGGGGGAGCTTGCGTGTCCCATCGACCCCATGTGCTTGCCGATGGGTGAAAACTACCATCGGACGGCTCGTGGGATAGGGACCAGACTAAGAGAGACACAACCTGCTGCTCTGCAGGTAAGACTGAGGATAGCAGTCAAAATCAGGCAAACGATCCCTAAATCTCAGTCCGGGCATAACCTCTAAGGCTCCCATCCGAGGTGTATGGCTGAACGTCTCTAAGCCATAAACTCTCGGAAGTGAGAACCTGGCCGACACAAACCTACATCAAAATTGTAATGATGTGCTGAGAACGCTACAAGCTCGGTGCAGATTCGTTCGATGGCTCTTAGCTGGGGGATATGAGGTATCCCCGGATGAAAGGGCCTGACCGTTACTCGCCCACAGACGCACGGAGGTAAGGTGCTGAGCCGGCAGCACATGTAGCCTACCTCGTGAGTGAGCAAAAAAGGTGGAAAAACACCTCGGTCGCACGTCTCGCAGACGTCTGTAACCACACTCATGGAGTGAGTGTAGTCAAAGGTGGAAAATTGTCTCGTTGACACAAAATGGAACGCCTGTCTTGCGAATCCATTACGTGGCAGCCCGAAGCGAAAGCTTGCTGTGTGGAAGCCGAAACAAGAGTCTCGAAACCCGAGGAAGGCTAACCTAATTAAAAAATGCCCGCCGGAAGCCGGAAGTGTCGTCCTACGGGTGGCAAACTAAAAATTGACACTACGCATTTAAGTCCGAGTGAAATGTCTCGTCCGAATGTCTCTCGTGCTAGGAACAGCTCTGACTACCTAGTTTCCGAATGCCGCTCTTGTCCGGAACAGCTCTGACTAGGTAGTTTTCCGAATGTCTGTCGTGCCTGGAACAGCTCTGACGGGCGCAACGACAAGCACATGTCAGAAAACTCGCTGAGTGGATACCGTCTGCAAACCTGTCTGGTTTGTGCGGGAATGGCCCGGGGCAAACGAAATGACCAATATATTGAAGTGAGGATTTAAGGCAGCCATGAGCAGGACGTGACGATTCCCTCGGCTAGCCCAGAACCAGGGCGTTATGTGTCGGCCCTGCAACTATGGAAGCAACCTTGGATGGCGGAAAATGCTATGGACTGTCCCTGCCTTCCTTTTAGGGATGACCGTTGTCTTCGACCGTTCTAACTTGGCCAGCATGGTTGTAGATGGCACCACAAAAGTGAGAGTCTCCCAGGAATGCTACCTGGTCAAAAAAAGCACGCTAAAGTCGATGTGTTGGCCAAGGGCGCATAACAGACACACCGCAATCACATCTGAAAAAACACTCCGGATGAACGAAAAGAAGAAGAAGAAACACTTTAATCGCACTTCTCAAAACGCAGTCACATCAGGCATCGCTCAAAGTTAGCGATAATGCCATTGTCAGAAACATGCAATGCAAGATATCAATAATATCATAAATACAAATGAATATATCACTCACGCAATCTTCACTCTACTCAAACAAAGCATACAGGCTTTCTTCCATCAGTCTCGACTCATACACAGCAGCACTCTTTCATGTCCGTCCGGTCTCGCTGTCCAAGGCTGTCTGAGCTACCAGCAGTGATTCCCTCGTTGGTCCTGCTTTCCGCTCTCGTGGTCTGCCTGCACCACGCTGACCTCTGGCCATCGCCTGCGTAGTAGCTGTTAGTCTAGTTCACGGTCGTACCTGGTCGTTGCGGCCAGGCGGGGGAGATGAAGCCGCCTCGGAGATTCTGACAGCTTGAGTGTTCAGTATCATGTATAAACCAATCAGCACTCGTGGCTGATGGTTTCAGTATCGCGCTGGCCGCCATTAATTCCCACGACATTTCCTAGTACCCAGTTAGCACAGGTCAAGTTTAAAAACCCACCTTAAACCTATAGTTTTCGAACCCGAGACCGCCACGTGTCACTGTGGCGCTTACAAGTCACTGACATCAACAAACATCATGCAACTGAATAAGAAATTCAAAATAAGCCACATGTACTAGAAATGGTGTACTAGAAATGGGCAACTACAGTTGAAACTACAGACAGGTCTCGTGTTGAACAATGTATATAAATTAATTCTGTTACAGCATTTTCATCCAAAGGACCAAAGTCGAGGGGGAAGGGGGAGGGTCTTCACTGCACTGGGTGTTAACCCATCTTGCTTAATCTCTCTCCACAGAACAGCAAGCCGCTTGCTGAGTGTGGGCATCACACAAAGCACGAATTCTGTAGCTCCAGCGATGACCACTCCCCCCCCCCCCCAGTAGTCTCCGGAACAAGTTGCACTCGTAGGCTGAACGTAGGCTAGGAAAGGAACCCATTTGGCTCGATCTCTCTCCGCAGAGCAGCAAACCACTCGCCGAGAGCACCAGTCTTTATGCTTCCGGGGGGGGGGGGGGGGGGGTTGGTCTGGTCCCAGAATTGCCACAGCAGTGTTGTAGATTGTGTCTTTTAGGGTTATCCACTCTCTTTCCACGTCTTGTTAAACTGCGGCACTGGACTTGAGGAGGTCCTCCAGCATATTTACAAACAACAGCTGTACTTTCTTAGTATTTATTTGGGTAACATTTTGGTTTTTTGCATTTTCCACTTGAGGACGGCATGGTGATTTGATGTGTTTATTTTTTAAATCAATCAGACAATGGTCTGTGCATCATTCGGCACAACACATCGATTTTGTCATTTCTCCTGTCGATGACGTAGGCAATGAGGTGCGAGTGTTTTGAGCGAGGGTGCATCCACGGTGTTCTGTCTCTCAACGGACAGTTGTTTGTAATCAGGAGATCGTGTTCAGCGCAGGTCTGAAGAAGGAGGAGTCCATTGCTGAACAATTCCCGACTCCGTGCTTTCCAATAATGCCACTCCAAGAGGTGGTGTCCATGCCTACTCTGGCAGTGAAGTCCCCAAGGAGTATAAGTTTGCCTCATTTGGGAACATATGTTAAGACGTCGTGCAGGTCCTCACAGAACTTGTTCTTGACGTCATCTTCATTGGTTAAGGCTGGTTCGTAGACGATCACTCACGATGGTTGCAAGCTTCCTTCCGCTTAGCAGGGGTAACTTAACGGTCATAACCTGTCGTTTATAGCCTTAAGACATCAAGCTAGTTTGCCAGCAGGGCCGACATAATGGCAAACCCTCACAGGACTGGCGTCTTTCTTCACTTTTTCCTCCACTCCAGTAGAATGTGCAGCCGGCACCTATTTCACAGATTTGGCCTTCGCCTGCAGGCAGTGTCTCGCTCAAGGCTGTCATGTCGATGTTGTACCCACCTAAGTCTCTCCCAATCAGTGATGTTCGTGTCTCTGGGCCCAATGCGCCGTCTTTATAATTTAAGATGCGTACATTCCAAGTCCCGATTGTTACGGGAATATGAATATGTTTCTTTTGCTTTACCTGTTTTACGGTGGTTTTATTTCGACCGCGGTTATAGGGTACCCACCAACAGCGACTAACTGGTTAGGTAATGATGGAGCAGAAAATGTTTAGGGCACCTTTTCTAGCCCCTTCCTGGTGGTATGAAGGTGAGCAGTGCTTTTCTATAGAGGCTTCTCAGTCGCTCAGGGAACTGTCGAATCCCACTGCTACTCCGGTCAGTAGAAGACGACCATATGGCCTGAGCCGCCTGTCTGTAGGTCTGCGACACTGACTGTCAGCGTACTCACGCCTGCCGCTTCGCCGCTCCTCCATCGCCACTGTGGCTTGAAGGTGATAAATGAAGTTGGAAGAATAATGACTTACGCGATGAATTGGATTAAAGTGAGGACGAGTTGCGCAATTCGTCGACCTAACTCTCTCGTCTGAGTCCATCTGAGTCCAGTGGCAAGACGATTCAAGACGATTGGAGATGAATACAGGTGCAGTGGATGACCAGAGCGCTCTTATGTGCCTTGCTGTGCTCATTACGTTCCACAACGCTTTGCAGGTAAACGCCGTCTTGCCAGTTGAATCAGTCTGTCGAATCCTGTCTTCACATGCTGGGTATGACACCTTAGTTCACCGATTGGTTTGACGCCGAATCTGATAAATTCGCCTGGTTTTGCCGGCCTGTCACAGCCCTTGTCCCAGGGTAGCCGCTGTCGCATGCTGAAAGCTTCATGGAGCCATAGGCGTGGTCTGTATGTCAGGCTTGGACCAATGGAGAATGGGCCCAGCAATGATTAATGTATGATATTCATAGGTACCGCTAAACATGTCTAAATAAAACTAAGAGTGAATGAGAATACATGGAGTATGAAAGAATTGCTATTGAAAGTGTGTAGTTTGCATGGGTACAAATGATTACTAAACCACCATCATCAACAAGTAATGTGCAGGTAATTACACCACGCATTGAATGATATATTATAATGTGTATATAAATGTATATGTTGTATTCGCAAATGTCACACACACACACACATACAAACACACACACACACACAAACACACACAAACACACACACACACATACAAACACACACACACGCACACACGCACACACGCACACACACACACAACACACACAACGGACTTTGTAAATACACATGTATGCCATGAAAGATTAAAGAATAAGAAGAAACAATGTGCCGGGCCTCCTGGCTTCCTTATGGAAGGTATGCGTGTTCACATGCACCATGCCATAAATGTTATATTTTAATATGTGTGTATGAATGCATTTCTTTTATTCGCACATGTGTCACTTAACACTAACAAACGACAACGCTATATGATATACACAAACAAAAGACATACTCATTACATCATGTAAATACACACAGCTTTGTGTGAAAGACATGTTTTGAAAATATCATGGAGGTGAGTCTTCGTGGGGGAGGGAAGGGATGCCGACATTGGAGAATTGGGTAAAATTACCGAATACAAGATGGTGCTCCCGGGTTGAGGCCCTTCCATTGTGCTTCGGTTGGGTTGATGCCTGCGATCACCCCAAATGTGAGTGTCTCGAGTGCGCAGGTTGCTCGCTATTCCCTTAAAAAAGAAAAATGAGATTTCTGTTGAGATTTTCAGAACATTTACTATTTTTATATATGTTTAGATTTAGCCAAATGTGTGCTCGATAATGTCGCACTATAATAATCGTGTTTATTCTGCTTTTGACAAATGTATCACCTTCATGTGCAATGCTAATACACATAGGCAGTCTTGGTTCGCCATCTCACGCCGTCGCCAGTCTATGGCCGAGTCTGTGTTTTTGTCTCGATTATGCTAAGCCATCCTGGCATATGTCTCTTCGTTTCCACATCCTCTTTCCCCGTCAAGTTTCCTAGTGGTCACTAAGTTGTTCACGTTTATTTCTCATCATACCATGAATGTTACACAAAATTAGACTGTTTGCGTTTAATTTTTCAATTTAGTTTAAGATTTTTCATATGTGTCTTGAAGAAACTTTCTCATTCTTCACCCCCCCCCCCCCCCCCATCCAATGGCATTCTTTGCATTTTCCTCAGAAATCTCATGTTCATTGCCATTATATGTTCCCTAGCTCGACTGTGGTAAAGCTGTAGAAATGTAAACAATATAAAATAACACGAAGTAGTGCAGCTTTACAGAACACAATGACGGAAAACAAAGGACGTTGTGACGATTAGCCGTCATCAGTCAAGTACGACCAGGGAGGCCAGATCCATTGTAAAATTCCGTCTCGCTGCAGATTCGAACTCACGATCACCGAGCCGACAGGCGAGCAACTAGCCACCACACTAGCTCGGCTTCCGTGTTGAAAGCGTGGTTACACTTGAAAAAGAACAGTTTTCTTGCTTATAGTGGAACATTCTAACGAAATATTTGTGTCCATGATTTGAGAGGAAAAAATGTTGGAAAAAAAGGGGGATAATCTAATACAGATGAATGGTCCTATTGTTCCAAGAGAATGTAAACAAAAAATTTTTTTTTGCATATCCATTACAGGACATCGCTGTCAACATCAGCATCTTTCAGCTGATTGTTGATTTCTTGGCAAGATTGCGCTCAGTAGTTTGCCATTGCTTTCTGACCGACAGGCTCCATACTCTCATAAGTTACTGGCACGAATCCAACCGCTTCCAATTCTCGTGCGCTCACGTCAACCACGAGAGTATTCGGGGTTACTTAGAAAGCTGCTAACAGAGAGACCGGCTCCAAGAGAATAGCTTACACAATATGACTAGAAAATTTTCTTTGTAGGTTCTGATAATAAACTCTTAATGTTAAGAAGGAATGCCTACAATTTATAATTATATGCAACTTTTGAATGCAAACAGCATTTAATGTCTGCGAAGAATTCATATATATAATGTAATAAATAGTGTGTAGTCATTACACAAACAATTAGAGACTTTTGCAGCATTTGATGTCGGGGGGTCTTGTACTTTGTAAATGTAAAAGAAAACACGCAACGCACCTTGTAAAAACACAAGTTTATACGAAATAAAACCACATTAAAAAGAAAGGCAGGTGTATGTATGTATATATATATATATATATATATATATATATATATATATATATATATATATATATATATATATATATATATATATATATATATATATATATATAATATATACACACAATATATTGCAAAGGGATATTACTACGATATACCAAGGGAAATTACTTGCTTTCTCATGCTTACATTATATAATATAAATACTTGTAAAATTTATCTTAATCATTAATAAGTATTTTGCATTAATTAACGACAGCAAGAAACTTTAAAGATTTTGTAAAAGTGGTGGCTGTGTTTTTGATTCATGAGATTTTTCTAACTCATTCGTCTACTTCACTTAAATATATCATTCCATGTTTTATTCTTTAAGTGCCAGAAATAACAAGCAGCTTTCTTAGAATTTCGTTCGGCCTGTTCTACAGGCCACATATAATGTTTAAGAAGTTAGTTACATATTTTCTACAGAACGTCGCAGCCAACCTCAGTATTTTTGGGCTGTTTGTCATATTGATTTATTTGGTTGATTTGGGATTTTGATTTTGAAGACTGAGTACAACCCCCTACTGGCAACGCTGATCGTATTCGGATACGAACCTTGGACCTTCTCCACGACAGGTTGGAAGCACTAAACTCGAGATTCCCTCACATTTGAGCTCGTCAGTAATGCATATCCCTGACTGGACCCGGGAACGAACTCCGGATCCTTGGCGGGTGTGCAACAACGCAACTCACGCTAGACGCGACCAAATTATCATACTAGAATATCACAACGTCACCCATTGTGGACCTGCTGTAGGCTAGTTGTTTGTCATATCCTGGCAAGTTTATGTTGAGAGCTTACCATTATCTTCGCAGGACTTCATGACACAACACATTTTAATGGCAGTAGAAGACGGCATTGGCTGTCTTAGGACAGACTCGACCGGTGGGTACAGTTGTGAGACACAGGAGGCATCACAACCGTCATTCATATACTGAAATCAAAGTCATAACTAAATCAAATAAATTTAAAATAGGTACGAACGAACTAACGAACGAAAGAAAGAACTGTATTTTCAAAGGGTAACAAATTTGGCACGCAGGCCCGTCTTACATTCGGCCCTTCCAATCAGTCATCTTTCGTTCCCTCAATAGTGCATGATACATTCACATTGAAGAAAACCAACATTGTCAAATGAATGTTGTAAACATAAACGATGCATATTACCATATTATGAGACAGGCAGACACACGTGCACGCGCACATTAATAAAAAGACACATACTTGCATACATACTTACATTATTTGCAAAAACTTTCAGTTTTGCACTCACTCGATAACATACAACTACACACTCCCTCGCACTTACATATTCTCAATCACAATCACAAACTCAATGACAAATGTTTACTTATGCACCCACACATATATACACATACACATCCCTACACACCCACCCACACACATCCCTCCCCACTCACCCATGCATCCTCACATACCCAACCCATCAACACATCCAACCACCGATACATCCCTCACCAACCCACCCATCCCCCACCCACCCACACATCCCACATACACACAATTCCCCAACACACACCTCCCCACCCACACAAACAACCCCACCCATACACACATCTCCCACCCACATACCCATCCCCAAACCCACACACATCCACCCACCCACGCATCCCCCACCCATTCATCAACATAAACATCCCCCACCCACACACATCTCCTCACACACACATTCCCCCATCTACAAACATATTCTCCACCCACACACATCCCCACTAACACACCCATCCTCTATCCCACATACACACCCCACACACCCTGCAAACACCTCCACACACTTACCCATCCACACATCCCCCAACCCCCACACACATCATGGAATGTACATGGAATGTTAGAACGTTAAATGAGCTTGGAAAGTTGCACAATGTTATAAGCGAAACGGAAAGCATGAAATTGAATTTCCTAGCCATAAGTGGGATGAGATGGAAGGAATCAGGCAAAATTATAATCGTCAAACACACAATAATTTATTCTGGAGGGGATACACACGAAAAAGGATTAAGACTAATATTTGATAAATAAACAGCCAAATCACTTAGTGGTCACTTGTGTATTTCAGATAAAGTTATTATGGTTAAATTGAAATGCACCAACTAGATATAAATATTGTACAAGTATACGCCCCAACAACAAGCAGACGTGATGAAGAAATACAACATTTTTACGATGAAGTAGAAATGGCGATGTTTCAAATTAAATCACAAGATATAAATATAATACCAGGTGATTTGAATGCAAAAGTAGAAAAAGAAAAATTGAGGAGATAGTGTTGAATTATGGTTTTGTACCCAAAAAGAAAAAAAAATGAAAGAGGAGAGCAACTAATAGAATGGGCAAATATCAATGATATGATTATTAGAAACATCTGGTTTAAACACCATAAAGGACTACTTTACACATGGAAAAGCCCTGATAAGAAAATACTAAACCAAATTGATCACATACTTATTAATAAAAGTTTTTGAAATGCGTTAATTAATGTAAAGACAATGCCGGGTGCTGACTATAACAGTGATCATATACCACTATGTGGGATAATAAAAGTAAAACTGAAGTGAGGACAAACAGTGGTTAACAACATGAGACATGAGATGAAGAGGTTTCGAAGGTAGATAAAGAAATTCAAGAACAATACAGAGAGACTGTGAAAAATAGATTAAATGCAATAGCTAAAATATAAAACATAAACAAACGATTGGAAATGTTAAGGGACTCCATTCATCAAACGAGCAAGGAAATACTACCGTAGAGAAGCCAGAAAGCTAAGAAGACATTGATGACTGAAGAAATCTTGAAGTTGGTGGCCAAAAGGCACCAGAGTAAAATTCACAAACAAGAATATGATAAGATATGTAAAGAAATAAGAGATAATTGTGTGAAGGCAAAAGAATGATTAACGATCAGTGCAAGAAAATTGAATTAAATTCTATTAAAGATACAAACAATATACAAAGACACATCAGTGAGCTCACGTGAAGAAAAATAAGAATAAATACGGGGTGTTTAATATCACAAACAGAAAAGATATTGGAGGAAGATGCTATAAAGAAGAGGTGGAATGAGTATATGTGAGAATTATATAATGGAGAAATGGAAGAATTAACAGAAGAAAGTGCATTAGAAGGCCCACCCATTCTAAAAGAAGAATTCGATGACGCTATCAAACATATGAAGAAAGGAAAAACAGCTGGGCCAGATGGAATCACAATAGAAGAATTAAAAGTATTGGGAGAATTTGGAGTAGATATATTAACTAAAAGGCTGAATAATATTTAAAGCAGTGGATATCTACGGAGCGATATGCTGAAATCTGTATTTATAGCTATACCAAAAAGACAAGTACCAATTGAATGCGAAGATTTTCGTACGATTAACCTCATAAACCATGTCACTAAGCTTCAACTCAGAATTATAATGAGAAGAACAAGACAGATAATAACCATGGAAATTATTGAAGAGCAGTATGGATTTGTGGAAGGAAAGAATACAAACAATGCAATATATACATTATGGACACTAATAGAAAGATCAATGGAGACACAGAAAGACATATATTTGTGCTTCATAGATTATACTAAGGCATTTGATAAAGTAAAACATGATAAACTGATTAAAATATTGGAAGATATCAACATTGATGAGAAAGATTTAAGAATAAAGAATATTTACTGGAACAAAGTAGAAGTAATTTAAACGGCAAATAAAGAGGGTAGTTACGAACAGAAAAAGCTAGGAGTACGACAGGGGTTTGTCTTGTCACCGGATCTCTTCTCACTTTATAGCGAAGTAATAAAGAGAGAGATCAAAGAGAAGCCAGGAATACTAAGCGGAGGTTATAATATAAATAATACAGTGGTACTTCGGGTTACGAACGCCTCAGGTCACGAACAATTCAGGTTACGAATAACAACTTCGAAAATTGTATGTCTCGGGTAACGAACAGTGCCTCGGGTTACGACTGAAGGCGGGAGAGAGAGAGAAAGAAAGAAAGAGAGAGAGAGAGAGAGAGAGAGAGAGAGAGAGAGAGAGAGAGAGAGAGAGAGAGAGAGAGAGAGAGAGAGAGAGAGAGCAAGGTGTGACGTTGGAGACAAACGATCGTGTACCGTACAAACAGTACTACAGATGTCCTTGTGGATCTTCAGAATGAACAGCTAAAGACATTAAAGGAGGAGCAGTCGTCCGATGATGAGAAGTCGGAGACCGTTTCAACTGCCAGGATTAAAGAAATTTGCAGCAAGTGGACAGACATCGAAGACGTCGTTGTGAACCATCATCCAAACAAACTTGTTGCTAACAGGGCAGTAAATCCGATGAATGATAACACGGTGGTCCACTTCAGAAAGATTCTCCAGCAAAGAAAGCGACAAATTTCCCTTGATAGTTTCTTGGTGCAGAAAGATTCACAGTCGGCTGCCAAGAATCCGCGACAAGCTACTCCTGAAACTAATGATTCAGAATAACAAAGAAAGTGACAAATTTCCCATGGATCGTTTTCTTGGTAATAAAGATAGACTAAATCTTTCTTTTTTATTTTCCATTTACTTCATTTGGTTGTTTTATTTCTCTTTATTTAATACGTGAAGTACACGTATTCTTTGCGTTTTGTCAGGTAAACGACCGGATGTTAATAAAACAGAACGGTTCTTTCATCTTGAAACGGATTGTATTTATTTAATTGATTTCAATGTTTCGGGTTACGAACGTTTCGGGTTACGAACCGAGTTCTGGAACTAATTAAGTTCTTAACCCGAGGTACCACTGTATACGCTATGCAGATAGCACAGCATTGGTGGCGGATAATGCAACAGATCTACAACAATTGTTGAACATTGTAGTAACAGAGAGTGCAAAGAAAGGACTCTCCTTGAATATCAAGAAAACAGTAACAATGGTGATTTCAAAGAAATTTTTTTTTCGTGGTCTCATATCCTTTACAGGACATCGCTGTCAACATCAGAATCTTTCAGCTGATTGTTTATTTCTTGGCAAGATTACGCTCAGTAGTTTGCCATTGCTTTCTGAACGACTGGGTCAAATACCCCGTAAGTTACCGACGCGGAGAGAACCGCTACCGATTCTCACGTAACGTACGTTACTCACGAGAGTATACGGGATTACGGAGATAGTCGTGTAACCCCTAGACCACAGAGACCGGCATCAAAGAAAATGGTGACACCAAAATGTGACACACGAGTAGAAATAGAAGGGAAAATTCTTAACCAAGCGAATAATGTTAAATACCTAGGGGCATTTATAACATCAGATGGAAGATGTACAACAGAGATTAAGAGTACAATAGATCAGGCATAGGTTGCATTTAAGAAAATGAAGAGTATCTTATGTAATAAGTCACTATCAACGAATGAAAGAAAGAGAGTACTGAAATGCTATATAGAACCAGTTTTGCTGTATGGCAGTGAATCTTGGAATGTAAATGAACAAATTAGGAAGAACTTGGAAGCAACAGAGATGTAGTTATTGAGACGAATGTTGCCAGAATAACTAACAACGATTGCCTAAAAGAGGTTAATGAAACTAGAAAACTATAAACAATAATAAGACAGAGACAAACATCTTTCTTTGGTCATGTGATGAGAAGAGAGGCATTGGAGAACATCGTGACAACTGGAAAGATCGAGGGGAAGAGAGGCACAAGCAGACCAAGAGAAATGATGCTGGATGGATTGAGCGGTGGCGTGGAGGAATATCATCAGCAGAGTTGCTCCAGTACACCAAAGACAGAGATCTGTGGAGAGCCATGAACGCCTACGCCAGCTGGCAGGAGACTTGATGATGATGATAAAAGGAAAACACGCAACGCACCTTGTAAAAACAGTCTTGTGCGAAATAATTCCACATTAGAAAGACAGATATGGAATTAAAATATTGCAAAGGGACATTAAAACATAAATTATTTCAAGGGACATTATTAACAGTAACCTGACATTATTGTGTAATTAAATAATTACAGTATTTGACTAATCTTTCATAAAATATTCAAAGAACTAATTGCAGCTATCATCCACTTAACGAACAAGGCAACAACTTTAAGACATCTTTAAAATTTTATAAAAATGATAGCTTTAGATTAGGTGCGTAAGAATTTTCTAACTAATGTGTCTATTTCTCTTCAATATAACATTAACTGTTTTATCCTTTCAGTAATATACTCTTGGAACAGTATCTTCGAAAGAAATTTTTTTCCGGCCTGTTGTACGGGCCAAATAAAATAATAGTTAGTTGCAGTCAACGATATCTTGGTACGTTTACTTTCAGTAGTGTGCCATTGCTTTCTGAACGACCGGCACACCTTCCAATTCGTAAAGAAAAAAAAACGCTAGGCGATCCGCTGCCAAATCGACCACAACTGTGTTTTGAAGGTGGGTGCGTTGGATTACGAACTGCGTCCTTAGCCACGGAGCAGAAACAGGCCAGTACTTGTTACGAAAACCTCAATACACACATATTTTCCATACATTTTGTTAAACACAAAATTTCACAGATTAATCAAAATGCCACTCACATCAAGTTCACACTCACACTTCATAATATGCATGTTCGAACACATACATTCACAGATGGATTAGTATAGTATAGATTTGTATCATGTACCAAGCTGCAGCTGTGTGTCCTAAAGTATCCGTACATAGAAGTACAGCTGTATGTATCTAACTATATCTTTGTGTCCTGGTGTACTCAGTGTATAGAAAACAGCTTCAGTGTGCAGAACAGCTTTGTATCTCATGCAACCATTTGCATAGTAAAGCTGTATGTGTCTTGTATGTACATAACTACAGCTGTGCCATCCTCATGTACATATGTGTGTGTTTTTATGTATAAGTACACATGCCACAGCTGTGCATCCTAATGTACATTGTACGAAGTACAGCTGTTAGTCCTCTCATAAGGTATACCAGCTGTTAGTTCTCACATACATTAATATATGGTACATCTGTTAGTTCTCTCATTCATACATAATATGGTATAGCTGTTAGTTCTCTCATACATAAATATAAAGTACAGCTGTTAGTTCTCTGATTCATAAATATATAGTACATCTGTTAGTTCTCTCATACATAAATATATAGTACATCTGTTAGTTCTCTCATACATAAATATATAGTACATCTGTTAGTTCTCTCATACATAAATATATAGTACATCTGTTAGTTCTCTCATACATAAATATATGGTACAGCTGTTAGTTCTCTCATACATAAATATATGGTACAGCTGTTAGTTCTCTCATACATAAATATATGGTAATGTGTTAGTTCTCACATACATAAATATATGGTACATCTGTTAGTTTTGTCACTGATAAATATATGGTATAGCTGTTAGTTCTCTCATACATAAATATAAAGTGCAGCTGTTAGTTCTCTCATACATAAATATAAAGTACAGCTGTTAGTTCTCTGATTCATAAATATATAGTACATCTGTTAGTTCTCTCATACATAAATATATGGTACATCTGTTAGTTCTTTCATGCATATAGCCTTCATCAGCCAAGTACGACCAGGACGGCCAGGTCCATTGTAAAATTCCGTCCCGCTTCTGATTCTTACTCATGATCACCGCGGCGACAGGCGTGCATCTAGCCACTAAGCTAGCCTGGCTTCTGTGTTGAAAGAGTAATTACAACTGGAAAAAGATACGCTTTCTTGCGTATAGGGGAACATTTCTAACGACATATTTGTGTCCATAAATTTGAGAGGTCGAAAATGTTGTCAACTAAAGGGTAACAATCTAATACAAATGAATGGTCCTATTGCACCAAGAGAAATAACTCACACAATATTACCAGAAACGTTTGCTTGTAGGTTTTGACAATAAACACTGAATTTTTGAAAAGGTTACCTACAATTCATATTCAATTCAATTTATATGCAACGTTTGAATGCAAACCGTATTTAATGTTTGCGAGGAATTAATGTACGTAATGTAATAAATATTATGTGGTCGTTACACAAACAATTAGAGAATGTTGCTGCATTTGACGGGGGGGGGGGGGGGGGGGGGGGTTGCTTGTTGTATTTTGTAAATGGAAAATAAAACACGCAACGCACCTAGTAATAACACAATTTTGTTAAAAATACAACCGCATTAAAAAGAAAAGAATGATCAAATCAGTCAGAAAGCCACCAAAACCTGCTCAAGACGACTACCACGTTATGGACAGACCAGAACAAGTCATTATTCTGCGCCTCAGAATAGGACACAATGGATTACGCAACCATATGTATACAAAATTCAAGATTAGTGAATCAGCCATGTGCACACGTGGATTGGCGTCGCAGACAGCAGAGCACATACTCCAAGACTACCCAACATACAACATATCTAGGCAAACCTTCTGGCCAAGAGAGACAACAGCGGAAGATACACTCTATGGACCTCTGAGTGAACTAAAAGTTGAGTTGAGTTGAGTTGAGTTAAGAACCGACATCACTGCACTCAGGACATTACCATACGTGCTCCGTCCCCTCGTTCAACATCCAGCGAAGAGTCACACTACTAATCGTTCCCACCGCTGATTAAAAGTTCTCCTGGTCTTCCCTCTCAGTTTTGCCAGAACCCCTGCGATCCCCCACAATCTCATTCTTTCTACGTATGGGTTCTCAATCTGTTCCTCCGCCTTCTCCACCTGGTCCCACAAGCGCACGACCACCTCCCCCTTGTCCCCAGGCAATCTGCCACCAATAGGTGAATTCCCTGTTAGCCTATCAGCCTGTTCATTCCTTCGCACCCCCTCCCCCCCCCCCCCGCACCCCATCCCATGGCCATGGCAAAATATCTATACAATTCTCACAATCTGTGACCTCTGAAGCGACGAGAGCCATTCAACACGAAACATTCCTTTCTCCACCTTACTAAGCATACTTTTTGAAACCGTAATGAATACAATGTGTGTTGCAGTAGTCTCCTCTAGCCAACGGAATGCCACTGTTACTGTCTCCACCTCCATTCTCATGCTGGAGGTCGTAGTCTCATGTGCCAGCCTCTCCTTTTTCAAGACTCGTCCATTAGCGTTTGCAATAAAGCCCCAACCACTACATCTGTTTCTCACTACTGACCCATCAGTGTAGATGACTATGTCACCTTGATGTGTGTTACTGTGGATCAGCTGGTGCACTTCAAACTCAGTGCGGCCGGCTGCCCATTCTCTGCAATCACGACCCAGTGTTATTATTACATTGTGCCAGTCCGTCATGTCTTCCGGAACTTCAACCCACTCTCTTCCACGATTGATGGTCTCTAGATCACACAACTGACATATAGAAAGTTCTGCCTGTGCCATCCAGGACCTGCCTCGTCTTAGTCTATGACCCTTGACTATATCCATGGCTGCATGCAGCGGGTGATCCCTATCTGCAGCAACTCTCAGTTACCATTTGGCCCGAAGGACCCTATGCCTATCCGTCATTGTTGGTAGCGTCAGGATATGCCTCATGCATATAATTGGCGTGTCCTTTGTGCATCCCAGGATTAAAGGTATGGCATCATTCTGTATGCACTCCAACCTATCAAGCTGGCTGTTTGATACTGTCAGCAGCCCCAAACCATACTCAATGACAGAAATTATTACTACTGAAAGAACCTGTACAGCATCCTCTGGTCTACCCCGGTTGCTGCCATAGCCCTCATTGCATTAAGTCCCCTACCAGCATTCACCACCAAAGCCTCCACATGACCCTTAAAAAACAAACACCTGTCAAAAAGTGATACCCAAGTACTTCAATTTATTCTCTCGCCTAAGAGGACGTCCATTCAACATAATACCTGGGACATCTGCCTTAACGATCCGGTTATCCAGGGAGTTACACACGGCCGATGCCTTGTCTGGGTTTATAACGGCCACTGCGTCCCTGCACCACTCTGCCACCCCATTTACTGCCACCTGTAAGTCTTTCGTTAAACTGGCCCTGACTCTGCCCTGTTGAACAGCAGCACATCATCTGAAAATGTCAAGATTCTACCCATACCTGGTGTCTCAATAGCTGCGATTTTGCTGGTGTAGACATTAAAGAGCACTGGGGACAAGGCAGATTCCTGTGGCAACCATTGTGTAATAGTACATGGGTCAGAAGTCCAGGAACCCATTCGCAGTGCAACCCTACGCTCGTAAAGGACCGCAGCAACCCATGTAACAAGGCAAGGGCAGACTTCCATGTCCAACAGTGTGTGTATTAACCGATCATACCTCACCCTGTTATATGCATCCTCCAGGTCAAGAGCTACCGCCACCGTCTATTGTTTATCCTGGAAGCCCTCGTAGACATCAAAAGCAAAAGTTGTAGCATTGACCCAGGTGTCCTTTCCAGGCCGGTAACTCCCGAGTCCTTGGGAAAGCTGATTACGACTTTCCAAATGTCGCTGGAGCCTGGGTGCTATTATCTTTTCGAGGACTTTGCCATACGTGTTATGCAGGGTTATGATTCGGTATCCATTAAGTCTGGAGTGATCCGTACCTGGCTTTGGGAGTGGGACCAGGTAGCTATGAAGCCAATCGTGGGGTATTTCCGCCGTATTGATGCTTAGGTTGAAACAAAGAGTCATCTCCTCCAAGTCACCATCATTTATGTTACTTATATGGGAGTACCTCGCCCCATCAGGACCTGGTGCTGTGTCTTTAGCCCGCTTCAGTACCCGTCTAATATCCTCCACCTTAATCTAACAGTCCTCCTCCTAGTTACCTGTGACAAGGCTTCTCTGACGTTATCTCTAATAGCCCTATCTTGCTGATCAGTCTGTTTTAAAAATCGTGCAAGAAAAGCCTCCCCTTTGTCCTTATCAGTTGTCATAGGTCGGTTGTTATCATCATAAACGGTACTATGTGTACCAGTCATCGCCTGTCTCTTCATCTGCCGGTGTAGCCTCCAGAATTTTCCCAATGTCCCATCCCCACCGACTTCATTGATAAACTGTTCCTACTTCATCTTTTTTGCCTCTGCTGCCTGGAGTTTAAAATCCTGCTCCTTTACTTTTTTATATGTTTCAGCCTCCTCTAATTCTGTGTCAACTGACTTGGTTGTTCTCCGTACCCTCTGCCAATTCCTTATGGCCGCCCTCTTTTAGCTCCATGAATTCTCCACTTCTGGTGTCCACCATGGTGGTTGGGTGAAAATTCTTCTTGTTGCTTTAGAGCTTCGCTGTGATCTAAGGCGCCCCAAGAGCGAATAGTGATCGCGATCATAACTGAATGCCCTGCGAGCTCTCGTAGTCCTAACTGTGCTGAACTTAGGTATCAGCACAGAACAGGGGAGATGGTCTCTTCTATGGTCTCCAAGGACGCTCCATGTTATGTCTGATGCCGCCTCTTGGGATACAAGAGCCAGGTCGATGGCCGTGTCAGAGTCCCCCGGTCTCATTGCTAGCCTAGTTGGTGTCCCATCATTTAGACAGACAACATCCGTCTCAAGCAGGGCCTCAGCAAGAGCAGTACCCTGTCTGTTCTCTCCCGACCTGTCCAATTCCTTGGCGCGGGCATTGAAGTCACCACATATCAGATACTTGGTACCTGGGGTATCCACTGAACCTTTCAACCAGTCCCAACTCTCTCTGCTTATGCAAGATTCCCCACTTAATTTATATTTATCAGGCTCCAGCTGTATCGGCCGATTTGTATCCGCATTCCCTGCACCTCTTTACTCTTCTGACCCCACCCACTCATATCCAGTATCGAATGCTGTATACCATCCTTGACCACCAGAGCCTTCCCATGTCTTCCCTGCCCGGTTGAGTTAATGTAACATGTATGCCAGGGCACTCAAAAGAGTTTGTATTGATTGATTGATTGATTGATTGATTGATCTAGGAACCGACATCACAGCATTCGGGACATTCCCATAAGCGCTCCGTCCCCATCCTCAGCAAAGAGTTTGTATTCAGTTCTTGTAACATCAAATGCAAATGTTTTGCATATCCTTTACAGGGCTTCGTTGTCAACATCAGCATCTTTCAGCTGATTTTTGATTTCTTGGCAAGATTACGCTCAGTAGTTTGCCATTGATTTCTGATCGACCGGCTCCATATTCTCATAAGTCACTGGCGGGACTCGAACCGCTTCCAATTCTCGAGCGCTCACATCAACCACGAGAGTATTTGGAGTTACGGAGACAGCTGCTAACTCCTCGGCCAGGGAGACCTCTTCTTGTAACATCAGGACATCAACATCGTAGACTAGTTTCTCCAGTATTGGTCCTCGTTGCTTTGCACTACGGCAATTCCAATACCCAACCCGTACATGTTTGAGTCCCAAACGATCCGTTTTTCTTCTACCCCTTCTGGCTCCAGCCCTCTTCTTCCTTTTCTTTCTCCCCCCCCCCCTTCTTCTTCTTCTCCTCCGCTTCATTCTCTCCCTTCTGGCTGTTGTCAAAGGTATCAAGCACAAAACAAGTACTCCTTTGCTTCGGCGATAATTCTTTGTATTTTCCATAGTTGGTTTGATATGAAGGCAGGATGTAATCGGTCACCCTAGTAGAGCCTGCCTGCTAGGGAAGGGGCAGAGGATGACCCTCAGGAGTCCATACGCCTGGCGCCGCCCCACCCGCATACCAGACGTTCCACGTTCACGACCAGCTCACCCGTGGCCATTCAGTCCTCGACACGTCGGTCCACCTTAAACTTGGGGGTTTATAATCCGAGTTTTCCATCTCCTAGATTGGCCGCTGTAATAGCTAACGGGCCCAATCTACCCGGGTGCAAGAGGTTCCAGCGCCTCATTCCTGGCGAACACAATAGTTACATGTATACGGGGAAGAAAACCAATGTCATACAATATCTGTCAAATAGTACATAATGCATAGTTAAAGTCACTACACAACGGAAACATAATTCTCGCAGGTAGATAGTTGAGCACTAAACACAGCAGGGACATACAATTGTCATACAATATCAATGAAATAGTACATAAATTACAAAGCAATCATGATAAATTCCATTCCTTATTCTACACAATATACCCACACAAAGCTACTGGTTCTATTGGCAGAGTACAAAAATATTATATGGGCATTAAGAAACAAAGCATTACACAATTACGGAACAATCAACAAAGAAATTGTCCAACAATTTTATCAACAAAAAGTCTCAAACATTCTAATCTTAGCCCCACAAGCGCAAATCCCGTAAGAGATGTGCCTGAAGACAGCACGTATTACAGACGAAACAATTAACTTGTTTTAAACAAAGGAAATCACAACTGTATATGTTTTTAATGGCAGTATACTTTCAATTATTATTATTATTATTATTATTATTATTATTATTATTATTATTATTATTATTATTATTATTGCTACCATTATTATTAATTTTCCCATTATTAAATTTGAATGTGCAACATGAAATACATTGCGGATGTGTTTCTGTGTCGTTGGCAGTAACATACGTATGCGTCTGTGTGTGGGTGCAGGTGTGTATGTGTG